>OU015491.1:127157106-127524606 GCA_907164885.2 Dolomedes plantarius | reverse complement strand
AGAAAAAAGTATCTTTGAAAAGTCAAAAGATTCAGGAATCCCGCGTATTATTTCATATTGTATTATTATTTGATCTCGAGTACTTATAAAGAGTTTAAAGCAAAAGTACCTCTTATTTTTTCAGTTCAGAAATTCGAGAGTCATTTAAAATTAAATTTTAAGAGAAAACCAAAAATTGATAAACAAACACGAATTGTTAAGTCGTCAGGTATCTTATGCAGAAAAAATTTTCTCAAAATATTTAAATGCGAATTTGCAATTTGTTAAGAACTTCCCCATTGACTTAACATTGGCTTCGAAACATCGGAGGCTCAGTCCAGCGCCCCCTTAACACACGCGCGTAACAAACACGGAATTTTAAAAAAAATGCTGGAGACATCGCGCGATGCAGCTATTTCACACGATGATAATGAATAAAAAAAGATAATGATTTAGCTCGCAGGTAAAAACATAACAAAATAAAGTTTTACATTGATAAGCGAAGAAATGGATAAAGATTTGCGATATTTTTGTGATCTATATTGCAAACAAAATAACAGGGGTCCTAATACCTCCTAAATTCAGGCAATTACCCTAATAACCCTAAATTCAGGCAATTTAGGGTTAAAATGAATTCTAGGTAGTAAAGAGAGGCGAGTGAGGCTAAAATTATCACCTCTATCAAAGAATAGGCCATTCAGTAATTAAAGAATTAGAAATTCAGAATTAATAAAGTATCTTTTCACAGCTCATTCTTGTCGGCTGACAGATTTTATGCCCCTTTTAAGCTTATTATTAATACTGCAAATATAAAGTTAAATTTATTTTGATGAGAAAATTTTGTACGTGCTCGAGGTGGCCTTGTGGTATCACGCTGGCTTTCGGTGCTGAGGGTGCTATTAAATACCTCCCGAAGCGCGCTATTAAATACCTCCGTATCTAGGCGGTATATGGGCACGTTAAACCCGTAGACCGGAAAGTCCCTCTATGCGGTCAGAGAGGGTGGGAGAGAGTATGATCCCCTCACATGCCACCCCTGGGGGTGCTCAGTCAGAATTGAGATGGCAACTAGCTAAGACGGACTCCAACCCCCGTCGTGCTATGTAAACCGGAGCCGCACACTTCAGCCCGAAGCCTTCTGTATATGGACCTGGTCTGGAACTTTCAGCCAGGGGGCATTAGAAACAACAACAAAAAAAACTTTTGTTTGTCCACAAACGTTTTCATACATTCATGTGACCAAAAAAGTTTTGGGACAATTATCCATCGATGGATCTACACGACAGACATAACTCCACAAGCCCTCTTACGCACTGTTTGAATATCATACAGGCAGTTTTTTAAATAAAGATCCACAGTTTTGTAGTATTCATCTCTGATGGATATATGGTGTGCAACTTTTTATCTATGACAATCGTTCCGATCAGCTACCGCGACGTATTTGAAATTTCGAATGGGTACCAAACGGCGATTCTTTGTTTATTTGTTTTGGTACTAAACAAAAAAAAAGTAAAACAAAGTTGGCCTATTGAAAAGAAAAAAATTGCAAGATTTTGTTAGTAATCACTGAAAAAAGAGATTAAAAAATTATTACCAATAGCTGATAGGATTATAAACGATCCAAATCTGATACAAAGCATTTAAAATCTTGGCCAAAGTAAAGTGGGTACCCCTTGGCGAAGTTTTTAAAATTTGTCAAAATCCCACTAAAAGCAACAGTAATCGTAACATAACGGCAACAAAATGACATGTATATACAGAATATACAGTCAGGTTTAGGCAACTTAAACAGCATAAATATTTTTAGAATAAATCCTAAATGGCATTCTTTCCTCAAAATTGAAACTAAAAAACAGGATATTGCAATGCAAACAATAAAACAAAAACAAGTACTCATTAAAGAAAACGCATGAGTCGAAGGTTCATTTTAGGCTGAAAATAATAAACTCCTGGCATCTGAAGATAAATCCGTTAAATACAGACGTTATATGCTCTGCAGCCAATCTCATAAATGGATAAGTTAGCAATCACTTCACCGCATTAATTTCACGTCAAAAACTGTACCCACTTCTTTACAAGAGCCCTTGTCTATAATGATTTCAACATCTTATGAACTTCTCTGTAATAACCGTCGTCATTTAGCGTGATTTTAAAATTCGCCAAACAGCTCCAAGGGTTACCCAATTATTTGCTTTAACAAAAACCTTAGTTTAACATACTGACGTAATTATTTCAATAAGCTGATTTTAATATAATGGCGACGTTATACAATTAAAAATTGAAATATTTGATATGTAAAGCAATTTTTGAATAATTCTTTTCCCCCATAGTTTATGATACATTTCTGATACATTTATGTAATTCTGACACGGTTACGTACCAGACCAACATATATAGTGACTCATTAAATATAAATCGTCTAACAGTTAGAACAACGCATCAGCTGACTTGAATCTTAAGATCACATAACCATTAAGTCAATAAACTAAGTACTGTAGTCACTGACAGGAAGAAACTTACCTAAATTTTTGTGGTATAAAATCATTAGCAACAGTATGTATAAGACTGATCTAAACATTCTGCCCAAAATCCTTCCTTTTCAGTCTTAACTAAATAGGTTTTAATAATTAGTTTCTGCATTATGGATTTTAACAATGAAAGTAAAGAAAATATTTAAAATTCAATTGTTGCAACTACTACGTTATGAAAACTACTCCATTACAGTCCAACAATATTTTACTTTTATTCTTCAAATAAAAAAAAAGTCATAAAATCCAACACATCTACAGGAAGAAAATCTCAAAGAGCATATGCATGTTGATATAAATTTTGATGTTGAACGTTAAGATTTATTTTAAATCTCACTATGAGACTCCAACGAAAATGTAATAGTGATATTGTTAAAAAAAATTGAAATAACCTAAATGTAATTTACACGTCTACGGTAGATGAAAAATACATCTTCTTAAGAGGAACGAAACCGTACAGAAAAATAATTTAGTTAAAGTGAAGTATCGGGCACACGCCAAATTTGGAGATTGTTCGATAACGATTTTATTCTGGAAACCTTATTTTGGAAACCTTTTTTCTGGTAATCTGGATCAATGGAATTGTGGGATATTTCTAACTCGTTTCTTGATTGATATTGGTTATTTTTAAAGCCTCGTATTTTTTAAACGGCGAAAACGTAATCCCTGTTCATTTTCATTTCTTTGAAGTTTTTGTTCGGAGATCTGCTCTTGAGCGACTGGAATCATGGCTGAAAAGTATGATTTGGGTTGTTGTTTAGCGTAGGATTACGTTTTTCCATAATGGTTCTCTGGGAAGCAAAATTTCAGATGTCCTGCATCGCGAGTTATAGTTTTGGCAGCGCGCCAAACAAAGTCTGTATCGCTTGGGCAAATCAGTAAGCAGTTAAACAGAAAAGTACCAAAATGCGTCAAAATTTTGACATACATACATACATACATATATATATACATAACACAGACATACATATAAAAGAGGTAAGCAACGATAAGTAATCCTACGTTAATAACCCGCGGTAGTTTCGTTAGAAGAGACTACCTAACATTTTTTTACGATTTACAGCGAAAGGGAAAATGTGTGTGTTACAATGGTGCATGGAAATGGGTTTAATTGCGGATAAGATTGAATGTTCGGTGTGCAAGGATGAGATGCGTTTGGTAGATAAAAAGAAATAAATGATGGTTTTATATGGGATCGTCTAAGAGCGGAACAAATGAAAATCGTGTGAGAAAGTCTATGATGAAGAATAGCGGGTTTGAAAAGAGTAAGTTAAGTGTCATTCAGATTTTAATGATGACGAATTTTTGGGTACGAAAGGCCACCCGTGTTTTCAAGTCTTTTGAGATCGATGTATCAGAGAAACGTGTCACGGATTGGATGAGTTTTGGCAGAGAGGTATGCGAAGAAATATGTGTGCACGAAATTAGTATTACTGGGGGTCCTGGTGTGATTGTTGAAAAAAAATTACTATAAAAATATAAAAGAAAAAGAAAAATTTATTTTTAAAATGTAAAAATAGCTGTGTTCTGACTGATGCCCCTTGACCGACAGTATATTCTTCAAGTCCATAATGGCTATTGGGCGAAGTGGTGCGGCTCCGGTTTTTAATAGCACTACAAGGGTCGGAGTCTGACTTGGCTAAAGGACCGGCCCCGTAATTTTGAACCGAGTCAAGTGACGAGACCGGAACACTTGACCCCGCAACTCCAGAGGTAAATTTGAGAACTTGGAGGACATTGCAGCCACGACAGATTTTTCGTGCACCAGCCACCGTTAGTGTACACAGCAGTGGATTTGTCAGCGACCGGCATTGAACCAGATACGTTCAGATCACTGGCTGGCTGCCTTTGCAAACCGGGCCACTACACCAACATGTAAAAAAAGTAATCTACAGGAGAAGGATTTCTCGCTAAAGGTAAGTGTTAATTTTTTTAATCACATAATCCTTATTTAATAACATAAAAATTTGTATTTAAAATTGCTAAAGTGTGTTTTGTTTTGATATGTTGATAATTTTTGCAAACTTACGATAAATATCGATAGTTTGGCGATCTTTTAAAAAAAGTCGTCAACCTGTAACCTATAAGTAACTTTTACCAATAAATAATTTACGTCTACGACATGTTAAGCACTCCTCTTCCGTAGATGAACGATGTATTTCCATGAGCGGAACGCAAAGCATTTTGGGGTATGAAATTCCACCTAAAAATACTTTGCGTTTATTACGGCAACTGAGATGGATCAACCAGCACATTATCTAAATACTATGAGCAAGATACACAGATGATAAGATAGACAAAATTAAACTGAGTTTTGAATATAAAGGAATAATTCAAATCACTTTTGCTTTTGTTTCAGAACAACGCGATAAATGCAACATAGGAAAATTGATACAATTTAAATTTCTATATTTCGCCAAGTTTTGGAACCCGAACAACGAGGATGACGAGGAAACGAACAGAACTACGCGCGATTTCTAGAAGGCTGTAAAAGACGTAACTCAACTGTAAAAGAAGTCGCAGTTTTAGTTAAAACATATAAATATACTTTTTTTTTTAAATGAAACTCTAGCTCTTCTTTAAAAGCAAATTATTTCTCCTCTTATCAATATATCTAAACAAAATTTATTTTCCAGCAGTAGCATGCGTAACTCACATGGGTATTTTTTAAAGTAATTATATTATTTCAAAATACACCTGGATTTATAGAAAAAACTTTAATTTAAACTTAAAAAGTCACTTAAAATTATATTAATAATACAATGCACTAATTATTTATAAAAAATCCTTTATTTGAAATTTTTATACATAATTACATCTTACTATGTACATAAAACTATTCGTTTTCATTTTTAGGTTCTTTATGATGGAGATCTTTAGAAAATTCTTTTGAAGCCCCTTTTTCTCCACAAATAAGTCTTATAAAAATTTTCTCGGCGTCTTTAATACAAGCTCTGTTGTTTGAAATCTCTTTCAAGCCATGAAACAATGACGTCATATACCTCTGCTTTCTGGATTTCCGATATTTATGAACCTTTAAAATGAAATTATATAAAATTGATATCATAATTAATATTTTTTTAAATAATATACATCAAAATATATCATATTCTTCAGTGATAAAAATAAATGAAAAATATTGTTTTCCATTTACTATCTGGTTTATTAAACGTATTAGGTGCATGCCGCACCTAATACGTTTTCTAGAACTGTATACAGAATAACAATGCATGTCCTGCTGAACAGAGCCAATTGTAAATACGAGGGCGAATCAGAAAGTCTTTGCCCCTATTTTTTATTAGCTAAAATAAGGTACATATAGGTAATTACAAATATACTTACTATTCTATGTACATTACACTATTTTTCCACATAGTCCCCCACTGGTTCAGACATTTGTCCCATCGCAGCACTAAATTTGAGATGCCCCTGTTGTAGAATTCGTCCGGCTGACTGTGAAATCACCGTCGGACTGCTGTCTTGGCTTCATCGTTGCACGTGAATCTCTGTTCTACCAGGAACTTCTTCAGCGGACCAAAAACAAGGAAATTACTAGGGGTGAGGTCCGGGCTGTATGGTGGATGGTCCAGACTCTCCCAATGAAATGACCGGAGCTTTTTGGCGGTTCTGACACATGTGGCCTCGCATTGTCGGGGAGGATAACCATGTTGTTCACATCGAGAATCCCTCGGTGCATTCGCCTGATGGCAACCCGCAGACGTGACAGTGTGGAACAATACCTGTTGGCATTGATGGTTGCACCTTGTGGCATGAAATCCAGTGGAAGCGGTCCACGGGGATCCCAGAAGACCGTTAACATCACTTTCCCAACAGATGGCAGTGAACGAAATTTTTTGTCACGGGTTCCACAGTCAGCCGGACGAATTCTACAACAAGGGCATCCCAAATTTAGTGCTGCGATGGGACAAATGTCTAAACCGATGTGGGGACTATGTGGAAAAATTGTGTAAGGTACGTAGAATAGTGCATATATTTGTAATTACCTGTATGTACTTTATTTTGGTTAATAAAAATTAGGGGCAAAGACTCTGATTCGCCCTCGTATATACACCTCCAGTGTACCAGGCAGCTTTGGACCAAGGTTTCACCCTTATTATGGGCTTGAACTTCCCTTTGGTTTGAATACCCTTTCCCTTCAGAGTTCTCATTGGATATGCCTTGCTGAGGAGCCATAACAAGGGTGAGCAAATGCGGCTCTTTGTTGAGTCAAGTGCGGCTCCCATTAAAATTTTACTTTTTTTTTTCTCCCCCTGAACCGTTTGTAGTGCGCGTGTGCGCAAACCGTATTAGTGTATGTTGAAGGGGGTAATGGCAGGAGTTGGAATTCAGCGATGAAAGCGAATCAGGCATTGCAAATGCTGCACAAAGCTTCTTCTATGATTGAATTTTGGAAACTCGTACCAGAATCAAAATATCCAAACTTAAAGACAGCTGCTTGTCGCCTATTTTGCTGTGAATCTTTGTACTCCACAATGAATTTCGTGAAATCGAAACATCGTTCACAGTTGACCAATCAACATCTTACAGAATTTCTGTGGACAGCTTTAATTAATTTTACGCCAAATTTAAAAAATTTGGCCAAAGATTGTCGTTAGATGTAATTATACTTTTTATTAATAAATATATTTTTATTATATTTGATTTTTGTTATATTTGATTTTTATTATATTTGAATTTTATTACTAAATTTTGAAATAATTATTTTCTTTTTCATAATTATATTTTTTATAAGTGTTCTTATATGTGATTTGTGAAAATAGCCAATTGCATTAAATAAAATTTTGAATTTGTGCATCTACGTGTGGCTCTTTATAAAATATAAAAAACCTAATTGCAGTTCTCATTGGCCTCACATATGCCCACCGCAGGCCTATAACAAGTTTGAAACCTGAGTCCAAGCTGCCTGGTACACTGGAAGTGTATATACGTACATAGAATTTTTGATAACTTCAGTGAATTCTGCTATAGGCAGCACAAAATGACACTGGGCAGCACTTAATGTGACTGAGAAAATTTATTAATCACTAAGAATTTTTTCAATACTTTCAGATGAAGATTGAACGATGAATACAACGGGAGTTAAGATTACTCAACCCAAAATTCAATGTTACACTGGGCAGCACTTAATGTGACTGAGAAAATTTATTAATCACAAAGAATTTTTTCAATACTTTCAGATAAAGATTGAACGATGAATACAACGGGAGTTAAGATTACTCAACCCAAAATTCAATGTTAGAATAAATTTTTAATTCTAATTTCACAATTTTTTCAAGTTAAAATTATTAATCTTTTTGAACAAAAGAAATTATAGTGTAAAAAGTTAGACATTCATGAGAAATTGGTCATTTTCTGAGAGATACATATCGCTTTTCTCCATTTCTGATTTAAACAGGCTAAAAGTAAGATGGCCTATAAAAACTGGAGTAAAAAATATTTTAGGTAGGTAAAACATAAATTTAGTTCTATCTGTAATACACAAGGATTTAATTTGAACACTGCTATAAGCAGGAATCTAAACCTTAAGGTTTTCAAAATAATCTTTTCCCAATGTGAATCATTTAGCAGTATTTAAAAGCAACCTTTAGCCTAAATGTAATAATTTACAGATTTGATAGTAGTACATTTTTCCTACGAGCTGAGAAAAATATCAGAGTGTTAAATGAAAAGTATGATAATCATGCTTTTCATGAGTTCAGCCATTGACCATGCTCATAGTAGTAGCTGGATCTTCAGTGACCCAATACCTAACATATGCTTCTTTATCTTTGTTGATTGCTTGGTTTGGAGCACAATAGTCATCTGTTTTGTTACAGAAGGGATAAATAGACTGGAACCTACAGATTAAAGCTGATTCTGAATGGCTATGAGCATCCAAGCCAATAGCAGTACTCAACCTATTATAGACTAAACCAGGGATGGACAACTGTTTTGGCTTGAAGGCTGCTTTGTGGAAGTGGAGGTTAGAGGAGAGCCGCACCTTTTAAAATTATTGCATTTATTAGTTAACTTTGCATTTCAGAAAAGGTATAAATTGTATCACAAAAATCAAAAAATATAAATTAAAATATTGGCAGTTTCTTTGGCTGTCTTGGCAGGCCACAAAAAAAAATCTGTAGCGGGCCACAATTTGCCCACCCCTGGACTAAACCAAATGCGATCTAGCCATTTCTCCATCATCAGGTTATTTCAGATCACTTCACAGATTTCAAGAAGCTTTTGCAGAGTGTAACCAAAATGATATGAATTACCATTAGATGAAAAACCCTATTGTAAAATAGAGAAAGCTACACAGGACAGTAACAAAGAAATGTTACAAACCATTTTTTTTTTTAGGCTTTTTTCTGTGCATTGACAAAAGTTGAAAGAATTTTTCTAACCAATATTAAAATATACAACAGTACTTTAGGTCAAAGTAAGATTGAAAGGTACTAACAGACAATCTAGAAAAAAGATTTGTCCCCCTGTAAGATTGAAATTCTGATAGATGTACAATGCATTGAAAAGCTATCATATTCCCTGTGAAACAGATCTTTGAAGATGCAAGTTCATTAACAGTTTTACATGTGACTTATGGATTCTATGGAAATATACTTATAAATTTATTAGTGACATTTACCTACCGCGACGCTATATTAATATATTAAGTAGTATATATTAGTGCTAGCTGAATACCCATGCTTCACTACAGAGTGCATTTAAATTAAATAAAACAGTCAATGTATGCAATTAATGCCAAAATATATATATATATATTTATAAAAAAAAGTAACGGATATTTTTATAGACAAAATAATGTAGAAGAAAATATTCAAATTAAATCTAATAGAACATACTAAAGAATATAGTACAGTTAATACAGTACAGATTGAAGAACATTTCTGTATTTTAATATTTTTTTGGATAATGTCCAGTCGTCTGCCGCATTGGGAAGAAAAAAAATTTTCTTGTCAATTTATTTTGTTGTTATGCATGTGACACAAATTAATTAAAGTATCACAAAAATAAAAGAAACCACATGATCAGTATTTAATAAATTAAATTCTAAAAATTAATCTTTAAAAATTCACCATAAATCAGAAAATGGAGGTAAAGATTCGAAAAAGATTTCATTTTAAAGGAATTTTTATGATTCTTGTGATATAAATTTTATAACCCTCAGATTATTATTTTAAAAGAAAACTTTAAAGAATGTTACAAAAACAGCTTAAAATTTAACTTAAGAAAATCTAAGAAGAATTTTTCAAAAATCTTTCTTAATGCACCCCTACACTATAAGAAGAATCGCCAAGCAAAATTTCAACCCTTTAGGTCCAGCGGTTTGGTCTGTATGTTATCTGTCAGTCAGTCAGTCAGTTACGGAACTGTTTTATATATATAGATATTGTGTAGCTGTTGGTTATAACAGGTATATTAATATATGTGTTATGAAATTAGTAAATATGCCTAAGTTTATGAGACATTTTACTAATTACATAACACAATAATTATAAATTTAATAATTATATTTAAAAGAATCTTTAGAGATTTATACGCATATGTATACATACCATTTTTGGTCGGGCAATCATGGCTTCTCGGCACAACTTTTCTAATTCTTCTCCCTCAGTTATTTGGTACCAATTATATTCACTCACAATCTAAAATACAAAACAACATCCTTTACTTTTAGCAACTAATTAAAATTGAAAAAATTCTTCAGTCCAAAAACTGGTATAACATTATAAATGTTGTATTTTAAAAGGAACGATTATCAATAAACATTTTTGCAATGGAAAAAAAATTAAGTCATACAATGTATGCATTGCTTTGCTTTTTTCATTTGTATTTGACAGATGAACAATAAAATACAGTCAAAAGACAAAATGAATTTTATAAAGAACTAGAGATATCATATCACTATGATCATAGATCAAAAGTTTGTAAGCTTATGAAGGGACTAAACCTAAACATATATATTTATTTATTTACATATAACATATAGATTTTTAACTGTAATTATTTAGCACAGATCACATTTCTAATTGTAACATATAAAACAGAAAACTGTTTAACAAGAAAATGTAATACAGATATTCTAAGTGTTTTTTAACTCACTGTTTCACGTATTTTAAAATGCACGACAAGTCAAAAATTGTTACAGCAGTGTCCAATACAGTACTTGAGACCAGATCTAATTTGGATTAAGCAGTATTTCATGACACTGTCCTAATGCTGAATCAACGAAGTTAAATACAGAGGCTGTTCACACATTTTTTAGACGATGTATATTGTATTCACATAACTAAATTACATAAAATTCTTGTGTTTTAAATGTTCTATTTGACATCCCTTATTCTGAACTATCTTTCGACACCGCAATTTAGAGGATAATAATGCCTTTTGAAGTGTTAGAAGAGGTATTCTATCCCATTCCTCCTGAACAGCTTTCCAGAGTCCTGTAAGGGTTTTGAGACGCGTTTGGATAATGCAGATTTTAAAAGTCTGAAAGCACAAAAATCCATAGGTGATACATCGGGAGATTTAGTAGGGATATCAGTGAAGGGTATGGCCTTGATACCAGTTTTTTGTTCCATTTCTTTAAGGAAATTTACAGTGGATTTTGATGTGTGACTGCTAGCTTTGTCCTGATGGAGTCTCACAGATTGATGGCACTGTGGGTAAAGCGATGGTATTTCATTCAGAAAAATTGGCGATAAAATATGTTCTTGATAGTATTTGGAGTTAATCTTGACATTTTTTTCCACTCTCTTTATTTTTAACTTGCCATTATACGAAAAACCAGCAACGATCATGAATCCCTTAGAAAAACTTTCTTTCGATTCTTTGAACCATGTGCTTAAATTTTTTCTCCCCTTTTATGATAATAAATGGCTCTTTTTTTGTTGCAATCATTTAAATACACCCATGATTCATCTATTGTGACAATTGTTTTCCATTTTTCTTTGGATAAGTGTTTCTCATATAGAATTCTGCAGCATGTCCTGCATTCAGCGATATGATTTGGAAGAAGACGATGCACATTGCATTTTTTCGCTTTCTTAAGATTTAAATCAACGTTTATCATTTTGTTAACAGTGAACACCGAGTATTTTAATGATTTTGCAACTGTCCTTTGACTAGGGGGATTTTCTTTTAACATTAAACAACGTACCTTTGCAATAGTTGAAGATGTCCATTTTTTCCTTGGATACTTGTTTGGAATTTTTGTCCCACTTGAGGCTCCAATTTGACATTTTTTTCCTTTCTTGTTGACGATATTACCTATCGACGCTTTAGATATCACAAAACGTGACTCTCACATCGTTTTTGGATAACGGAGTATGCATATTTCTCTTCGGAAAGAGCATAAATGTAGCCTTCGAACCACTGCTTTGTTAAAAATGCCATTTTGAATAAAAACAAAACTTTCAAGCCGCAGATTATAATTTTGACTTTTAAAAATATAGTACAATTGCAATTATTTTTTTTGCAGCGAACGATTTTTTATTACCGCTTACCAAAATCGTCTAAAAAATGTGCGAACAGCCTCTGTATGAACCAAAATCCAGGCCAAGTATATCATAACTAAGTTTGTATGTACAGCTTCTACAGAGTTTTTCATCATTTAAATCAGCATTTTTTTTATTCACTTTTACACATACTACTCAATCCTTTCAAAAGCATTTTGGATAAGCTGCCCACTTATCAAAAGTCACACTCTGTTGCATTGGTAGAGCTGATAAAAACAAAGGATATAAGGATAAACTCAATCAAAATATTCTGAAAATTAATACAGATTAAGTTGAACTTTATTATGAGGACTCAGATTATTAAGATTCTAGTGTACTTATGACAAAAATAATACATATTGAGGATCACAAATAGCTCATATGAATAACGCATCTCACATAAAGCATAATAATTTACTACATTTTTATTTTATGTTAACATGTTTACTTTTCTAAATCCTGTTAATTAGATACATTTGTTAAACTTAATTGACTATAGGTGAAACTTTTTCCCTTAACAATACAAAATTCCTGGTTTGATCACACACAGCACAGTAAGGAGGTATGGGGGGGGGGGGGATCTCCAAACCACTGACTGCAATGAAGGGAACAATGCAGAAATTTTCCCACCCTTAAATAGTCTTGTAATTTTAAAAGATAAATGAAACTTCATGTTTTCAGTCTTAGCATATGGGACAAAACTTTTTAAAAAATGAAAGAAGCTCAATTACCTGAGCAGCTGGTCTTGGGTCACCATTACAAAGCATTTCAAGTATGTCATTGGCTGTATTCTCGGATATTGTCTCCTGATCAAGAAGTTCAACAATTCCAGCTATCTGTTGGTTTGTTATAGGGCTGGAGCAAAAAAGAATATATTTTACAGTAAAGGATACATTAAAAAGTACAAAAGATAACACATACAGATCAACAATCTTTCTATCAGATACAAGTTTTCAGCTATTTGGCAAGCTTGCATGAAATGATGGTGAATGAAAGCAAATGACTGTTAGTCTCTCTCTGTGACAGTTACAATAAAAGATTCTTAATAATCACTATATTACTAAATTAAAACAGATGCTAAAAATTATAAAAAATTAGTTATTTTGAAAAGTTTATATGAAATGATGGTGAATCAAAACATTTCATTGCTCATCTATTAAAGGTACAACAGATAATTCTTAATAATTACTAAACTACTAACCTAATACTAAGGTTAGACTTTTTTTTAACTATCAGTTTTCAAAGGCACACTTAAATTCTTAGTATCAAAAATATTCATATGAATTTTCACAAATACCTATTATAAAATTAATATACGGATATCCATAAGAAAAACCTAAAATTATATCACCAGCAGCTCTGCATCAGAATTTGATCTGCCATGGGAATGATAATAAATGGCTAAAACTCCACTTACAGTTTTTACTATTAAACTTACTTATTATATTTACAAAGCTTTTTACTTAACTTACGGGACCATATTTTCTCCGATTCCCTCTTTAGAATGGAAAATTACATACCCCCTTTGTAAGAACGGCCATTAAGGGGGTTATATACATACACACACAGACATATATATATATATATATACAGTGGAATCTCGATCGATCGTCCTCCGAATCATCGTTTTCCTGTATGTGTCGTTTATTCCACCCAGTTCCGACTATCATAGTTTTTTGTTATGTTCCCGCATCTATCGTTTTCCTGCATTTATCCTTCAGTTCAGCCGGTCCCTTGAAAAACGATAGATCGAGATTCCACTGTGTGTATATATATATATATATATATATATATATATATATATATATATATGCATTGAGATCCTCATTTCTGGAGATCCTCAAAGACCTTTCTAAACAACGAGAGGTATATTTACAATGGGTTCCGTCTCATATAGGACATTTTGGAAACGAGACTGCTGATACTCTTGCTAAGGATGGAGCCTCACCTCCTATTTCTTCGCAAGATACTTTAACTTACCTTGAAATTTACTCAAGAAAAAAACTTATTAATCAGCACTTATGGAAGACCCCTCCGACACACCACTGCTACGACCGAAAATCTTCTGGTGGTGCCCTTAATGTCAAGGGCAACAGATGGATGCAGACCACCATTAGCAGATTTGCTAGTGGACACCTAAAGAGTCTTGTTTACAATCAGGGGCAAAAATCTTTCCCTTTTTGCTCTAAGTGCAATACTGCTGAAGCCTCTCCTGGCCATATTCTAAACTGCCTGGGGCTTGCCAAGGAGGATATTTATAGAGACCCTTTGCTTGTTAGCGATTTCATAGTAACTTTTGGCCTCATGGACCTGGTCTAGCCTACGGCTAGAGTGGGTGGAATAAGCCACACACACACACATATATATATGCATTTATTCTTGGCCCCGTATTCTTGGGATACATGCTATCCCACCCTGTAAAGAAAAGGTTAATATCCAAACCATAGAGATATTTTACAGGATGTTTTAAAGAATAAAATAAAAATAAATTTTTGAAAACAATAAAACTTTAGTTATGATAGAGCTGTTTAAAACCAACACATAAAAAATTGGTAAAAATGAGCCACACATCTTAATAAAGTATTGATTTTTTTCCAAATAACCTGATCTGAGAACTAAGCGATGATACTGGATGAGACTAAATATTTAACAGTCTTTTTATTAACATAAGTAAAAATATGTTTATGTTTCAAACTATATATTTCTTTTAGTATTTCAAAGAAAAGAAACTAGTTTTTGATTTCCACATAATCAAAAGTTTATTTTTAAATACAGAAAGCGGTTAAGGGAGAAGATAAAACTACTTTTATTAACTGTTTTAATCTAGCCCTTGAAAAGAATCCCTAGAAATTATCAAGAATACTTGACTACAGAGGGAAATCGATTAAATAAATATATGTGTATACATACTAAACATTTTGAACGAAATACTCTACAAACATACCAATTTGTAAAAGATAATTTCCTAACATTCAGCTGATGTTGAACATTAGAAAAGAGAAAGTCTGTAACAATTGTGAGATTTTTCACATGAGAAAACACTTCTTCAAAAACAGTTTTCAGTCCTTCTGTACTCTAAAAAAGAAGTGAATCAAATAAAAATTTGAATGCTGTTTTCACTACTGATGATTGTGATATGCATCAGTTTACTAGTGACATGCAACATTTTAAAAGTTAGAAAAAGGAATTGATGGACAAATTCTGTTAAAAATAAAAAATTTTCAAAAAGAAACACTTTTGATTCTTTCTGTAAACTACAAAGGAAGTAAATGAAATATTTTTTTTTTAATATAAAGTATTTTTTAAACAAATCATTATGGCCTATACCACTTAAATTAATTAAATTATCAAAATGTATAAATAAAAATTTTATACATTGCAAAGAAATAAAGGGCAACAAAGCTGGAAGTAACTAATTAACTACATTAAGAAATGTAAGTGATAATACTTCTCTTCAATTTTATAAAAATATCAACATATACAAAGCATTACAGTTTTAACGATATATTAATTTTGGTAAAACCATAAAACAGCATTTAAATTCAACTATTATGATACAATCCACAACTAATTTTCAAAATATGATGATTTAAATGCTGTTACAAACAAGTTGAAAGAAATTAAAATGACCATCAAATTAAAAGAACACATATTCAAACTTTTAAAGTTATAACAGAACCAACCATAAATAAACAAGCAATATATCATATAGACCGCAAGAGGGCGTTCCCAGCACTTGTACAGCCAGCAAAAAAAGTTTTTCGAAAAACACCAGAACCACTGATGACTGGAAAGTGTGTGAACTGGGAATTTGCCCTATGCTTTTCATGCCTAAGCACTGCTATTGCAGACTGTACACAGTTCCAGAAGCATAGGTAAGAGATAATAAATTTGTATTCGTCAAGTATTTGGTTTCTAGTTTTTTTATCAGTAGCACCATGGTGATCATGAATGCTGATTTTAGATTTAAAAGATCCGAATAATTTTTATTACGTACACTTTTAATTTTAAAAATAGAAATGGAAATAATTTATTATAAACTAAAAGCTTAAACTCTTTAACATAAACGGAGAAAATTATTGTAGATTAACAATTTGAAGCAAACAGCCTCTAAACATTTAATACTTATATTATTTTATTTTACGAATTTCAAAAGTATAAAACAAGTAAATTTATGCAACAACTAATTACCAGTAATCTATCAGCTATTTTGTAGGAGATACCATAAGTATCCATTAGTTTATGTCGTTCTTCAGATGGCAAAAATGGCAATTTTCTTCTCAGTTGATCAATATTTATTATATCATCCTGACCTGAGATATCAGAGTCATCAAAAAGTACTATAGGTGGAAGATTAGGTTCAGGCATGAAGCGATAATCTTGTAAGGATTCTTTGTCTCTCATAAAAATAGTTTTTCTGAAATGATGCACACTAATTAATTCAGACTTTCAACAATGATAATAGTCAATAAATTAAATTATATATAATTAAACTGAAATATTTAAATAAAATAATAATAAAACATTTAAATCCTGAAAATTATACATAGAAAACATATTATAAGAAATGCACAAATATAAATTCAAAAACATCTGATTTATCTCATGGCTTTTAACAATAAATATGTCCTTAACAAAAACTGAAATAATCGATGAAAAATTATATTTGTACACTTCAGACTCCTCATAACTGAATTCTGCCTATCTAGCTATACTTTAAATGCAATCAATTTAGCTATACCTTTTAATGAGCCCCCCAAAAAATTGTTTTTTAAACAATATCAGATTGGAGAAATTTTCACTGAAATAGCACACTGTGATAAAACTCAATAATGTTGTTCATTCAGTTACAAGGGTTTCATAGATAGCAAATAGTGAATTACTCTGCCTCTGCATAGAAACTTTTTGTAGTAATTTATGACAACCAAATGATAAATTTGTACCATATTATAAAATTTTTATAGAATAAAATTGAATGATAATCTTTATGTAATAAAATGACACAGAAATTAGAAATAACACAATTTGGCACACTTATAATACTTTGTATATCAGTATTTCAAAATATTTTATGCTAACAAAAAAATAAAGAGGCAAATGAATTTAAAAATTTTTATACTCAACTGCATAGAAATATTTCATGGGGTTACAAGTGAAACACACTAAGTCAAAATTATCGATTTTCGGATTTTCAGCTTTTCTTGACCAGAAAAAGGAGATGTGTCTACTTGTGAAACCCACTAAGTCATATCTTTATTTATTTCATTTTTTTTTAAAGTTTTGTAATCACATTAAGTAGTCTAGCCTAGTAGTTTGTATAGGTGAAACACACTAACCATCCTGAAGGTTCATAGTTAGCAAAAAAAATGCCAGTGCTATAACTTAATTTGATTTAATAATGTTAGTACCAAAGAAGTTAAAAGAAAAAATCTTTGATCAGCGTTTTCTCAAAATTATGTTTTTTGACTTAATGTGTGTTGTGAAGGATCCACAATTTGGACATTTTGAACTCCTTCCAACGTCATAGCCATTTTGTTTTTCCAACACGAATACGGGGAATAAAACGGACATATTGGAAAAAGGGGGAACTGCACCAATTTTCCAAGAAACATCGCACCCCCTGAATTCCTCAGAAACGGGAGAAAGAAATTCCAGGAAATTCAACGGACATCCAATTTTCTTGGAAATAAGAGTACCACGTGGGTCAACCGTGGGGATGTCGGAGCATCCTGCCCTCGAATAAAAAACTAAGAGGCAATAAATTTACATGAATAACTGACCTGGGGAGGAGTCATAATCGAAATGGCGGGAAAAAATGAACCCCGAGTGTAGGAGAGAAACGAGGATCGGAGGAGAGGGTCAGAGAGAGAGAGAGATTGAGGTAGCGAGCTGCGAAGAAAGCCTGGGAAGAAAAGACGCCCCCGTAAAATGGCGAGATGTCTGTGTTCAACCGCCAGCGCCGAATCCTGCTGCCTCCGCCAGTGAAGGGCCAACATGATTTTTAGCCCGATACCTAAAGCCTCCTCCAATATAAGTGCCACAACGACTCCATGCCTTGCCCTGCTGTTTCATCAAAGCTCCCCAGGTTGGTCATTTCTTCCCCTTTAAATAGTGCTCATGCCTTTTGAGAGATTACGAGAAATATGACTTTATTTCAGTCGTCCCGTAATGGTTCTGCAGCAGGAAGGGGATGAAGTATGCCCTAATTCTGTTAAAATATGTCTAACCAAGATTTTAAATATAATATGTAGACCTGACCTTTCCTTGTATTATATTGTATAATAAATGTTGCTATTTTTTATTTATAAACGCATAGTTCCCTTTGGAGTTCACTTCCCTAATTTTACACAACGCAAAGGGGTATCTCTGGTACCCTCGTAACATATATTTCATGTTTATACTCCCGAGGGCGAAAACTTAATGACTGGTCATTATAGTAGTTATTCGAGCAGTTACTGTGTACCAAAATGGAATTATTAGGTTCTATGATTGCCTTTTCGGATATTCGAATGGAGTGTACTCGATTTGACGGCACCGAGGCTAAGGAATGATTTAGCGGTATTTGTATATCCCGTATCCTAAGTGTGTTATCATGAGTGTCCAAAATGGCCTGATTTTTCTTCAGGAAATCAAAACCCAAGATTCCAGAGAACTCCTGAGTGAAAGGTGCGGTCGTGACGTAAAACATTTGCCTAAAATGGTTGTTACCGATTTAAATGGAATTTCCACGCAATTCGAGTACTTTAAATCGTTGCCCGTTAGTGTTTTGATTGCGAATGATCGAGATATGAATTTACACTTAATTATATGTCGTATTTCGTTGAACGTTTCGTATGCCACAATGCTGACCGAAGCCCCTGAATCAAT
Source organism: Dolomedes plantarius (assembly GCA_907164885.2). NCBI lineage: Eukaryota > Metazoa > Arthropoda > Arachnida > Araneae > Dolomedidae > Dolomedes > Dolomedes plantarius. The sequence continues at coordinate 127,505,720 of OU015491.1, read as the reverse complement.
CAGAAAAGTGGTCCCTGTCTGGGTATTAAAATTCACGTAAACCGTAGGGAGTTCAAGGTTACACCCTAAATTCGCGTTAGAGAAAATCCGTTCCAATTTACCGCCTACATGGTCGTTCGAAGTCTATTTCTTGTTCCTCCGCGAAGCTTTCAAATACCCGGGGAATAACATAGTGTTAACTTGAAATTCCCCTCCTTTCTATAAAAAATGACTTCTGTCCTGTCTGGAGTGATAATAACGCGAACCCCTCGTTCGTGTGTCCCGGTTTTGATGATAGGGATTCTTCCCCCCCCCCCCCTTCTAACGTCCTGTGTCCGATCGTAGTTGCGAGAGTTTGTCCTGGGGAGTAAAAGGTTGTATTATGGGGTTGGTAATTTTGGGTATTGGTGTGCTCCCTATTATAGTGCATGCAATTACGCAGAAAGTGGCTCGTTTGACCACAATAGAGGCAAATTCGGACATCGTTTACGGGCTGTGGAGTTGAATAAGAGTCCTCACTGAATCGCGGTTCTTTATTTTGCGGACGGTGGTTTTCTAGGTGCAAAGTATTTATTTCTTGCGCTAGAGACTCAATAATTTTAGTGTTTTGTTCCTGCTGTATTCTTTGCATCTCGAGCAAGGCGGCAGTGTTGGGGTCAATTTGAGTACTCGAATTATTGGGCTCGGGCGTCGTTTGCATTGCTATTTCAACGCTTTGCGCATATTTGACTGCCTCTGCAAACGTAGATGGGTTTAGTTTTAAAACTTCACGCTTCAAGTTATTATTTAGGACGTCCAGAAATTTTGATAATTTTAACTTTTCGAGTATTTTAACTCCCTCGGCTGACGCGAAATCTACCTCTAGATAATTTTGGGTGGCGGTTGCAACCCTATACGCCAAAGTTTTAAATAGCTCGTTCTCCTGCTGACGTAGATTGTTAAACGTTGTGTGTAAAGTCTGTGCGTTCGGTTTCTCCGAAAAAAAATTTATCAGTTGATCCTTTATTACGTCGTACGATTGTTCTTCGCGTAGTCGGGGAGAACATGTTATGAATTTCAGCGCATTACCTCTTAACAGCGACTTAAGAATTGCGATTTTCTCTACGGGCGACCATTGTCCCAATGTTGCTAAAGCCTCGAATTGTATGAAAAACGCATTGCAGTCTGAATCTGGGGCACCATCGAACGTGGACACTAAATGCGTAAAGCCGGGAGTTTTCCCGCTAACGACTGAATCGGTCGCCATAATACAATAAAGTAAGGAAAGGTAATCCGAGATAATTCTATTGTGCTTCAGACAAACCCTTTAAACAATTTTTTTTAATATATACATGCAAAACATATAATAATCAAAATAAAGTAAAAATCATTATCTTAGAATTATATATATACTAACCGCGAACACATAAACCCTAACATTTCAATACAATTTGTTCACAAAACATGTAGGCATGGCAGGTACAAGGGAAAGAAAAGAGAGAGAAAAAAAAAGTATGCATAACACTTTAAAGATATATATGAACCTTAAGCACATTGCACGACATTAAAAAGTTTTTGCTAAGATACACAAAAAAAAATTTTTAGTATGCCCAGATTTTGGACTTAAGTAAAAATATTATAAAATACACTGGGAAATCCTGGTCAGAAGCACCAATATATGTTACGAGGGGTACCAGAGATACCCCTTTGCGTTGTGTAAAATTAGGGAGGTGAACTCCAAAGGGAACTATGCGTTTATAAATAAAAAATAACAACATTTATTATACAATATATTACAAGAAAAGATCAGGTCTACATATTATATTTAAGATCTTGGTTAGACATATTTTAACAGAATTAGGGCATACTTCATCCGCTTCCTATGGCAGAACCATTACGGGTCGAGTGAAATAAAGTCATATTTCTCATAATCTCTCAAAAAGCATGAGCACTATTTAAAGGGGAAGAAATGACCAACCTGGGGAGCTTTGATGAAACAGCAGGGCAAGGCATGGAGTCGTTGTGGCACTTATATCGGAGGAGGCTTTAGGTATCGGGCTAAAAATCATGTGGCCCTTCACTGGCGGAGGCAGCAGGATTCGGCGTTGGCGGTTGAACACCGACATCTCGCCATTTTACGGGGGCGTCTTTTCTTCCCAGGCTTTCTTCGCAGCTCGCTACCTCAATCTCTCTCTCTCTCTGACCCTCTCCTCCGATCCTCGTTTCTCTTCCACACTCGGAGTTCATTTTTTCCCCCATTTGGATTATGACTCCTCCCCAGGTCAGTTATTCACGTAAATTTATTGCCTCTTCGAATTTTTTATTCGACGCAGGATGCTCCGACATTCCCACGGTTGACCCACGTGGTACTCTTATTTCCAAGAAAATTGGATTTCCGCTGAATTTCCTGGAATTTCTTTCTCCCGTCCTGGGGAATTCAGGGGATGCGATGTTTCTTGGAAAATTGGTGCAGTTCCCCCTTTTTCCAATATGGCCGTTTTATACCCCGTAATCGTCATAACCATTTTGTTGGAAAAACAAAATGGTTATGACGTTGGAAGGAGTTCAAAATGTCCAAATTGTGGATCCTTCACAACAATGTGTTTCACCTGTAACCTCATGATTTACTATCTACTCAAACACACAAACCTATATACAAATGACTCAAAAGGTACAAAAGAAAAATAATTACTGATTTTACTTAACCCTTGTGTCAACTTTTTTAAATGAATGTGCTGATTTAGGGGTTCCAGAAAGAGAAATGTCTAGACCAGGGGTCCCCAACCCTATGCCCGCGGGCACCATGGCAGCCGCCGATCGTTTTACGTGTGTCCGCCGCTGTGTGACCACGATAAAAATATTTCAGTTTTCAATAAAATGCTATGTAAAAGTTTTCTCATTTTTAATGATTAATTACACAACAGTAGAAATGACGTCCAACACAGATAAAAGCACAAAGCGTAACGCGACCGATCTCTTTTCCCCCTCGCGCCAAATCTTCGCCAACCTAATTTCCCATATCTAAAATGAAATGAGCCGGTCCGTTTCTGCCGTCACAGCACAAACATTTTTCTGGAGCTCATCTCGTGAGAGCCAGTAGTGTGGTTTGTGTTGTGAGATAAACTGTCATTCGACGTATCTACTTCATTATTTATTCATACATATATGCTCATATTTTTTGTATACCTCCTTCGTTGTTTTTAAATATTTCCTTATTTTTCACCCCAAAATGAGTAGATCAAGTAAACGAAAATAGACTTATAATTTTAATACTAAATGGGAGGATTCATATTGCTTCGTCAATTTAAAAGACGAATGTATTTGTCTGTTGTGTGGAAATAGCGTCGCGGTGCCGAAAATACATAATGTTGAACGTCATTTCCTAATAATTCATGCTACTTTTAATACGAACTATCCACTTAAATTTGAAATATGTAAGAATAAAATATATCAGCTAAAATCGAATCTGTCCGCTCAACAGTCTGTTTTCACAAGGCCTCTGTTAAGATCTAAAAATGCCACTATTGCTTTAAAAATTTCTCACATACTCGCAAAGAAAAAGGCCTTTTCAGGGTGGTCAGTTGTTAAAAGAAGCATTTCTTACTGGAGCCGATTGCTTATTGGAGGGATTTTCCAACAAACGTGAAATCATGCTAGCAATACAAGACTTACAGTTGTCAGATAACACCGTTACAAGAAGAATGAATACAAGCCATTTCAAAGGATATGCAAACTCAGTTAAAGAGTGACTTGGAAATATGTGAGTGGTTCTCACTACAATTTCATGAGTCTACAGACATATCAGACACGGCACAGTTAGCAGTAATGGTGAGAATGGTATTTAGTGACTTTGCTATAAAAGAAGAACTACTAAGAACATTACCCATGAAAGGACGAACAACAGGTGAGGATATCTATAAAATATTTATAACATGTGCAAAGTCAATAGATATGCCTCTCCAGAAGCTGTCTGCGATAACTATGGGGCACCAACAATGGTTGATAATGTCAATGGATTTATTGCCCTCTGCATAAAAGATGAATAATTTCCAAACTCTATGTTGTATCACTGTATTATCCACCAGGAAGTTTTATGTGGTAGAATACTACGCTTCCGACACGTCATGAAAATAATTACAAAAATAGTCAACTTAATTCGAGCAGTCCCCTTGCAACACCACCTTTTTAAGGCCCTATTAGAAAATCCTGAAGATCATGATCTCATTCTGCATACTGAAGTACGTTGGCTCAGTAAAGGCAAAGTTCTTGCTAGATTTGTAGATTTAATTGAAGAAATAAAAGATTATCTCAGTGCCAAAAATCAATTTTTTTTTTTTTTTTAAAGTATCAGACCCTTGTTGGCTAGCGGATTTGGCTTTCTCAACAGATATAAAGGAAAAACTGAATTATTTAAACTTAGAGCTGCAGGGAAAGGACAAACATATAGCTACAATGATAGGGTCTATAAACTCGTTTAAAGCTAAACTGAACTGGCTTTGTGAACATCACATTTGAAGATGAAGTCCCTTGTGCATTTTCCAAATATGAAAAAAATGATAGACAATGGGGAAATTGACTTATCAACATTTGTTATCAACCTTCAATTACTTCAAGACCAGTTTGAAAAGCGCTTTCAACAGTTTAATATCATCGAGCAAATGGTCACCTTTTTTATTTATCCTTTTACTTACCAAGTAAATGTAACGGAACTAGCTACATACATTTCAGAGCTTGTTCAAGTAAGGACAGAAGAACTGGAGAGAGAAATTTTGGATCTTTCAACATTGTCCTAAAATCCATTGTATCAGATGAGAATTTCTGGAATATAATCAGGAACAAAATTTCATTCTTGAAAAGAGCAGCATATAAAATAAAATCGTTTTTCAGTTCCACATACTTGTGTGAATAATTGTTTTCGACAATGAACATCATAAAATTGAAGTACAGGTCACGACTTGCAGACGAACACCTTGACGACTGCTTATGCGCGAGCAGGAATATCATCATACTCTCCTAATTACCAAGCAATGGCCAATGAATTGAAATGCCACAAATCACATTGACTTTGAGATTTATATTTTTTATAAAGAATTTTTATACTTTGTAGTTTTTTATGCATTATTTAGTAGTCATTTATTATACACAAGAATATTAACAATAATTTTTATATGTTAAATTATATTTTGAGAATTAAATGCATTTTTGTACATTATGTGTATGTATTATTAACTACGTCCAACTATAAATTCACCCTGGAAAAATAAATGGTGCCCGCCGTCCGACCGGTTTTCTTAAATATGCTCTTAGGTACAAAAAGGTTGGGGACCCCTGGTCTAGACAATTAGATTTTTCTCTAACAGATTTTGCTAATTTATTTAAATTTTACTCTTGACATTCTAACATGCAAAGTTCAATCCACATTTCTCTTTAAAAAGATCATGAACTGAAGAGAGATTTAAAACAGTTGAGACTATGCTGAATTCAGAGATAACACAGTGATTGTTATATATGTCATTGAATATTTCTGAATAATCAAAAATGAACAAACATGTGTTTGATGGGAACCCATGATTACTAAAATCATTGAAGAATAAAAAAAGAAAATAGAAAGTATAACACAGGAAACTGTTTCTTACAAATAACTGAGCTGATTCTTATAAAATTAATTAAAAAAAATATTTAGACTTTGGCACCTAGACAGTAAAATAACATTTAGTATCATATAACTGCAAATCATGTTCAGATCATCCTAGGAAGGGAATTTTTTTTAAAGATTTTTTAAGGAACATATGCCATATTTATGTGTCATGCTGAAAAATCCTAAAAAATTTAACATTAAAAACATGTCAATGAAGCATGAACGGTGATTTACAACTAGCAACTGCAATGCTTTAAAAAAAAATTCTCATTTACTTAAAATAAAATATATTTAAAAACATTTTCTCTTAGAGACCAGCAAATCCTACATCAATCCACTGACATCTAAATTTGAGGTCACAACTAAAAACTCTGCATCAAATACTTTTTTTTAAAGAACTTACTTTGCAATATAGTCATATGATCTTGTTTCCTTATATACAAGTCCACCAGATTCTAATACTTTAATCTGACGATCTATTTCATAGTCTGAAAAATTCAAGATTAATTAGGGATGTATTCATAGCTTTTTTCAACTAAAAAAATAAGCCAATTACCATTTGGAGTAATTGTTTGGAAATATCTCTATAATAATTACACTTACAAAAAAGATTAAAAAGGGGAAGGATACCATGTTCCCTTCAAGGTTTTGGATTCAGTCATGAAACTAAGACCCACAACTAACCATCTTAATGAAGTTTCACTAAGTATTCAATTGCTGATTGCTCATTGCTAACATGCAATAAAATAGGAATAATTAATATTAATAGCAGCAGAATAATTAATATTAATAGCAGCAGAATAATTAATATTAATAGCAGCAATTAATATTAAGAGCAACAACTAACTGTCTCAATGAAGTTTCACTAAGTGTTCAATTGTTGATTGCTCATTGCTAACATGCTTAAAGAGGAAAAATTAATATTACCTATTGCTCTAGCTATATAACGTACACTGTTAATATTCTTTACTTCCGTTCTAACTCCAAATGATTCTCCAGGACGATTCACAGATATATTAGCATCTACACGAAGGGCTCCCTCTATAAGAAAATTTATGTTATAGTTGCAGTGACATTATTAAGGCTCTTATATAATTTATTTTCCAAGACACAAATTTATAAATATTGATTAACAAAGTTTAAATACTTATACTTATAATAAGATGCAAGGGTTAATTATGTGCATGAAACATTCATGTAAGTATGGCATACATGTAATTTCAATACACCTCAACGAATAAATACCTATGTTCTATGAATTAATAAATGGTACCAAAATATAGATATTTTGACAATCCATTCCAGACTTTCTGTAATCAAGCACTTTACTATTCTTACAGTAAAATTACTGTACAAAATTTTCTAACAATAAGTTACCAACTTCAAAAAAATATTCTACAAGTTCCAAAAATCCTACATACTCTTATGTTTTATATAGATAATTTTAGCTATGTGCTCTGATCTGTGAGCAAAATATTGTAAATATTATAGGTTTGCAATGACTTCAATCTTTGCAACTATACCATTCTAAAGAAGATATTAAGTTCTACGTTAACTCTATAAAAACTTAAAATCAAAGAATACTTTTAAAACCTACGCTAACAAAGAGTAAAAAGAAAATAAAGTTTGGGAAAATATTTTCTATTTTACAAGAGTACATAAATATGACACACAGGTATTTTTAGTTACAGAAAGAGGAATAAAATTTCAACATTTCTTTCCAAATAAACAAATTAAATACATGAGATGAAAATTCTCTATTCTTGTATATTGTTATTAAATAAAAATATATTAAACATTTTCAAAAGTCTTGCAGGGAAAAATAAAGCAATAGATACATAACTGGTACCAAAGGCAGATATATCCATATGTTTTGAAAAATACTGTAATTGAGTGAACCTTAATATTCTAAGCTGAGAAAACTTTAATCAAATACTTTATTTTGTGCTCAAAACAGTTTAGAGAATAAATCTACAGTTGCTATAATCTTCCATAGCTAGATTTTAATATAATACAGAGGGAATGAAACTGAATAGTCTCTCTGTTCTAAAAAAAATAACTCCCACTGCAGCAGCAGCAGCCGCTGTCAAAAGCTTGTCACGCTATCTTTTCCGAAACCGCTCGGGGTATGGAGTCGAGACCAATACCAATAGATGCAGAAAAATGTGGGAAACAAAGTAAGACATGTCTCATCTTCATTGGACTTTAAGTTTTTTTTTATTTTATGTTTTGTGGGAAAACATTGACTTTTTCATCTTCAGATTACGATAACTCACCAAAAAATGATCATAGATTTTTTATCTTTTTACAATCTAAGACTACAGACATTTCTCTTTCAAACTAGACCTCATTTGTTTAAAAATATTTTAAAACAGACTAATATTTTCATCAAAAAATGAAACACAGTTTTTCAAGAAATATTGACTTTTTCATTTTCAAATTACGATAACTCACCAAAAAATGATCGTAGAATTTTGATCCTTTTACAATCTAAGACTACAGACATTTCTCTTTCAATCCAGACCTCATTTGTTTAAAAATATTTTAAAACAGACTAATATTTTCATCAAAAAATGAAACACGGTTTTTCAAGAAATATCGTCCCCTACGTGGATGTAATATCGATGCTCCTCGAGTTTTTATCTTACAAAAAAAATATTTACATCATCTGGAAGCTGAAAGCTTTCTTATTCATATAAACCTCATTTCAAGTCTATATCCTAAGTTTTCGATTTTTAATTGAATTTTAAAGCTTATAATTCAACAGTGATGTTGAACCCTTCGCATTAAGGGTGACAACAGTAAATGGATGGAAGCTGTTACGTTGCCCGAGAATCACCCCTATGTATCTCGCTATTAGCCATAACAGAGGAGAGAGCATAGCGAGCCTAGGGGCAAAGCCCCTAGTATTGTTAAAAAAAGTCTTTAGATACAATTAAAAGCATACTTAAGAAGCTATTAAGAAAAGGGTTCAAACAGGAAACAAAAGTTTGAAAATACCTTCCATTTCACAAGTACAAACATCAATACAACGAAGGATGAGCATAAGTTCCTTCACTAGAGCTGCAGCTTCATTCCCGTTTTTCAGATTTGGTTCAAAGACAAGCTCCATGAGTCCAATGCCTATAATAAAGAAATAAGAATAATCTCCATAGCAAACAAAACTTACAGAACAGTACGATCCCAACATATGCAGTTTTTATCATAATAACATTGTTTCTTTTCCTTTTGGGCATTTCTGTGTCTTCTACATCATTCTGAAAATGTCAAAAGTTTATGAATTTTATCAAATGACAGACATAAATAATAAAATTTTCAATTTCAAGATCTTCAAACTTTCATTAGAAGCCCAGTACATGAGTCTAAACTTCATTTATCTATATATATAAAACAGTTCCGTAACTGACTGACTGACATATAACACACAGACCAAACTGCTGGACCTAAAGGGTTGAAATTTTGCATGGCGATTCTTCTTATAGTGTAGGGGTGCACTAAGAAAGATTTTTGAAAAATTCTTCTTAGATTTTTTAAAATTAAATTTTTAAGCTGTTTATTTCAACATTCTTTAAAGTTTGAATTTAAAATAATAATCTGGAGGTTATAGAATTTATATCACGAGAAAGATCATAAAAATTCCTTTAAAATGAAATCTTTTTCGAATCTTTACCTCCATTTTCTGATTTTTGGTGAATTTTTAAAGATTAATTTTTAGACTTAAATTTATTAAATGCTGATCATGTGGTTTCTTTTCTATTTGTGATACTTTAAATTAATTTTTCATCATGTGCATAACAATGAAATAAATTGACAAAAAAATATTAAAGTATAGTAAAAGATAAAATTTAACCACTAGACTAATTGAGATGCAAGTTTTTTTAAGAATTTAATTCAAATCAGTATATTTTATGGATATTAAACATACAAATTAATTGCATACATTGACCATTGTATTTAATTTGAATGCTTTCTTCTACATTTTTTTGTCATAAAATTATCTGTTACGACTTTTTTATAAATATATTTTTTTTTCATTATTTTCAGCATTAATTGCATACATTGACCGTTGTATTTAATTTGAATGTACTCCATAGTGAAGCACGGGTATTCAGCTAGTAATATTATAAAAATCAACTTTAAGAGTGAAAGAATTAATAGAGCACTACTAAAAGACATTCTTTTTTTCCTAAATTTTGCAAGTGAGCTTTCAAAAGACAATAAAACAGGATTAATAAAGTTACAAAACTATTCAACTCTTTGAAAAAAAAGATTTATAGCATGTCCAGAATAAAATAAAGTTAACATTAAATTATCGATCAGTAATAAAGACAAAAATCTAGGGAAAAAAAGGAAACAATTAAATTTTATAACTTTTCAAAAGCTTTTTTAACAATTATTTTTCCTATTTTATAATCTTGAATATATGGAGCATAGATATCCTATAAAATCAAAATGACAACTCAGTTTATGAAGTTAGCTCAACCAAAGTTTTAATTACAAATAAAATCATGTTTGCAAAAGTTTAAACAAATATTCCCCAAATGATTTACCACAATACAATACAATGAAAAAAAAAGAAAGAAAGCAATTACTTTTATCAAAGAGGAGAATACAAAATTTTTGTTCTTAACTTGGTCGTAGAATCAATAAACAAATACAAAATTCTCTCCTTGCCCTCAGTGTATCGGTCTCATCACTTGACTCAGTTCAAAATTACAGGACCAGTCCATTAGCCAAGTTGGATTCCGACCCTTGTGGTGCTAACTTAAAACCAGAGCCACATCACTCAGCCCAATAGACGGTAAAGGGACATACGCAACAACAACGACAGAATCTAATTTTAGAAATGCAAAACTTTTTCTAAATCCTATACAGAGAAATAAACTCATTCAAAGGAGAAAGCATAATACACAAGGGTCCTTTAAATATGTAAACCTTAAAAGTTAAATAAAAAATTTTTCTCTGATTAGCAAAAAATAGTAACTAAAAACGTTGAAAACACTTTCCATATAATATTTGACTAAATTCCCTCACTTTTAAATAGAACTGAAAATAAAAGCTAATCAAGTAATATTTAAGTTTTATAGATTGGAAGAAGTTTAAGCCCAAAAATAATAAATCATCAATTTATTCACAGTACCTACCAGCCCTGTTTAGATCAACTAGACTTCTTTGTCCTTCAGTATGAAAACTTCTTCCACTGTCTTGTTCTAATTGTAATTGCTTTAAACAGGCACAGCACTCATAGGAATTATTTTTATCATACACCTGGAATTTTAAATAGCCATTACTTGCAAGGGGCTTGAACTGCTGAGTAATTTGATAACCAGCCTAAATAAAAAAAAATATTACATACAAGAGTCATTGCATATAAATATTTTCATAAACACAACATATAAATAAAAATTCTGCTACCAATGAATTGTTTCATTAATCTTAACTTAAATGCTACTTATAATGCCACTAAATTAGATGACAAATACTAAGGCATCAATATGCAATTTCCAGACTTAATTTAATTAGGCCAATGTATTACTATGTTTAGGAATAAAATAATTTAAAGCTACATATATATATATATATATATATATATATATATATATATATGTAACAAGAAAACGCGTCTTCCTAAATTACTTTACTTTAAAGCATATTCTATTGTTAATAAAGTATGACCCCTTTTCCAAAATTGCGACCTAAAAGTAATATAAGATAATTTATATTAGCCCTGCAGATCATTAAGCAGGCATGTGAAGTATCTGAACTCAATAACATCCCCAGATATGAGTGTTCGAAGTTTATGAGATTCCGAATGTCAGTATAGTGTCAAAATTCTTGAAGAGAGCTCGAATCACTCTGAAGTTATGTCTTTATAATGTCAAAAACCCCACTTTGCAAGAACTTTATGGCCACTTATCCTACGCCCAGGCCCTCAACAGTTCGCAGTTCTAACAAGCGTGGGATCTAGCAGTAAAGTCCCCGATAAACTTAAGTGGACACGTGAACTCCACGAGTCTAAAGTCGCCCAATTAAAAATTAAGTAGTTTAGGCCCTCTGGCGTCAATATCGCAAAACACCCATTTAATATTGCATGAACAGAAGACTTTTCTCGCTCTTCGTTTCTAACTCTGGTTGCTGTCGGACCTGCTGTCCGCTCCTGTATGTAATCCGCGTCTCGTCCTGGCATGGACGCCGGACAAGTCATGTGGCCACTGCAGCTAATGCCTTCTGATAAATAAAGCACGTCTTGGAATTTGTGCATTTCATCAATGGCTCCATGTTTGTTTCTCCTAAATTTCGTAAGTGCTTCCCTGGATCTACACTACGCCCGACTGTATCTCTCCAAGTTGTGCTCAGCGATTTACTGTATGATCAACACCCTCGTGCCGACTGCATTACTCCTCGTACCGACTGCATCTCTTATAAGTTCTACGCGTCAATCCCCTTGTGCTAAATTTTAAATTTTCCAAATGTGATTATTATCACACATACACACACACATATATATATATATATATGTGTGTGTGTGTATATATATATATATACACTCAAGAGCCAAAACATTATGACCACACCTACATTTTGCAATGAATTCGCCTGGATGACATGGAAGGCACGTGATCAGGTGGAAGTGGTATTTAACTGCTGCTGGAGAGTCTGTAGAATCATTCTTTCACTTACTTCTGTGTGTGATGGGACAGGCTGCGGATCTAAGCAACTTTGATAGAGGGCAGATTGTAATGGCTCGAAGGCTCGGAACAAGTATTTCCGAAACTGCACGACTCGTGGGTTGTTCGCGACCTACAGTTGTTAGTACCTATGCAAAGTGGATGAATGATGGTGAAACCAGCAGTAGACGACATGGTGTTGGACGTCCACATGCTATCAAAGAAAAAGGTCGTCGGAGACTGTCTCGCATGGTGAAGCAAAACTGGAGCCAGACAGTGGCTCAGCTGACAGCCCAATACAATGCAGGGCCAAGTAGAATAGTATCGCAGCACACTGTTCAGCGGACATTGTTGGATATGGGGCTACGCAGCAAACGTCCCACTCGTGTGCCTTTGCTGACCAAGCGTCATCGCCAACTGCGCCTGCGCTGGGCCCGGGAACATCGCGACTGGTCCATGGATCAGTGGGAGAGTATTGCCTGGTCAGATGAATCACGGTTTGTCATTCATCACACCAATGGCCGTGTCAGGATACGCCGTCTTCCAGGCGAACTGTTGCTCCCTCAATGTACAGTAGGTCATACACAGGCCGGTGGTGGCGGTATTATGCTTTGGGGGACGTTCTCTTGGGCGTCTCTGGGACCCGTGGTTGTGGTAGAGCAGACCATGAATGCTACAGGGTATCTGAACATCATTGCGGACCAGTTGCACCCTTACATGGCCTCTGTTTTTCCATCTGGAAATGGAATGTTCCAACAGGACAACGCCCCGTGTCACAAGGCTAAAATTGTGTTGGAGTGGTTCCAGGAATATGATGCTGAATTCCAGTTAATGTTCTGGCCGCCTAACTCACCGGATCTCAATCCGTTAGAACACATTTGGGATGTCATGGGACGGCAGCTCAGAGTTCAAAGACCACCAATTCGCAATATCTCAGATTTGCGTGACCGTTGCTTAAACATCTGGTACAATCTGTCTCCGGCCATCTACCAAGGACTTGTGGCATCCATACCAAGGCGGGTTGAAGCTGTGTTGCGCGCCAAAGGTGGGCCAACTCGTTATTGACAGGTGGTCATAATGTTTTGGCTCTTGAGTGTATATTTAAGTCACACAAAAATTTTAAAGAACTATTTTGTCTTTTACCATCATAATAATAATCAATACTAATTGATTCAATTAAGGATTTAATGCTATTGATTTAATTCTTTCTTTTACTTTTGCAGGAAAGTATAGAGGAAAGACAAAACTTTCCTTTATATCAATTATTTAGTCTTCTTTTACTCAAAAATGTGTTTATGATATATTTAACAAAAATTTATTTTGAAGACTTAAATTATCAACTGAACAAAACTTAGTGTCATTAATGTATATTATGTGTTTATATGACATAATACTGTAGTATCAAAGAAATGGTTTGTCGTTTATATGGTAATAAAAGGCAACCAGATACACTTTTATAATGATTAATGATAGTAATTAAATCAATAGGATTTGACAAATAATAATCAAATGCTATTAGTTTTTAAGTACTGTAATGACTCATTATAAAAGATTAAGTACAGCATGTTTTTAATAACTTCCCTCAACAATTCTCCTTTTCTTTTTAATACCACCAACACAGAATGTTGACTTGTATGTCTATATATATATGTAATAAATTAAATACTATGCACTCCATTCTAACATTTAGATTCCCTTTCCTAAATCCAATCCCCAGTAACATTACTTTATCGATTTAAAACCCATAGCAACAGAACTTCCCATAAATCGCATGCCTATGCATTTCTACACATGTACATCTCCGGATTCAGAGGCGTAGGTTTGCATCGCGAGCCCTGATATTCTGCTAACCCTACAAAATAATAGCCACATGTACCTTGCCTCTCACGCGTAAGGTTGAAAGGTGATATTCGCTTCCAAGCCATCTTCTGAAATGGACAGATGTAATTCTGTCGCTCTAATAAACGGTTCGACCAGACTACATCAAAATTTTATTCCTTTCAGGCTGAGAGTAGCTCCAGCCATGTAAATATGAGCTAGTTTTCCTTTTCAGATTATATTTTAAGAATGTAATGTAATGGATATATTACATATATATATATATATTTGTTTCTAGTAATTAACATCAACTTAAAATACTTTAATATCAGTTATAGTTTCAATCCTACACTTACACATTACAGCACATTTTTACATGCTTTTAAAGACCATCTCCCAAGATCAGGCTTTTACACCAGGTTTCCAAACCTTAAGATCAGTACTCTACAAACTGAGCAATTTTGGCAAAATAAGGAAGTGCTCTTTTCAATATTTTACCCGATAACTCCCCCTGTTTCTTTTTAATGCCACAAATACAGAATATTGGCCAGAATATAATCATTTATTTCAATGTTTTACCATAGAGACTATAAAATTGTTAATAAATTTTAGCAAATAAGTTTCAAATTGCAATATATAAGGGGCAAACTTTAAATTAGAACACATTTGTTTGCAAATAAAACCAACCAAGTCTTAAAAAAAACAATGCCTTTGTACATGAGTTTAGAAATTAAAGTTCATCACCAACAATACAAGCATGGCAATTCTATTTAAATAATATATAGTTCAGGATGCCTGCAGAATTAGTTTGTGAGAGTTATAACCTCACAAACTAATTCTGCAGTTTCCTAGGTTTAATTTCAGTTCCTTAAGGTAATAAAAATAAACTGAAATATATATGGTGCAAATTTTAAATTAATATGTTTTTCTAATCTCTTACTTGGGAATTAGATAAATTATTAATTAATAAGGAAATAATTTGACAAAATTTAATAAATTATTATGCAGCAACATTTGTTTTCAGACTTGGAGAAAACTTTTTCTAATAAGAGGGAATTACAAAACTTACTGGCAAATCTGGATAAAAATAATGCTTTCTATCAAATGTTGAGATTTTGTTGATTTTACAATTCAAAGCTAAGGCAGTCAAGACACCAGCTTCAATACAGTATTTATTAAGTACCTAGATAACAGAAATAAACAAACTCAATTATAATTAAAAATTTTAATTACAAACAAAATTTCACCATAAAAACACCAAATGCTTAAATATGTAATGTTATATTCACATACTTTTATATTGTTCCATACTATTAATCTGTTCTAAGGCAAGAAACAATGTTCACAGTAAACAGAAATGTAAACTCAGTGCAAACAGTAAGGTAGAGGTCACACTTAACCACTACCTCACTGTCTATGCCACTTATTTCCAAAAAAATCATTTATTCCATTTTCAAGCCAAGAAGATTTATAAATAGTTATGCTTTCATCAAGAAAAACTGGTACGGAAATCATCATATAAATATTATTCAGACACATAATTTTAAGACAAAATGATTACAGTACTAAAATATTTATTAAATAATAGCAGGTAAACTCTAGACAATTATTGAAAAGTTTAGCTTGACAACTTATGAAGAAAAACAAACAACATATATAAATAGTTTTTACAGAGGTGAATCATTTTAAATGAATTTTGTAAGCAAACCATCAAAGAAAAAGAATACAAACATTTCAAAAATGCAATTTACAAGACAGAATCTTACAAACAAACATTTAAAAAAGAAACCATGCCTAAATATATGGTTAAGATAGTAAAAACTCTGGGACAGATAATATTAAAATAAATTCAGAGAGATAGAAAAACAAATCAGGCTAACTAGTTACAGTTATAAAAGATAAAATTGTAACACGTGATAACAGATCAAATAAGGACAGATTATAATGCCTGAAATCCTTTTAAATATTTTAAAAAGATAATATAAAAATAGAAAACCAGTCATATGATAATCAGTTGCATTTGTGCAACAGAAATAAATACATTCAACAAAGGCCAAATCTCTTCGCTGTTTCAAAAGATAAAATTTTATGTAAGTACAATATTTGAAAGTACTAGAGGACAGATAAGAATTTTGATGACAGCTTATTGAATTTGGCAGACATAATGTAAAAGAAGATGATCTAATAGTAAATAATGACATTAAAAAAATTTTTTAAGTAATATCCACATCAAATTTATGTTGGTAAATGAGACAACAACTCTAAATTAAAACATAATTTGACCCGATAAAGCTCCTTACAGGGTAGAAAAAATGTCTATGATAATTAATTTTTCCAATCATGTAATTTTTTTCTACTTTACCTATCCTCTACCCTAACACTTTTTTTTGCTTACAGGATACTGACAAAGGAGTTTTTCAAGGAATCTCATTTGTTAATGGGGTATCGACTTAGGAGTCAATTGTAATTCAAAGGCTGAAATTTTAACTAAAATTTATTTAGGATACAAAATAAAAATTAATACATACTGTCCTGATAAACATGAAACTGATGAAGCTCAAAGTAACTATAACACAGAAATATATATTATACATATTAAAGTCTAACTTCATGATAAGCCAAGTGTTCAGTCAAAGCTTTCTTTACTTTTTAAATCCTTCCTATTGTTCTAAAACTGAGACATTTAGAACCTTTACCTTTAACACCTTTAGTAACACCTTTAGAAATAAGTCAAAATACAAGCAAAAAATAAAGAGAAAAGAAACAAATACTACACAATGAGAAGCACTAAGCCTTTAACATGTGTTACCATACAAATGATTATAATTGGTTAATTTGAATGGAGTCATGAAGTAATTGCTTTTATACTGACACCAATGTTTAACCCTAGGCTCTGCAGCATAACTTAATGTTAGCTTGGTCGACAAATATCAACTGAAAAACTTGGGAATTCATTTCGTCATTTAAAAACCAACTTTTGTTTAAAAAAAAAAAAATTAAAGAAAATGTACACTTTTTCTCTAATTTATTGAATCCCAAGAACAACAATCCTAAAAAATGAATAATAAATATTCAACATTCTAAAACAGAATATGTAAATTAAGGATCTTATTTAAACATAATAAAAGTTATCTCAAATGAGTTAAGAACTCTATAAATATACACTATTCTAGTTTGAAAACAGAAAAAAAATTTTTGAAAATAGTTAGAAAGGTATGTAGATAAGGAAATGGAACTTCTAATTATGTGAATAAATGATTTATTATATATGATTAAATCAACCTAATCTTTTTCAGTTCTTTTTGACCAGAAAGACCTGTAACATCTATGGGCAATTAGAGATGTTTTAAGATATCTCTAAAATATTTAAAATGGCTTCATTCAAATAATTTGAAACTATCCATAATCCACAGCCCTCATTATAATCTAAAGAGAATATAAAAGTTAGAGTAATAAGAACATTAATATCTAGAACTGTATTCATATATATTGAAAAATACCCATGGCAAAATCAAAGGTTTATAAAAATTCAGAAGTATGCAAGACATAATATACACATATTTTGAGCATACATAAATATATACTTACCCAAGTGCATACAAAATTATATATATATATATATATATATTTGTACTTACAGGTAAACAACCTGGCAATGCAGCATCAAAGTACGCGACTTGAGAGTTTGTAGGCACTTTAAAAAGTGCAGCAGAACTTGAAAACAACTTAGACTTTGCATTAATCTGAGCATGAATTTCGAGACCTACAACACTTTCCCATGTAGATATTTGACAAGCAGAAACATTATTCCTAAAAACCAGAAAAGATCAAATCATATTAAAATAAATTTGACATTCACTAATTATCAAAATTTAGATATATTATTCTTTATATATCATTGTTAAAATTATATAAAAAATTATTGTATCATAAATAGTTTTAAGCACAAGCACATATACTGAAATAGGATAAATCTCTTATATGTTTTATATATATATATAGTGGAATCTCGATCGATCGTTTTCCCGTATGTATCGTCTATTTCACCCAGTCCCGAATAAATTCCATAGAAAACAACTAAAAAATTCCACATGGATCATTCCTTGATCCATTGTTTTTCCGCAATATTCGTTCAGAATATCGCAGCTTTACATTAATTTATCAGATCGATCGTATTTTCATAATAACTGAACCAGAAATATAAATGCCTGGATTGAGCTAGAATGACGCTCTAATTAAACAATGAGCAGAACATTTGAGGTCTCGTAATTTTGTTCTCTCTTGTTTAGCCTGGTTTCACTTTATTGTACCACTCTCATTATTTGTTCGTCGTTGGTGTTCCTTAATTCTTTAGCCCCTGGAGTACCCTATTTTCGGCAACTCATTCCAAATTCACCAACTTTTCAACATTTCTGTTCTTATCAGCAATGGCTCACAGTCAGCTTTTTTGTTGGCCTTGGGATGGAGGTGCCCTGGTGTTTGGTCTAGTGTGTGAGAAGTTTCTGATTACTGGGCTGCCGCTTCTTTATACTCTCACACAATAACCGATACCGAAAAGAATGCAATTTGCAACACAGAAAAAATATTGTTTACTTGTGGAGAGAAAACTGCCAAAAAACAAACGACGATTCAGTACTTTTATTTGAATCAAAATTCCTGTGTATCTACGTGTATTTCTTTTTTTATTATTATTATCTTGGATTTCAGTACAACTTTGTAATTTTATCTTCAGTTACACAACCGGTATGTATGATTTATGTATGTGAGTAAATATATTTTAGGGATATCAAACTTTAAGGTATGTTAATACTTTTTTGTATGTTCCCGCATCTATCATTTTCCTGCATTCATCGTTTAGTTCAGTCGGCCCCTTCGAAAACGATAGATCGAGATTCCACTGTTTATATATATATGTATATATAAAAGAATGCTACTTTTTCTCATACAGCACAAGTTCACAAAAAGGCATTATATTACATTTTTCCAGTTCTGGGTAAAATTTAGACAATTTATCTATAAAAGGAGAAAACAAGCTATATAAAAAGTGCTATTTGCATAAACAGATTTATTGACTACATTATAATAAAATTATTAAAACAACATTGAAAATGCAATACAATACAAGTTGAGCAAACCTTATCTGAAATGCTCTAAAATTAAGTGCTGACTTAGGGTCAAAAGAAGAAAACTCTTCATTAGGCCATCATCACTCTTAAGGGACTCTGACTTTAAAACACTTATACTTTATAACCAAATGTTTATAACTCATAATGTTTCTGCTTATTCAATGCTTTGTAAAAATGAAAATAGCAGGAGGAAATGCAGATATACTTGAGATCAACAAACAGCATTCATGTTAGGCAACAACATTGAAAATCAAGTTGTCAAAGAAATTTGAATATAGAATGAATAGGACATTACATTAAAATGTAGTGAAACAAAACAATCACCAATGATCCAAACAGTTAGTTAATGTTGCAACAACCTAACTTCTAAATGGTTAGGTTCACACAAACTTTATTTCAAGTACAAAAGTAGTAAGAATTTCTTATAAATTATCTCCAGACTATGAGTACATAGTATGTATCAAATATTAAAAGATTTTTAGTTTTAGACTTGTGTCCCATAACCAAGATCGCACACTGAATAAATAAAAATCCTAAAATTTAAAAAACCTTTGTCCTCAAGTATAAAATATTCTACTTGTAGTAAAGGAAGAAAAACATTTTTTTCAATATTTATGTAAAAAATATACATAACCTTTTTTCTATTTTGCTTTTACCTAGGACCTTATCGAAATTAAGTTATTTTATTTCAATTATACCAACACCATTATTGAACTGGAGTATGGAGTAGCATTGGATAAGCCTCCTTCATATGGAACTGCATTGGTTTATTTATGTGGTGCTTCTATAATCAAGAAGAAAACAAAATCCTAGTTTAGATGGATGAATGTTCTCAGGACAAAATTCCTGTTTCACTGGGGGAATCAAAAGAATTGTGTTTATACCTGGCTTTAGAATATAAGAGAAACAGTTGGAATACATACTTATCTAATTTAAATTCAAACGTACCTACATTTAAAAAACAATAAAATAATTTGATAGAATAAAACTATAGATGTAAATAAATTCACTTAATAATCACAAAATAAATTATAAAAGTTGAGGTGAATTTTATATATCTGTAGCAAATAATTATGTATTATATAATACTCCAGAGCTCATGCAATTATTTTTAAAATTAGACATTTAAAAAAAATTTAATTTAAAAACATTAGTTACATTTAATATTGAATACGTTTGTATAAATAGAACTATGATGATAATCTTTTAGTTATAACTTCTTTCAAGCATCTCTAAAGCATATGATTAACACATTACTATTCTTTATAACAAAAAAGCATTTGATGTAATAAAAAAATATCAATAACAAATAAAACTATATTTTAGCGGCCAAGTTAAAAAGCAATGAATTAAAATGTGAAAAATACGTGTTAAATTTTGATAACCTTGTGACCCAAAGCATTTTATTTTAGTATTCTCAATTTAGATTATACTATTGATTCCTACCTGAATGAAATGGAATGCTAATGAAATGGTATGCTGTACCATTCTACTTTTGGTTCTTAAATTTAATAGGCATTTTAATGACAAGAAATTGGATATTCCTTGATAAACCATATTGATCATTGTAAAATCACATTGGTATGATAACTGTTAACGAAATTCCACCTATTCTACTCTATATCATAATTGTAAGTTGAACTAAGATTTCTTCTAGCATCACGTTCTTTCCTGTCACTGTATATGCAGGAGAAAAAATAAAAATATAAATTGTTTACACATAGGGTAAATATGAAGTTTTTGATTACGGTAAAGAAACAAATTTATCCATATCACTAAGAATTATCATGCATTCATCATACCTAGTTTCGCAGTTAGAAAGATAATAAAAGAAATAAAGCTGGTCAACCACACCTGACACAAAGATGGGGAGATGTCAGTGCATACGCTTGAAATCTCAAGACAGATTTTTTTAAAATATCCGATATATAAGACTGAAAGCATATTCCGGACATTATTTTTTTTTTCAAATTAAGTAATAATTTTCTTTTCTTGTTTCTGGTGAACGTTGAATGCTTAGCTGCTAAAATTATGATATTACCGCCATACACAGAAAGTAGCTGACACAAAGTATGTATTCGCACTCTGTTCAAATTCTAGGTCTTTTAACGGTGTCTACCTTCACGATCATAACAAATACACAAACAAACAACATGTGGTTCTCTCATGCACAACACATTGCCTCGGGAGCGCCTTTCTGTCACATTTTTGAACCAATCAATGGAAACATCAGTATCAACCATGGAAGCTAGACTCTATACGTGTGCAGAATGAAAGTTTGAATGCTTCGTAACCCATGATCATTTTGGAACCCAAAGGGAGTGGGTTTTGAAGTTAAATACGAAATTCAGAATTTATATTATCTTAACAGATGAAATATATTTTGTTGACTGGATTAAGAAATTTCTCATCACTAGTAACAAAATAAAAAAATTAGAAGATCAATTGATTTTTTTTTAAATCCTTGTCTTGTGTGAAGCAAATCGACAAGTGAAAGAACGGTGTCATATTTATGTTGATTTTTACTCCTAATTAAATTCAGAACAACACGAATAAAAAAAGAAATTAAATATTAAAACTGAAAAAAGAATGAAACTCAGTGTAAAATATTATTTAGCTATCACAAATTTGATACCGTTGAGGAATTTACAGTCCAAAACTTGTCAAAAAGTTCTACATTTTATGAAAGTAGGATTCTTACGCATTCGAAAAGGTGTAAGGGCCTGTTCACATAGGAGTCCGTTGCGTTGCGTTAAGGAAAAGATGACGTTGAGACGAAAATAAACCAATCATATGCCTCCAAACTATTAGCAATGAAATTTTTAACGCCTATGATTGGTTTATTTTCGTCTCAACGTCATCTTTTCCTTAACGCAACGCACGGACTCCTATGTGAACAGGCCCTAACACTTAGCTTTTATTGTCCATTGTTGGAACTGCTTAAACTTTTAATTATAACTCCTGTACTCCTATTTTGATCCAGGATGTCAGGGAGGATGTCTTGGACTTGGGCATCCAGACAAGCCTTTTAAAGCTTCAAATCAGCGTCACTTTTCACCGAAAGGAAATCAATGCATTCTCCAACCCTGTTGAAATTATCAAATGTATCGAGAGGAAATTTATCTAATCACCATAGAAAAAAAAATAATTTCTCTTGTGATTCAATGAGCAAGAACTGAAGGATCTGCAAGACAAGGAAACGTAGAAGGCAGTGCTTAAGGTCATGACGTCACAATGATGAATCCTGCACGTAATCTTGCAACATCTGGATCTGTAAATCTGGCAACAATATGATTAGTATTGTTTTCGTCAATTCCGCGCAACCAAAACAAGTTGCAAGTTTCATTATGTGTGACTGTTGAAGATTAGCGAGCTTTATGACATTTTCGTGTTTTTTCATTTGTAAGGGAAACTAGAGTCATTAAAGCAACGGTCGTTATAAACTTAAGAACGTATTTTAATACAAATGTCATATCAATGCGAATGATTTTATTTTCTGATTTATATTCCAGTTATCTTTATGTTGGGACACTTGAGTTGTCGCATTTTAAATTAAAGACATGCAGTGAAAGAGATCTTGATTCTTTTAATTTATGATTTTCTTTTCACCTGTTGTAATCGATTCTTTCTTTAGAAAACAATCATGGGCATATGTCTTCAATTAAAACTACTGTTGTGGAAAAATTTTACGTTGAAAAAGAGAAAACCTGTAAGAATATGTTTTGTTTCATATTTTAAAATTATGTGTCAGTTTTGTGTATTTTAATATTTTGGAAAGGAAATACTGTAATATTTTTATCTCTTCTTTAGCTCGAATTTTATTTCATGTATTCATTTAAAAATATTCGTAGTTTCCATATTTATATACTATAAAGGACCTATTGTGCCTTTTCGTTAATTTTTATTTCTGTGCTTCAAGAAATCTGAAACCTTGAGTTCCATTTCAACAATTTTTACTGCATTGTGAAAAAAAAGACCACATCACTTTCAAGATAAAAATGAGAAATGACCACCTGTTTTATGATTATGCAATGTGTTTTATCTTCCTCGTGGGTATGGATGTGAATGGTAGATATTCAAAAATGATATTTCTTTATTGTCATGTGCATAGTATATTAATAACAAAAATTAATTTCTTAGTATATAAAAATAGTATGTGAAAGACATAGTATATGCTCTATAAGGGGAAGATATCTGTAGACTTTGCATGCAGGTGAAAAAGAATATTGCTTTAGCATGCACAATATGGTTTTTCCAATAATAATAATAATAATAAGACTCACTGAAATTTATTAAAATTATTAACTTGACTCTTATTCACATCTTAAAAATTTTCAAATTCATCTTTTGTAAATCTTATTATTGAAACTAGTTATTTATATATTCATATGAACTAAAGGGATTTTTTTTATTCTTGATTTTTCAGGTGGTTCTTATTTTTGAATTATTTATTCCTCTAGTCCTCTTTTTTATACTTCTTGGCATAAGAAAGAAACAACCTGCATATCCTGTAAAGTCTTGTAAGTTATATGTAAATTAGTAATATTTTATTTGTAAACTTTAAATTTAAATTATTGATTTAATGTAATTTTAAAAAATGAATGATATTATTAGTTTATACTTTGTTTTGACAATCTTCAATTTCTACTTGATAAATAAAAATGCTTTGTGTAAAATTTAATTGAGTAATTAGGAAAATTTCATTTGCTGTTCTCTTTCAGAAAGAATAATTTTTCAGCCTGTAAAATGTCCTTTTTACAAAGGTTAAAAATAGTTCATTTGGTGAAATATTAAAGAAAATACAGATTAGCAATTAAAACAAGCTGTCATTACTTTTTCAAATGGCCAAATTACATTTGATTAGAAAATATAAATTACCTCAAACAATTTTTATAATACAAATGAATTTAGATTTTAAAAAAATCTGCATTGATTTTATAAGTTGATATGAAAATAGTTTTTCTCCTTAAATGTTATCATAATTATCCAAAATTTTTATGTATATTATAATACAATATATGCATCCAGCTTTCATATTCCTGTCTTTGTCATGAACAGTTAGGAAATATAATTTCCCTTAATACAGTCTTTATAATACTCAGATGATCTATAATTATATAGTCATTAAATATTAATATAATACAAAATTTACTGAATGCACATCTCTCAGATACCTGATAGGTTTCTGTACATAAGAGTAATAATATTTCCCTCGGTAAAATTGACATTTATATTCTGTAAGTAGTTCTGAATGAATATATCAAGTAGAATAATTATGACTGTATTTATTACAAACTTCACAAGCATCAAGGTATTGAAAATAATTAATATGAGTATTTAAATTTTTTTCTCTTTCGAAATCAGCAAATTTTAGTGCTTATCCTCTTCCTTCTGCTGGTGTTATTGCAATCATGCAGGCATTTTGTGATAATGGTGTGCGTTCTGATAATGGCTTTAAAAATTTTCCAAATAGCACGTAAGTATAGCACATATTTATTTATCATTCTAAGACATGTCATGTGAATTTATAATGTATCAAATTGTACCAGGAAAATAAATGCTTTTTACAAAATATCATTTTTACAAAAATTTTGCTTTCTCACATTTTTTTTCTCAGCATAATAAAATATGCAGTATCTTACTTTTTAGCAAACTTATTATTCTGCCTCTTTTTCTGATCATGGGAACATAGTTATTAGTTTTTAATTTGCATTTAATATTAAAGTAAAATTCTTTTGTTTGAAAACTAGTAGTTTTGAGAGGATTGTATGATTAACAGGGACATATTTAATTTGATAGGTTATCTTTTCTGAATATTCCTTTTTTAATTTCTGCTAATAATTTTAGTGCCATTACTTTTTGTAATAAAATTTTATGTCTGAAATAAAATAGTGTATAATTTCTTTTAATACATTGGCGTTTAATTTCAAAGCAGGGATCAAGTATATTTTGACTAATGTAAGGTGAATCAGGACCAGACCAAAACTTACAAAGTTTGGCTTTGAAAAACATATATAAAATTGATTTTAGCAAATAGAATGTGAAAGTTATTCTAGATTAGACATATAAACCTTCTCTTTGAAAAGATGCTTTAAAAAACTTTTGATTCAACAGTTTCAAATTTCCAGAACCCAAAATGTTTGTAAGATCCAAAATATGCACCCACCTTGCAAAAATGAGATAAGTATCTAGACTTTATTTATTGCCTGTTCTGGCAGATTATAATGGCATTATCATTTCTGTCAACTGAACAGATTTTCTAATTGTATGGTATCGTAAAAGTTGTTGCTCTGTTAATGATTCAACACTTCATCTATTTCATGACGGGGTCCTCACTGTATAAAGATATGACCTTACCAAAATAAGTGTTTCACACTTTTTTCCCAAAAATTTGACTAGAGCCCAGTTGCTAATAGCTAGTTCTCACTTATTTTAATTTCAAATGTGTTCTCATGGTGGTTATCTGTCATCGTTTCCATGGTTGAATCACAATTTCTAAATTCATTGTCAGAACCTTTCGCACTGAAAAGATCATCATCAGATTTTAAGGAGCTTTCATTCTGCTCCGTTTTATTTCTTAGTTGATTTAGTATAAGGACTTTCTTGTTTCTTTTGTTCATTTCCATGTGACAATGACCTATGTATATTACCAACAGTAAAATGAAGTAATAAATGAACAAAGAGCTTAATTAATAATAATTTAAATCAAGGGAGAAAGGTATTCCAGTCCGCTGTAGCCCCACTGACTGCATCCACAGTTATCCCAACACAAACTTTTGTGGGGTAAGTGCAGGCTGGGGCTTGGCACTTAAAAATTACAAAGTAGATGAAACAACTTATTATAGTTAAATAACAATATGAAAGGTGTTTTACTTACCACAAAAATGTCTTGAAACACTGAAACTAAGGTAAATGATCATTGATAATGATTCAGGCACACAACTCAATAGTGCAAATTAAATAAACATGTGACACTTTGTAACTGTCTCTGGATTATGCTTAGCAATAATACACATTGGTGCATATCATATGCAAGAGTGTGTCTGTTACTGTACACTCGCATAGATGGCAGAGCTACATATTATAGACCTTAGAAACTTAGACCTTAAATTAAAGAAGTAATGTTAGTGTTACACACTTGCCCTGATTCACCTTACTATATTGTAAAAAATTGCAACTTTAAAACTACTATCATATTTTTATACATTTAGGTTTTTTTATGTTAACAGTCTTAGTTAAACTTAATATGGTGAAAAAAAACAGGTTAATTAAGATAAAGATTAGTTAAAGATGTGAGTTTAAGTTTACCTGTACTGATGAAAAATTACTGTTTGTTATTTATTTTATTGAGAAGGAAATGTTTTTCACACTGTGCATAAAAATAAAAACCTTAGACTTAATTAAATAGGTGCACTCCATCGTACCAGAGGGGGGCCTGATGTAGCAGCTGAGGCCTTACAGGTGGAGTTAAATAGGCATGCTCATGGGAAGATAATTTTTTATGTGCAAGAAAAACTACTTTTTTACCATTTTCCCAAAAGAGCAACAGAGTAATTTGGGAAACTTTATGGTGGCATCACATTCATAATAAATGAGAATTATTAAATTAACCCTTAGACCATTATGAACATGCTCAGTGCATTCATTAGAGTCTTTCCCCCAGTGTTATGGACGTAACTTATTGGCATTCGAATACAATTTCTCCTGATAAGAAGTAGATTTTTAGGTGATTATTTTGAGAATACATACAGCATAAAATGTTGGGAGTTTTGGTTTTTGAAAAATATAGACTATTCAAACTGCCATTTCAAATGATTCCGAGAGTGATTAATCAGATTTTTTTTATGAAAAAATGGATGAAGTGACTATAGTGGACTAAGTGATGAATAGATTATATGGTGTAAAGACTGTGAAGTGGGTTTATGCATATCACCTTACTTTAAAATATATCATACTATAAGAAATTTATGAACAAAAAAATCTGTACATTATATAAATATATATATATTCTTAAAAATTTTATGTTTCCTTCTTTTGTACTATTTATTTTCATTTAAATAACTTGACTGTATTGAACTAGCATTTTCGAATGTTATTTCAAAACGCACTTCCAAAAAAAACCCCAATTCTTAGGGAAGAACCAGAGGGCGAAAACTTAACGGTCTAAGGGTTAAAGAAAAAATATAAAGAAATAATTTATATTAGTCTAAAATTATTAATAAAATTTAATTTCTGTCTGTAGGTCTACTTATAAAGTCACTAACCATTTGTCATTTATAATTAGCATAAAATTTTGCATTGGTCCTAGAAATAGGCTGAAAGGTTTTATATATATATATATATATATATATATAAAAGGGAAAGTCTACTAGACCAGTGGTCCCCAACCCCCGGGCCGTGGACCGGTACCGGTCCATGGCTCAAATGGTACCGGGCCGCCAGCTTAGTGCCACAAGCTCAGGGTTCTTATTGATTTAGTGTTCTAGTGACTTAAAATGTTAAATCACTTTATATTCATTTTTTGGTGTAACTGTATTTTATTTTGAAGGCATCTTTAAGTACAATTAAATTTAAATTATTAATTCAAAACAATCTAAAATATAAACAATCAACCTCCCCCCCCCCCCTCAGTGGGCCGCGGTAAAATTATCAAATGTTGACCGGTCCGTGGTAAAATTATCAAACGTTGACCGGTCCGCAGTGATAAAAAGGTTGGGGAGCACTGTACTAGACCATAGTTTTCCTTGAGCAGCCTTATAGAGATCAGCTTTATTATAAGAGTTGTTGATAAAATAATGTGAGTCAACAAAACGAGGACATACTTAAAGATGACTAAAATCTATGATATCTCCAGGAGGAAAAGGTCAGTCTGGAGCAGTAATAACTACAGTATGGTGCATGTGTCCCTGTAAGGAACCATGCAAAGTCTAAAATTGGCAGTGGCTATGCACTTAACTAGATTGAGGGGCACAAAGCAAGTTAGTTGTTTGTTCCACCTTTTCCATTTGGCATTCATTTCATATAAATTATTGTCTGTCTTTATTAATTTTTTTTCCTAATTTAACCACAAGCTTGATCATAGGGGTGAGGATAATAGGGTTGCTGGAGCTTGCAACCTCCTTTAGCCAAGTCAGCTCGCTCATTGCCAGAGAAAAGGCAGAAAATAAAGACTACTACCATAAAACAAACTTGCTTTATCCCTTCCTACCTGATTTCATTCATAATGTTAACAATTTAAAGTCCCCTCTCCCCCACCCCACCCCAAAATATATCATGTTCATTCTAAGTTGTCTTTCCAGCATTGCATCCAAAATAAGATAACTGTTTCTGAAACTCATATGGTTTCTTTACTGGAGGTCAATTTTGTCCTTTTTCTGAATTATTTTCAATATGTCAGTAATAGCTGATAGGTAGGTCATGGAAGGCTCTTCAATTATTGATTGCACTTTCATTAAGATATATTTTCATTAAGCTGTATTTTCAAGAAGTGAGATTTTCAAGTTCTACTCTTTGTCTGTAACTAGAATCTTCATTTTTGCTTGTTTCAAATTAGCATTTTTTAGTGATTTTTTCAACTGCTTTCAATCAACTGAACCACCAAATGCAAAATACAGACCTACAGTACACATCATAAAAATAGCTTATTCTATATAAGTAGCTAAAGTTATTAAAAATGTCTGATGAAATAATTGAATTTTTACTGGTTTTCTTTTTAAATAAATTATTTATCCCAAAATTAAAATGTAAAAACTTTAATGCCTTAGAAGAAAAAGATCAAAATAAGTAAAATTGTCTTGAAAAAATTTTGTAAGGATGTAGTTGTAGGTTTTTTTTATGTGAACATTTTTTTAATGTTTTAATATATATTTAGTCTGTGTCTGGAGGCAAATATTAGCTTGTATAATTTTAGTCTGTCTCTATAGTAGCTGTTGACAAATGGATGACTCCCAGCAGTATGTTTATTTTTTGATTTTCACTCATACTGGTATGAGATATTAATAGCAAAGGCAGTGCCTGGTAATTAAAGCTGATGAGCAATAAAAATACTTTTGTAATTCAGTTTCCAGTACTCTTCATTATTATATTTTATAACTAAATGTGTTGTTATGTACTTGTCTTACAAATGTGAAAATTGTTTCTACTTATTTATTTATTTTTATTTTTTTATGTATTTTTTAGTGTTACAGAGTTCTTATCTAAGCTGAATAATATTTCGGAAAAGAATAATTTTTTTCAGCCTGATTTTACTCCAAGTGATATGGATGAAATTCCTGATATATATAAATCAATTATTGAAGATCCTGTTGCTGTTCATGACAGTTTCACCAAAGCTGCAGGTTTGTACTGTTTA
The DNA here is from genome assembly GCA_907164885.2 of Dolomedes plantarius. Classification (NCBI taxonomy): domain Eukaryota; kingdom Metazoa; phylum Arthropoda; class Arachnida; order Araneae; family Dolomedidae; genus Dolomedes; species Dolomedes plantarius. Next base: position 127,476,161 of record OU015491.1, on the reverse strand, counting down.
AACAAGAGCAGAATTTTTTTTTTACTTTTAAATTATTAAATCTCACTATTATGTTGACTCCTTATGATAAATGAAATATATAATTCTTTAAATTAAGTTATTTATATTTAGCCTTATGTCAGTTTTCCTCTCTCCTGATGTGTGTGTGTATATATATATATATATATATATATATATATATATATATATATATATATATATATATATGTTATATATATATATATATATATATATGTTCAAACATATATATATATATGTTTGAGTAATGTAATTTGGATCCATGTTGGGAGACTCGGTGATTTTCAGTATTGCTATTCTGGACTTAGACTATCCTAGTTTTACTATCAAAACTGTAGGGTGAGTGGTTATCTTCCTTCCCCTTCATGGTTAAATTAAGTAATATTTTATGGGCATTCAGATTTTATTCCTTGTTTGTTTTAGAGTTTATTGATAAATTATCTTTCTTGTCTATTTACTTGCACTTTGATATGGAATATCTTTATTGCTTAGCAAATATAATGTGTATTTAAATATCCTTTTATCCAATGTTTTTTTTTTAGATATGCATGTTGGAGACTTGATATCTAACCGAAGTACATTTATTGATACATTGGTCGCAAATTTATCTCTACCTCGAAATGATTTGGAGACATTTCTCAACTCCACCCTTGATGCTGAGAAGGTAATACTTTTTGAAAACATGTAAATTTTTTTTAAAAATTTGGTTTCATCCCAGTCTTTTCATTTAATTAGGTTTTGCTGGAGAGTCAAAATTACCTTTTATTTACATCTGAAAATTATTTTTGAGAAAATTTTCAGAGAAAGATTTATTTATTTTTTAAAGAGGGAGTAAAAAATTGTATTTTTTTATTTCATTCTTTTATATTTCATATTTTAAATACTATAAAAACAAAGAATATATTACTAATTCTTAAATTCACTATAATATGGATTTATTTTCTTGCTTGAAGGGTTGATAACATTTTATATAAATAATTCTTGTTCAGAAGTTTGTGAATAGTTCTATACTTTCAGTTGAGTTCATGCATATTATTTTATGCTTTGTAATTAATTGTAAAGATGCCTTTTAATGAGATGTATGTTTGATAGTAAGACCCGTCATATCCCATGCAAGCACAAAAGATTGAATTCAAATTCTTTGCTTATTATATACAAATTATATGCTAAAGAGTTTTGAATTTCTTCATGCTGATTATAGGTATCTGTGTATTATAAACAGCTTTTTTTGTTTTAATTCTAAGACTACCTGGTAAAGTTAATAGTTTTAATGTGCTTTTAAAATATTTTTCTTTATTGATAACAGATGGCATCACAGGTAGGAGAAAATTGGCATTTTATTACAAAATGATGGACTACCGTTATAGTGGGACATACCTCACTGTCATCTGTCACTCTCATTAGCTAGTTCCCAAATAGCATCTGAAATTTTAGCGAACTATTTTTAAAAATGTAGGAGGGGGGAGAGTAATACTTAGTACAAGCTGAGGGCCAAGATATACTTTTCCCCCCCAGCTGTTTGTACTTAAATACCATTTCACTTATAGCTTTCAACTGAGTTTGTTGATACTTTCAATGTGCTCTGCATGCAAATGTGCATTAGCTTTATGGTGAAGTTTAAACTTAAAAGTTATTGCTGAGTTTTTGTAGTTGTTACTAAAGGAGTACAAAATTCCTTCTTTTATGTGGTTATAAGAATTTGGATATCAGGAAAATCTGCTTTTTTATTAACCTGGAGTTTGGCAGCAAACTCTGATATGAAATTCTTAGAATTAACTGTTTCACATCACAAAACTGTCCATAAATGTTTAATAAAAGATTTCAAACTCCCACTTTTGAACTGATTGATATCATCTATCAAATGATGTTTTAATTTTGGGCCTTATTAATTATTTTGCTGTTGGAAAAAAATTGTTTCTCTTTATGCCATAGTTCAAAATTCTAAAAATGCATGTAATGATTATATTTATTACCCAGATATATGACTTGTTGTAAATGACAGTGTAATGCTTTAGTTTCTTAAGTGACTCTTAAACTTAGTGGTATGACATGTGTTGAAAGAAAGCAGGTGACAGGCACTCAATCTTCTTTGAACTTTACACCATTGTGGATTACAAAAAAAAAATTTCTTTTCTTAACCCATCAGCGGACGCACCTGTGTACAGAGTGCAAGGCCTGTATGCCGATCAAACACTTATGAGAGCAAAGCTCTTGCAAGGCCCCTCCCTTCCGCAGAGGGGTGACAAGTGAGATGCAGAACAAACAGCGAAAGCTTTTTCTCTCGTAAATACGGACGTCACGTGATCAAAACTTGCGGCTAGTAGGGAGCTCTTGTAGACCCGTCTTTTCTCTCGCAAAGCCTGAATAGTCATTCGCTTTGCGAAGGAGAAGGATGTTATCTCTTTCTTTAAGCAGAGAATGGATATTACAAGATACGAATAATCCACTTGAGATGGAAGATGAAGTTTTTATTACAAAAATTTAGACTGTGCAAACATGAATTTATGTGTTTATTACATTTTTTCTACAACATCTTCTTCAGCATTTATGAGTTCTAAAAGCTTATTATTTCTGAATAACAACTTATTTTTTCTTCCATTATTTTAATTAATGTTTCTAAATTTTGATTAATTTTTAGCAGAATTCCTTGCCGGGATGTTGTTTCGATTTCTTGCACCATAGTTTTTTGGGTTTGAAAAGCCTCAGCTTCAAATTTATTTAACTCGGCTGCTTCGCATTTTCTTTTTAAGGCTAGATGCCTCCTGCCACGTACTGTTGAACTGTCTAGAAAATAATAAAAAATACGTAGTAAATGGGATAGCACATGGAACAGAGCTATTATTTCATACATAAAAATCAACATAAGTTATTTCATAGAAGTTATTGTCACAGATTATATAGTAAAACTGCAAATAATTATGAAGAAGAGTTCTATGCAGGCATTTACATAAAACTATGTATGTTACGTAAAACATACAATTGTTTAATTTCTATAAAGTATGGTACTAAAAAATTTTTAAATATCTCCAACAATTTCAGTCTGAAATTTATATTTTAAAACTTGTTACAAAAATTTGATTTAAATTTATCAAAATCCAAATAACTTACTTGGTGATTGAGCAATATGCCAAGACTGTTTCTGCTGTTTTAGTGGTAGTTACAATCTTAGGTATTGTAATTCACTTTGAATAACAACAACTTTTTGGGGGGAGGGAAATTAATTAGTATAAATAGCAAATAATTTTTCTTTAAATTTATTTAAAAAATTCAAATTTTCCAAAAGCATTATGAAACAAACATTCATTTTGTTAGTTACAATAGCTATTTTTTTCTCTAGAATTCTTCTTAGCTTTATGATTATTAAATACATAGTTGTATTTAACAATCATAAAGCTAAACATAATTCTGATATATGACTGAGCATTGGCAGTAATCATTTGAAGCACAATTATTAAATTTATATTTGCTATTTAAGTGTACAATGTCATGGTCTCAATCCCCACCCTCAAATATGAATAATGCAGAGATCTTTATCTGGTAACAAAGCCTCCTGCAACAAAATATTTTGATCTTTGTTTAATGATTAACTAACAGCATTTTTTAAAATTTATAATAAGATTTATAAACAAAAATAGAAATATGATATTCTTGTACACAAATGCCAGAAAAGTCTAACAGAACATTTTTAGTACTTAATTGTCCCTTAAATAAGCATTAGGACATTTTAAAATTTTGCTTTAATTAAATTTATTTATGATAAATATCTTGAAATGTAAAAATATGATATATTATAAATAGCATTGAAAATGATTAAAAGAAATTCTAATAAACAAGTAATTAAATACAAAATTAATAGTTTACTTACCATCCATTTTTTTCTGTTTTAAAACAGCCTACAAGTAAAAAAATAATAATAAAATATTAGGATATTGCTAAAGTCAAATTACATTTTTTTCTTTTCAAATACAACTGAAATTACTTACCAATGCAGATGAATCGAATGACTCATCAGTAATGCCTTCACTGTACTTTTTTCTCGATCTCCTCTACTGAAAAATTTGATGCACTTTGAGACAATTTTATCTACAAAATGTAAAAGAAACAGCCACGTTGGTCGAAGTCAAAGCATGGATTTTTCCCAATGCTGTATAATTTTTCTTAAACCCCAGCGTAAGGAAGCAATTAAAATGCGGCGTTTGAGGAAGTTCTCTCCGACGATTTTGCAAAATTGACCGTCGAATCTCCCCCTGCGTAGGGTTCGTGAGGGGACCCCTGCTCCCGCACTCGGGAGGAGAAAAAGGGCATGGCTTGACCATATAAGGTTTCCTTACACATCTTGACGTCATCATTTGCGGAAGCGCAAATTGTTTGATCAGCATAGCTAAAATGAGTGTTTTTCCCCTACTCTCGCAAGCACCCCCCATTTGCGGAGCGAGAGTTACATCGCTCCAGCGTTTGTTCTGCATACGGGCCCAACATTTTTGTAATTTTGAATGCTTTGTTTTTACATGTAAGGTTTGAATGTTCTAAGCAGTTTTTATTTATAGCTACACCCTTTCTAATGCTGGGCTGATTTTCTGACCCTTGTATTCCTTTTCATTCATTGTTAGTCGTTATTTAACCATGGTAAATCAGAGATTATACTGGATTACAATAGGACAAAAACAGAAGTTGATGTAGTCGATCAAATGTGCAGTTATTGCACGGTATCCCGCATATCACGAAGATGGACAATCTTATTGTTTTTTAGGTTTTTGGACATAATAGGAATCCATTCGCAAGTTGTTCTTAGATCCAATAAACTGAACAGTTTTGAAATGAGGCAATTGTATCTGCATTCTTTGGCCTTTAATTATAAATATATCTCAATATTATCAACATTTTACATCTTGTTATAAAACACTTAATTATTTTTTTTAATTTGAAAAAAAAATTTATTAGAAAAGGAAGAATCAAGGTTGAAAGAGACGTTGCACTTAGTGCCATGCGTGCCTGCTGGTGTTCCAAAAATTGGAGTACCTGCTGAAGGGTTAAATTGATTATTACCTATAATCAATGGTCATAAATTAAGTTAAATTTATGACCATTGATTATAGGCAGAAATTTACGGTAGTAGTATGTATCTTTCATTAATGTTGTTTATAATGTGCTGTTCTGTTATACATAAAAAAGATTCATATTTTTTTCTTTTTAAAGTATATTGTAAATATATCATGTATACAAACAAGTTTTTGATTTATTGACTTTTTTAACTGTGAGTACAAACTTTTTAAAAATTTGTATTTAAAGTTATTTTGTAATTTCAGCTTTATGTTCTTTTATTTGGAAAGTTGCCTCATAACTCAGTTAGAAATGAAGGTGTTGAGTCATCATATTCACCTATTGATCTAACAAATGATATAGATTCAACAGTTATTGTAACTGATTCAATTACATCTTCTTTTTCACAACTGGAACATCTATATGATTTGCTTGAATATCTTGAAAAACATAAAAGCAAACTAAAATACATGTGGAATCTTATTGAAAAAATGTTTGATTCTCAGTCCAATGTTACATTTTCTGATGAAGAGATAAATGCTGTTGCTGAAGAAGTTAAAGTGAGTTTTTTTGTTTGTTTTTAATTTTATTTTATAAAGTATTTGATTTAAATATGTTTATATGTTGAATGCTATTTTTTTTTTTAATTTCTTGACTTATTAATTACCATGGTTTATGAGATTTTTCAGTGAGTTTATTGATCTGATAGAAAGGGTAAATCATATTTTAGTATTTTGAAAGTTTGAAACAAAAGGGAAAATAAAAAAAGAGTTCAACCTTAATAAAGATACATTCAACATAACAGATAAAGATATGTTAATAAAAAATATTTTGCAGTGTTCATTATTGCTACATACATGATTGCTACATACATATTGCTGTGTATATGATTGCTGCATACATATTGCTGTATATATGATTGCTACATACATATTGCTATATACATGATTGCTACATATTGCTACATACATATTGTTATGTACATGATTGCTAAATATTTCATTATTTAGCAATCATGTATAAAAAAGTATTTATTCCTTTGGCACGAGAATTGTTTTTAGATTTGTTAAATGTAAATTTTATTTGTTCACTAGCAGAGTCTGGTGGATATTACATGAATTATTTACATTATCTTAATTAACCGTATTGATAAGCTAGCATGTAAACATGAAGAATTTGTATAAATATTTCATATTTATAATTTATTATTTTAGAGCATGCTTCATCAAAATGCCAAGTTCTGTTCAATAAATATGTAGGTAAACTGAAAGTTGTATCAAATTTAGTTATGTATTTCTTAAAAAACTGTAATACCAATGGGTTATTCATATGGCATCATATTAACTGTCAAAATTAACAGTTCTTGTTTGTATAATTTAGTTTGTTTTCTGGGGGGGGTGCTTTGAACTTTTTTTCTGTTAAATTATGATAAATACATCTAGCCCTAAGAATATTACAACGTTAAATTCTGTGCTCCAAATGGCACAAACAAAAAATTTTAGTTTTTAAAAAAAATGTACAAAGTGAAAAGATTGCATGTTTACACAAAGATGGTAAAAGTACTATTATTAAATTAGTAATATTTTTTGCCTTTGAAAAGAAATATTTTATTTTTTTTTTTAATTAGATGCTTAACTATTCTTTTTTATGTTTGAAGTACTATTTCAAATAAATGAGTATTGATCAACCAAGCTTATTATGAGCTGGAAAGACCATATTTGTAAATAAGAACCATTTTATAAATAAGTGATAAATACATATATGCTTGTTACAGTCTAAAATCGTATCTCTTAGAAAGTTTGTTTGTGTAAAGTATCGCTGGTAAACTATTATAGCTGTTAAAAATCTTAATTACATGAACTCAATAAATTCTGTAGGTAATGTTTGTTTACTTGTTAAACAGCTTGTTTAACAGATTACTTGTACTTTGTTGAAATTGTTTAATGATTTCATAAAACAAAAAACATTTAGCTTGCATATTGACTAATTTAAATGTGTTAATTTTTCTCCCTGCAGAGTATTATTCTATCCCCTGCTGGTATTAAAGAACTGATGTGCCAAGAAAATGGTCTTCCATCTGTATTAATGTATGATAATGTAACAATAGTAAATAGCACAGTAAGTATTTCTGAATTTTTATGCTGTAGAACCTGGTTTATCATCTTTAAGGTAACCTGAAGAGATCTTACTAGATAGGATCACTTTTATTAGCAGAGTAATAATGTATAGTGGATAGTAAGTTGTAAAAAATTATCTTTATAATTTTAATGGTTACGTATACACTAGATATTTTTACTTTACCTTACCTTACCTTACCTTACCTTACCTTACCTACCCTTCTCCCCCTTATATATATCAATCTATTTCTTCAGTTACTATAACTTTCTAAATCAAAATTTGGTGCCTTTATATTATAAGGTGTTCTGATATATTTATAGCTGAGACTTTCTTAATAATGGAGGTGAAATAATGTCATTTTTGCTGGATTTAGTTAATGTGAGTAATTGGAATAGATCAGTGGTTCCCAATCGGTGGTCCGCAAGAGCCTCAGGAGTGGTCCGGCAACACATATAAAAGAGTTGTCAAATAAATGGGGATTTTGAAAGTAATTTTCGCTGAACTAGATGGGCCGAATATATCCGATGACTATCAGGTGTTGAATTAAAATTTCTTAAAAGTTTAACATAATTATTTTATTATTAAAATATGGTTCCCCCCCCCCTCAAAGTGGAGGGTCCATGCATGGTTCAATTTCTGGCTTAGTGGTCCGAAGACTTCTACTGGAACCACTGAAATAGATGAAGAGAAGACAGAGAAGTGAGCAAGGGGGCAGTTTTATCCTGCAATGGATGTGTGTCTTCCATAATAATTTTTTTAGGGTATGGATTAGTGTTTGTATTACACAGGGTGGGCAAATTGTGGCCCACAGGCCACATGCAGCCTGCTACAAATTTTTTTGTGGCCTGCCAAGATGGCCAGAAAAACTGCCACTATTTTATTTAATTTATTCAAACCACATATATGTAACTTTCTAGAGACAGTGGCACTAAAACCATTTTATTCTATTAACATAAACCTCATGAAGTTTCATGTTTGTGGATTTGTGCCATTCAAGTAATTTTTTTTTCACACATAGTGTAAATGTGTTAATTAAACAGGTAAAGTAAAGCCTCATTTTTTACAAACTTGAACAAAGGCTTTTGGCTTAATTAGTATGCTCCTCATTAATTTTTGATTAATTTGTGGTTGATCCAAGTCATAATTTTTGGGGGAGCCAAGGCTATTCTTACTCAAATGGTTTCACTATATTTAAAATTATATTCTCTATTATGTTTAGAATTCATGAAATAATCAAAGCACTGAAAATGTTAAGTTGGTTTTTTTCTTTCTTCCATAGTTGGATTTGCAAACTGCAATTTGTAGCATGAATGAATCATCTATTAGGCAAGTTTCAAAAGAATTAGAAAGATTTTTAGATGTTGAAAAGCTGAAAGAAACTGTAAGATATATCTTCTTTGAAGTTTTACCAATTTACATTATTGTTTTCTATAGTATTTGTTTTTTATATTTTATGTATGTTGTAACTCTTTCAGTTGCATTTAGATGAATGGAACATATCATTGGCTCAGCAAAGATTAAAGAAATTGGCAGATGATGTAAGTATTCCTCTAATGTAACCTCAGTTCTTAAGAAACCATAGATAATTAACCTTTTCCTTATGGGGTGGGGTAGCATGTATCCCATGAATATATATATATACAGTGGAATCTTGATCTATCATTATCGAAGAGACTAACTGAACTAAACAATGTATTCGGGAAAACGATAGATGCGGAAACATACAAAAAAGTATTTACATACCTTAAAGTTAGATATCCCTAAAATATATTTACTCACATACATAAATGCATACATACCTGTACTGTAACTAAAGATAAAATTACAAAGTTGTACTGAAATCCAAGATAATAATAATAAAAAAAGAAATACACGTAGATACACAGGAATTTTGATTCAAATAAAAGTACTTAATCTTTGTTTGTGTTTTGGCAGTTTTCTCTCCACAAGTAAAAAGTATTTTTTCTGTGTTGCAAATTACATTCTCTTCGATATTGGTTATTGTGTGAGAGTATAAAGAAGCGTCAGCCGTGAATCGTTTGTAACTATAATAGAACCATTCCATTGCACTGGATGGGGTCCGACATAAGACCACCAGGAAGCTTCAGGGTGAAACCCTTATTGGCCAGTGTAGAACTGCAGCAATCAAAAACTTCTCACAGCCTAGACCAAACACCAGGGCGCCTCCATCCCAAGGCCAACAGATAAGCCAGAGGGCAGCAGGAAAAGCTCAGGTCAGCTGACTGTGAGCCATTGCTGATAAGAACAGAAATGTTGAATAGTCAGAGAATTTGGAATGAGTTGCCAAAAATAGGATACTCCAGGGGCTAAAGAATAAAGGAACACCAATGACGAACAAATAATGGGAGTGGTACGATAACGCGAAACCAGGCTAAACAGGAGAGAACAAAAATACGAGACCCTGCATCTCAAATGTTCTGCTCATTGTTTAATTAGAGTGTCATTCTAGCTCAATCCAGACATTTATATTTCAGGTTCAGTTATTATGAAAAAACGATCGATCCGATAAATTAATATAAAGCTGCGATATTCTGAACGAATATTGTAGGAAAGCGATGGATCGAGGAATGATCCATGCGGTCTGTTTTTGCTTGTTTTCAAATGGAATATTTTCGGGACTGGGTGAAATAAACGATACATACAGGAAAAATTTTCATTGATGGGCCTGTATTCTTGGGATACATGCTATCCCACCCCGTTAGGAAAAGGTTAACAAGATTTATTGCATTTCTATTTTGTTTTACATTGTAATTTTCACATAATTATTTATTTGAAGTGGAAAGTATCTATGTTGTTGATTGCAATTTTACTATAAAACTTTTTTTTAAAATTTATTTAACTTCAGTTTAAAATTTTAATTTTATAGTTGGTAAAATTCAATGAGTTTGAAGTAGCACTGAAGCAGTTAAGTGATTTGGCATCATCTCTGCCTCAGGATGCCTGTCATACATTAAATGATACGATAGCAAAGAATGAAACATCTGATTTGGTATCAGATAATGAAAGTGTAACTGAATATCCAAAAAAGGTATTTTTAATAGTTTTTTTTATTGTACTTTTTTCTATATAAAGATTTGTGAATAATTTTATTCAATTGCTTATATTCTGCAGCATATTAATTTTAAAAGATTGTGTAATTTTGGAATAATTTGAATGTTAATCAGGAAAAATGACATTGGTTTAAAGGGCTTTTGCATGGATACTTAAACTTTTGAGTTCTGTATACTTGCATTTAAGTAGTTTTGTATAATGATAGAGTAGAACTTATACAGAAATTATCTGACTTTTATTATAAAAGGATTTTATTGGCTAAATTTCTCTAAACAAATTGTATTTTTAACTACCATGGGGAAGTAGAAAGAATTGCTATATATGAGTTATTTGTATGACTTATTTTGAATAGCTATGCTAGTTAAGTACTTAGTATCAAAAGAGTAAATACCAAGTGCTCAAATTTATGTAGAAATTTTAGTATTAAGTATCTAGATAGTTAAATGTAAATCTCTATCATGGACACCTGAAAAACTAGTTCCTGTTTCAAGAGAAACTTTTTCTTTTACATTAGCTGTATAAAATTTCTTAATTATTTTGAGGATAAAGAGAATTTTAAGCAAGATATTCTTACCTCTAGTTGGCAAAATATGTTTGTATGTGTAGTATTTTTAGAGACTTATATAAATAGTACTTCACATAGCACATGCTTCAGAATCTTTAAATAGCTCCTTAATTTAAAATGAGAAGATTACATGATGTTTATTAATCTATAAAATTAAACAATTATTGATGTCACAGCATTATTAATAGTTCATTTTATCAGGGAAATAGTTCATATCTGTACTATTTCATCTGATAAAAGAAGCTATTTCGAAGCCACATGATCATTTTCATATGTATCTTTAAAGTGGCCTTGCTTATCACTCTTTTCCCAGATTCTATTTATAAATTAAGCAGATAAAACTTATTGGCTTTGATCTTTGGTGTCATCCTGAAACCAAAGATCACCCCAGCCAATTAGGGATTCAAAATGTAGATTTAATTTGAATCTACAATTTTAATCCTTAGGTTTGTGGCAGTTTGTTTCCATTTGGAATGAACTTTAAATTCTGGGTTCCAATCTGTTTAGCCGTTGTGTTGCTTAAAAATATTTGGGATCCTTAAAAACCAATCAATCTTTGACTGTTTGGCAATTTCAAGTTGCGAATAATCATGAAGTCTAAGTTTGTTATTGTGTCGGTATACAAATAGCTTTTATATTACAAGAAAATTAGTGGTTAAAATTTATTAATTTAGTAGTACTTAAAGTGTTTTCTATCTAAAATGTCTTTTTGTTACTTACAGACCGCCCGATCAAACCCACAGTATGGCTTGTTAAGAATTTGGTTAGGTATGCAAAATACTATCTGTGGGAAAGTTGGCAACTTCCCTACTAGCTTACCTAACGATGGTGAAGAAATTGATTTAGGTAATATTATGAAGGAAATTCTTACATTTGTATTTACATGGAACTCACGATTATCCTTGAGATTCCTTCACGATTTCTTCACGATTATCCTTGACTATCTGCTTTTAGCTATGTATTACAGTGGAAAAGGGGTTGAAATAAAATGCAAATTGTACAAAAGAATATCAACATGGCTTGTGAACAAAGAAATATAATAGAATTTTGCCAGAGGAGAATAATAACATCTGCACTGTGTAATTATGATTAATATTGTAACTAAACACCATTAATATCACCTCCTATAGTTCATTTAAAATCTCTGAATTGTTCATATTTTATGACAGATAGAGCCATGTATAGATTTGCCATGTTTTCGAATTTTTTTATGCTTACCAATGTATCTATGTATCAAAACTTTAAAAAAAATTATTTAACTTCAGTTTAAAATTTTAATTTTATAGTTGGTAAAATTGAATGAGTTTGAAGTAGTACTGATGCAGTTAGGGATAATTTAAAGATTTGCAAGGATAATTTTGAGTTGAGTGTGTGCTATTTAAAATTTTACATTTTTAAGGTTTCATATGATTTAATTTAGGCTTTTATTAGACGTATAGTTACTAATCAATATTATATCTTTCTCAATATATGTACTGTAGTATCTCAGTATAATGTAGAATGAGAAACATTGAACTTTTGAAGTGTTTTTACTTCAAGTTTTCAATAGATTTATATCATGAGGATATATATAATTTTAATTTGCTTTATTTTTCTATTGACTACTGAAGCATCACGGGAATGTGCTGTAGCTTTTGTACTTGACTGTTTTCTGTTGGGAATCATAGTCCAATTAGACATTTTCTTAACCTTACATTTCAGATTCACAGATGTAACTTATATTTGCTCTATATAAACACAGTTATTTTTGAAAGTAGTTGTTGCACCTGTGGGATTTGAATATGGAACTTTGTTAGCAGAACTCTTCATTACTCTGACTATTTGCACATTACACAGCATTATGGATGTAAAAGTCCAAACTTCTTAATAAGTTCAGTATATTCAGTGTCTGTTAGTTTTCTCAGCTAGCCGTTATTTTTTATTTTCTTTAAAATTGTAAGTAAATGACTAAGAGCAATAAACTAAAAAAGTCAAACTAATTAACCCCTTAATGATTGCATAATTTGCAAGAAAATGGTAATAAAAGTGCCTATTTTTTCTACAGGATTCCATTTATTTCTTGATCTGCCACATCTAGTTTAAAAAACCCATCCCCAATTACATTATAAATTGTCTGGTGCTGCAATCTGGTATGTAAAATAAGAAATAAAAAATTTTCAGGGTAAATGAAATAGATTGTTTTAATCTTTTTGGTGTGTTACACTCCAGCCTGGAAATATCATGGGCATGAGAAATAGAAGGCAAAACCTCACCCCATAATTTTGATGGGGGTGAGAAGGAAAGGGTTAAAGGACTAGGTTTTGTATTTAGCTCTAGAAAAAACAAGATAACCTTCTTAAATATCATCCATATGAATCATTTGATAGTTTTTTTAGCATATTTTTACCCATTGAACTGAATATCCTGAGCCACTGAACTCATCCTATCACAAGCTTTGATAATATTATTTCATGTTACAAATTTATAAAACATAAAAATTGCTCAAAAGTCATAAGAATTATATGATGTGGAATTAAGTGTAAATGTACCGTATCAACTTGTTTCTCATAATTTTTTTATTCATCAGGTGGTTAATTCTTTTTATCATTCAAGCCTTATTTGTTTCTCATCTTAGAAGATCTAATCGTACTTTTCTTTTAATTGAAAACAAAAAAGTTAATGTAGCCTATTCTTAAGAATGTATTTACTATTTTTAGAAGTTATTAAGGTATTTAATGAGTCTACTGTTTTAGATAAGCTTGGTATGTCAAAGTATCAGCAAGAGCAAATAGGCATTTTAGTTCATGTCTTGTACAGTAACCCGAGAGTATTATATGCCCCTAACAACACTGATGCTGATAAAATAATTACAAAGGTAAGTCTAATTTATAATTGCACAGTTTTTCATAAGTGATTTACTGCAAATATTCATTTTTATTTCATTACCTGACAGGCCAATGAAACATTTGAACTTCTGGATACAGTGACTCAGTATGCTCAGAAAATGCTTAACATATCAGAGGAGATTAGGTTCTTTTTAGCTGAAAACAGCACTGCCCATTCACTAGCAGTTTTAAAACAGGTATTTTTATTTCCATTGTTCTAAGTGTTTAAGATGAAATTAGAATTAATATATTTTGATAGTACATCTGAGGTAAGATTTTTGTAGTTCCTAAAACATACAGCTGAATGTCAATGTTTGAACATGAAAAGTGAGATCATATGCAGAAGATAAAATTCTGAAATTTACAGTTTTATCTTACTTAAACTGTTATGCTGTTTATCTTACTGTCATAATTTTCTTCTATCATTATATTTTTATGTGTGTATGTCTGTGTTTAATGATTTACAACTTGTATAATGTGTTATACAGATTGAGGAAAGTCTTAATAAAAAAATAAGACATATAAACTAAATTTTAAATTATTTCACTTTGTTAATTAAATCATTTCTCTAGGAATTTTAGTATAGCATACAGTTATGCTTGCATTAATATCCAGAAATCTTTATTAGTTGTGAATTCAATTATATTTTAAAAGTATCTTTCTTAACATGCTAACTTTATCAAAAACTTTTCTAAATTATTATACTTATTAAGTATTGTTATGCTAATTGCTGTGTTAGGTTTTAGCCATAATGATGTGTGTGTAGTTAATTAATTTGCGTAAATGCCAAGTATAATTGTTAATGCCAAGGAATGTAAATTAATTATTGTAAGCTGGTGGCGTAGGGAAAAGGAAATATGGTTGGCTGGTTTAAAGAGTAAAATGTAAAAGTGTAAAAAGTAATTATATTCTCTCTGACTCTTTTTTTTTCTGGCCCTGGTAAAAATATCTGTCTTTAGAAAAGCTTCCTTATCTGTTCCCGTGCCGTAACCTGATACCTCCTGGCCTTGCAGTTTTCGAGGGGCGCGACGGACGGGGCCAGCGATGTTTTTCGCAGGCAAAAGGAATTTTGCGGCGCCTTTACTGATTTCACCGGCGCGCATGAATACAGTGCGTCAGCGGCGCAAGTGGTAGCGCCAATTATGTTTGAAATTAAAGCGTGCTGAAGTAACGAAAATGATGCAAGAAAAAATTAATACACGAACCAACAGTGTGATATGAAGTGATTTCGGTGCGTCTGAGGTGGTTTGGCGTTTTGAAACAACGGCGCCAGATAGCACTATTTAACCTGAGCCAGGGGCTCCCGGGCCGCGGGTTTTTTGAGGAGAGAAGGCACGGCGGTTCGTCGTTTCGATTCTGAAGGAAGAAAGTCATTCTGTTTTTCGGCGCTCATCGCAGGGGGTGACCCTGACTTCTACCTACCCGACGCCTATCTCCGCTCCGTTGGAACTCTTGAAACAATTGATGGAAGAGATGGCCAACTTCAACATGGGAACAGTCCTCATTTTTTATCCCCTCTTTCTTTTCCAGGGGCTTTACTATCTTGCCTTTGCTTTCCTGTTTCATATTTTTTTAGTTTAACCTGCAGCGCTGTGGTAAGTTTTTTTTTTAAGATTTTTTTATTCGTGGAGCTCCTTCTAAGATTGTAATTTAAGCGCCAGCCAGCCTATTTGTAACTGTGTGATACTAAGGTACATATTTATATATTTATATTTTTATGTGGGTAAAGTTACTCACTGCTAATTTGTTTTGGAATTAGGTTCATACGGAACTGGTTTAAATTGGCTACTATCGGAAATGTGAAATACAATGAGAGACCTAAGAGGCAATGTAAATTTTGATAGTATACTGCATATAAGATAATGTAATAAATAGTTCTTGCCTCCATTTTTATTGTTGACTCAGTTTTGCGTTATGTTTCTTGACATTTATCACCATTTTGTTTTGTTTTTTTTGGGTTGCAATGAAAATAATTTTATCCACTTTACGGGCTTAAATGTTATGATGGGTATTCATTCTTCATACGGCGAAATGGTACTGAGTGCCCATTCCGATAATCATTCTAAAAAACATACTCACAACAATGGTGCGGTGACCTTTTCTGGGTTTCACTCACAGCAATGTTAAGTGCTAGTAGCAGCGTAATTTTGTTATTAGTATTATAATTTAAGTGAGAAAAAATTCCAAATGGTGATAATGTGTTAAAGATAATGATTGAGTTATAACTGTGTGTAATGTCAATATTGATGATATCCATGTATATTTTGGGGGATTTAATGTATTCATGTTGGGGTATTCTAGTGTATAATGGTGTAAAAAGTATAGTGTCAGTTTGTATGTGAAAATTTTGGGGGATGAATTACCTATAGTGTTTTACTGTGAGAAAAGTTGAGTATTTTGTTTGATAAATTTAGGGTTGAAGGGAAATTCACGAATTTAGTATGCCTAACTCAGTTTGTTCTGAAACGGCAAGTCAGGCCGACTCTGAGAGACACGATGTGGAGGATGAGGAGACTCAACGGTTAGCGCGCGCTATGACTTTCCAGAGGCGCGATTTGTTGCTCAATCACCTAGATCTTATTCCAACTTTTACGGGTGCTGACCCACACCTAAATTTTACGAGATTCCAAAATAAGTTTCAGGAGATCGCAAAATTTTTACAGTGGTCTCCAGAGGATCAATTTTTTGCTGCACAGCAGCGTCTTGCCGGTCAGGCTCAAACTGTGTTTTCCAATTTTAGGGAAGAAATAAATTCGGTCCAGGACCTGTTTAAAACGTTAGGAGATAGGTTCCAATCTGAAAAAGACCCGGCAGCCCTGTTGGCTGAATTTTGGGCTCTGAAACAGGATAACCATACTCCTGTAAACGAATTTATTGCGGTAGCGAGATCAAAGGTGAGAGTTGTGGTAAGGATACATAATTTGCCGGATTCGGCACGTCGTGACATGGAAGACCAGTGGCTTATGGCTATGCTTCTAAAAAACATGTTGGCCCCTATTCGTAGGGCAGTAATAGCGAGGAATCCAGAGAAACTGAGCGACCTTATTGACATTGCATGTCGGGAGGAGAAAGCGATAAAAGAGGTTGAAAATTCGATCCAGCCCGAGCCCCCAGCTACCGTGTACGCTATGGCTCAAGATAGAGACACCCCTAGTTACGACAGGCAGGCAAGTTTAGAAAACATAGTAGTAAAACTACAAGAATCGGTCAGCCTTCTTTCGTCAAAGTTGGAAAGCTTAACTCTTTCGCCGCAGCCTTCACCTCCCATACGTTGTTTCTTCTGTCATCAGTTAGGTCACGCCAGAAACCAGTGCCCACAGCGAGAGCTTAGTTCTAGGAGGGGTTCCGCGTTTCGCGAGCGGAGAAATCAGCGGCCGCCGCAGAATTTTCACCAGTCTCCCAGCGGGGGGCGGCGCGTTTTTACTCAGTCACACAACTCTGAGTGGGGTCAATTAGCGAGGAGAAACTTTTCCCCGTCACCGAGTAGGGAGCGGGGAGAATTCGGCAGGTCTCCTAGTCCGCACTTCCGAGGGAGGCAGAACGAGTACAATCAAAATTTTTCTACTCAGAGATACTTTAACGGACAGCAGAGGCGCGTCCAGTTTCAGGAAAATTCGAGGCAAAATAATAATTTCAGAGGCCAAGGTAATACTAGAAATGTACAGGGCAATTTAAACTATTACAGCCCTCGTTAGGAAGCCAGCCTAGTGGTATTATGGGGCCTTCAAACTGGCGGTATGCCGAGAATTATTCAAACACAGCGGGCGCAAAGGCTTTTAATTGGCCAATCGTAGAGATTGTTGCCCAAGATAAGATTTTGATTGCTCTTTTAGATTCGGGTAGCTCTGTAAATTTAATTGGCAAGAAGCAAGTTCAGCATTTTAAAATTTTGAGTGGGTCGGAGTGCAGCATTCCCCTTAGAACCGTTTCGGGTAATTCATTACAGATTGAGTCGCAATGTGAGTTGTATTTTGAATTTGCAAATTTTCGATGTTGCGAAAATTTTAATATTATTCACGGTTCCATATCCAGTCATTTTGACCTCATTTTGGGGATTCCTTTCCTTGCTAAATATAACATAAATATTGATTTTAAGGAGAGTATGATTGTGTGCCCGGATTTCACCTTTATTCCCTTTAGTGTCGCTGTTGATAGAGAGGTAACGGAGGTTAACGCTGTTAATGCAAAAATAGAGATGTCACCAAAAATCAAGGTTTTTTCGAAATGTAAGGTTATATTAAACCCAGGGGAGCAGGTTGTTGTTCCGGCATGCGTTAAATCGCCGCTTCCTTCTAATTCTGACTTAATTTTAATCACGCCGAGTGCGCATATTTCGGACGTTTTGGTTGCTAATGCCATTTGCAAAAATGCGGAAAAATCCCTTTTTGTACGCCTAGCAAATTTTGGTACGAGCCACGTCCATGTAAATAAAGGTTCCGAGTTAGGTTTTGTGGAGCCTCTTTTTAAGCTTAATGATTTTTCTTCGGTAAACTATGTAGACCAAGGTGAGATTGCTACTCTAGATCATGCCGACTTAACTTGGGATACTACTTTTGAACTTAATCATTTATCTCCTCAATTAAAACTCAAAGTGCAAAATTTTTTAAATCAAAATTCAGACATCTTCGCTGCTTCTGTTTTAGAGCTTCCCGGTTGTACTACTGTTCCGCATGATATTAATTTAACTGATGATGAGCCTGTTAAATCTAAACCGTATAGAGTGCCATATCATCTCCGAAATGAGATGAATGAGCAATTGAATATTTTGTTAGAAAGTGGAATTTTAGTGCCATCTAACTCTGACTTTTCGGCCCCCGTTATGTTAATAAAAAAAGCTGATGGTGGGTATCGTCTTGCTGTTGACTTTAGAAAATTAAATAAGAAGCTAATCAAAGACTCTTTTCCAATTCCAAATATAAATGAAACAATAGACTCTTTGGCAGGTGCCAAGTATTTTTCTACGCTTGATCTGACCTCAGGTTTCTTCCAGCAAGTAATTAAAGAGGAGGATCAGTACAAGTTAGCAATCTCGACCCATAAAGGTCTTTTTAATTTTACCCGTAGTCCTTTTGGACTTGCGACGAGTCCCAACGCGTTCCAAAGATTGATGAATGTAGTGTTAGGAGACCTGAGTGACCTCTCCATTCAGATTTATATTGACGACATTGCTATTGCTTCTAAGGATATTCCGTCTCATTTCAGTAAGTTGCAGTTGGTTTTTGACCGTTTAAGGCAGCATAATTTAAAATTAAAGCCTAGCAAGTGTTCCTTTTTTAAAACTGAAATTACTTTCCTGGGATTTAAAGTTAAAAATGGGCAGATTTCTCCCATGGATAAGAACGTTAAAGTAATTAAAAATTTTAAAATTCCCTCTTCTCGTAAGCAAGTCCGAAGTTTTTTAGGTACCCTCAATTTTTATAGAAAATTTTTGCCCGACTTCTCTAAACGTGCCCTCCACTTAACCAATCTAACTAAAGATAAAGGTAAATTTTTGTGGTCTAGGGAAGCGCAAGCCGAGTTTGATGATTTAAGTGCCGGTCTTGCAGCGATCCCAACTTTAAAACTCCCTGATTTAAGTAAGCCCTTCATTGTTTATACCGATTCATCAGGCTATGCCTCCGGTGCAGTTTTGGCGCAGTTGGACGATGATAATTTTCCACGCCCTGTAGCCTTTGCAAGCAGAAAGTTAAAAGACGTTGAAACTCGTTATTCCGCAACTGAGAGAGAGCTGCTAGCGGTAGTGTGGGCAGTTAATTACTTTAAATGCTATCTGTTCAACACTAAATTTATTTTGTTTACTGACCATGCTGCTCTAACCCATGCCCTTAAACTTAAAGACCCCACATCCCGTATCGCCCGTTGGTTATGTTCCTTAGCAGATTTTAACTTTGAAACGCGATTCATTAAAGGTAAATGTAACTCAACGGCAGATTTTCTTTCCCGTTATGTTAATTTTGAAATCCAGGAGGAGGTAAACGTTATCCAGGATCCTATAGACAGCGAACAGTGCTATACTATTTCTAAAGAGAAGGTTTCCTTTGAAGTCATGGAGGAGAATTTTTTAATTGAACTTAGGGTGGCCCAGAAGAAGGACCCTTTTTGTAAGAAAATTGTAAATTTATTAGAAAAGAATGTAAATATTAAGCCTGAGTATATGAAATTTTATGTAAATAATGATAAAGTGTTAAGTTGTATTGATTTAAGGGGAAAATCCAGGAGGGATTCCCAAGAAAAGGTTGTTCTCCCCATTAGTCTTTTAAACAAAGTTTTTTCATTAGCCCACGAGTCGTTAATTGCCTGTCATATGGGTCACTATAAAACTTACCAGCGTTTAAAACAGTATTTTTTTTGCCCAGGGTTAGGTGCCCATGTTAAAAATCTTGTGAGCTCTTGTATGCAGTGCCTTGAGAAGCGGGCACATAAACCAGGGGGGTTAGCTGAGTTGCAAAGAGCAAAGATTCCGGACGCTCCCATGCAAACTGTGCATTTAGATATTTCAGGGCCTTATCCACAGACGGAGCAGGGGAATAAATATATAGTGGCTTACGTATGCGCGTTTTCCAAGTGGCCCGAGGCTTACCCGGTTGCTAACTTAACATCCGACGCAATAGCGGAGACGCTCGTTGACTTTATTTCTCGTCACGGGTGCCCCAAGACGCTAATCACGGATAGGGGTCGAAATTTAATTGGAGAGGCCATCTCAAACGTATATAATCAATTCCAGATACGTCACATTGCTACTTCTGCGTACCATCCAGCCGGGAACGCGAAGGTGGAGCGACAGCATGCCACAATCTCCTCAGCCTTAGCACATTTAGTAAATAGCAGCCACACAGACTGGGATGTAAAATTAAAATTTGCCCTGTTATCTATTCGTTCTGCGGTACATTTATCCACCAAAGAGACCCCATCTTTCGTAACTTATGGTCGAGATCTGCGTCTCCCTTATAATATTCTAGCAGGGGAAAGTAAAATTAACTATAATGATGCTCCCTCCTTTTGTCAAAATTTAGTTCCCGCCCTTCAAAATACCTTTAAACTTGTAAAATCCCATTTGGAAACCTCAGCCAAATCACAGGAAAATTACAGAAAGAAATTCGCTATAGATAAGAAAATTAAAATTGGTGATTTGGTTATGCTTTTTTCCCCAGCAATTAAGCCAGGCTTGTGCAAAAAGTTTTCAAAATGTAATAAAGGCCCTTTTCGAGTAGTTGCGCAGACCTCAAATGTTAACTTTAAAATACAGTTAGTCGCAGATCCTTCCCACGAGGAGCTTGTTCATGTAGATAGGTTATCTAGAGTCCCAGATAGAAAGATTTTTCCTGCGTGGCCGGAGCCAGAGGAGATTGATGTGCCAGCTGACGGTAAGGAGACCCAGCCCCAGGGTAGTGACGAAATAATTTTAAGTGCTGCTCCTAGGTTGCCTAAGCGTAAGACGCGAGTTTATGTGAATTCTGCTAGGATGGGGCAGAGTCGGGCGGTCAGAGCGAGCAGGGGTCAGGATAATGTGCTAAGGGACGCACCCAGAGTTGCTTCTGATGACGCACAGCGCCAGCAGGGTTCAACGCAGCAAACGCCAGTGGGGAGGTCAAGGTGGGATAACTTCCCCCCTTCTAGGATGGTTACCAGGTCGCAGGCTAGGCAGAACCCTTCTTCAGGCTAAACTCTTGCGGTGTTTTCAAGCATAATAATATAACGACCGCATGTACATGTAAGTTCTATTCTCCAGTTTTTTTTTTAGTGTAATAGTGTAATTTTTGTATGTTACCACAGGTCAAGGTGTTAGCACTTGGTAGTCGGCCAAGTTAATTTTATTGTATTATGTTTAATAGTGTATTTATATTTGTTTTTGGTTTGTGGTCGAATATTGCATTATGGCTTCCACAACCAACGAAAGAAAAATAAAAAAAAAACTGTTTCCGGGTGTAACAGGCCTTCATGAAATATCACCCGTGGCAACTGTAGTGCGGAAATGTTGGCCTGTTCAAGCCTGAGGTCTGGTGGACTTTATCATATGTGGTATTGTAACTCTTCAGAGAAGAGGTCTCGACCTATCCCCTGTTATGGAAAGTGCTGCACAACTCTTTAGTTGTCAACCTATTGTACGGCAAATGCATGCTTGCCAATGTCATCCCAGCATGTAAAGTGACCCCCGATTTTGTCTCCTACACTCCACGCTATTCCCAAGAGAGAAAGATGTTGGAGGGGTATTTTTTGTTTTTGTTAAGCGTCTACGGACGATCTTCGTTTACACCTTGTGGTAACATATGTTTTTGTTTTGCGTTTTCTTGTGTATTATACGAGCAAAGTATACTGTATTTTTTTTGTGTGTGAACCAAGTCTATGTTCAATGTAGTTGCCTGTGTTAGGCAAAGTAGTACAAAGTCGACTTGGCACAGAGGTTCCCGGCTACAGAGAGGCTAGTGCGAGTTTTTTTTTGCCAGGGTGGTCATTTTGTTGTTTTGAGAACACTTGCTTGCAACTTTAAGTATATTGTGTGTTTAATTCTTTTTGTAGCTAATATTGCTGTTTACCTTCTGTTTGAATTGAAATTGTGTCTCTGATCGCGAGATAAAAGTGCAGGTGGACCAAGCGTAATTTTTTTTTGTAGATTTTAGTTTATAACAGTGCTAGTTTTTGTGACGCAAATCTTTTGTTGTAATTTTTTTTGGCATGTAACAATTAGCATAACACTTTCTCTCCGTGTAGTTTTCGTTTTGCTTTGCCAGTTAATTTGAGTTTTAGGTTGCGAGATTTTTCGCACTCTCAGGGGTTGGCGGTCGTGGACGCACGGCTGTTCGCTAGGGTAGTTTGCCAGGGGACTCACACTCCGCAGCGGGGGCAGGTGTGTTGTCAGCGCTCGGCGTCCAGTTCCGGGGATGCTGTTCGCTCTCGGGTATTTTCCTTATGTTTTTGTTTGACTCGTGCGGGTTGAAAAAAAATTTCCCTGCGTTTAATTTTTTTTTTCGTTCAAGGGGGATATTGTTATGCTAATTGCTGTGTTAGGTTTTAGCCATAATGATGTGTGTGTAGTTAATTAATTTGCGTAAATGCCAAGTATAATTGTTAATGCCAAGGAATGTAAATTAATTATTGTAAGCTGGTGGCGTAGGGAAAAGGAAATATGGTTGGCTGGTTTAAAGAGTAAAATGTAAAAGTGTAAAAAGTAATTATATTCTCTCTGACTCTTTTTTTTTCTGGCCCTGGTAAAAATATCTGTCTTTAGAAAAGCTTCCTTATCTGTTCCCGTGCCGTAACCTGATACCTCCTGGCCTTGCAGTTTTCGAGGGGCGTGACGGACGGGGCCAGCGATGTTTTTCGCAGGCAAAAGGAATTTTGCGGCGCCTTTACTGATTTCACCGGCGCGCATGAATACAGTGCGTCAGCGGCGCAAGTGGTAGCGCCAATTATGTTTGAAATTAAAGCGTGCTGAAGTAACGAAAATGATGCAAGAAAAAATTAATACACGAACCAACAGTGTGATATGAAGTGATTTCGGTGCGTCTGAGGTGGTTTGGCGTTTTGAAACAACGGCGCCAGATAGCACTATTTAACCCGAGCCAGGGGCTCCCGGGCCGCGGGTTTTTTGAGGAGAGAAGGCACGGCGGTTCGTCGTTTCGATTCTGAAGGAAGAAAGTCATTCTGTTTTTCGGCGCTCATCGCAGGGGGTGACCCTGACTTCTACCTACCCGACGCCTATCTCCGCTCCGTTGGAACTCTTGAAACAATTGATGGAAGAGATGGCCAACTTCAACATGGGAACAGTCCTCATTTTTTATCCCCTCTTTCTTTTCCAGGGGCTTTACTATCTTGCCTTTGCTTTCCTGTTTCATATTTTTTTAGTTTAACCTGCAGCGCTGTGGTAAGTTTTTTTTTAAAGATTTTTTTATTCGTGGAGCTCCTTCTAAGATTGTAATTTAAGCGCCAGCCAGCCTATTTGTAACTGTGTGATACTAAGGTACATATTTATATATTTATATTTTTATGTGGGTAAAGTTACTCACTGCTAATTTGTTTTGGAATTAGGTTCATACGGAACTGGTTTAAATTGGCTACTATCGGAAATGTGAAATACAATGAGAGACCTAAGAGGCAATGTAAATTTTGATAGTATACTGCATATAAGATAATGTAATAAATAGTTCTTGCCTCCATTTTTATTGTTGACTCAGTTTTGCGTTATGTTTCTTGACATTTATCACCATTTTGTTTTGTTTTTTTTGGGTTGCAATGAAAATAATTTTATCCACTTTACGGGCTTAAATGTTATGATGGGTATTCATTCTTCATACGGCGAAATGGTACTGAGTGCCCATTCCGATAATCATTCTAAAAAACATACTCACAACAGTATCAACTAGTATTAGTTTTTCTCTTGTTTCCTAATCTTATTATATGTATCTTAAAACTTTTTAAAGTAATAAGTTTATATAAAATCAATGCGTTAACAATTTTTTTAATTGATATTATTTTATGAAATAATTGATTTCAAAGCTATCAATTACTTTAATTTCAATTTTTCTAACTAATTGGGGTGTAAATTTTTTTTTTTTTTTGGCGCACATACTAGTAATTCAAAGCAAACTAATTAAATAAATGCCTTAAAGATAATTACAGGAATGTCTGGAATGAAATAAACAGACTTTAGGAAATGGTTTTTCAGGCCCTCAGTTTTCTGTTACATGCAAATACATAAACACACTGGCTCATTGTCAGTATAACTTGTAAAATATATAATAAATGTGAAACTTGTTTCATAAGCAAAAACTTTTAATGAACTGATGTTTACAGAGTCTTTAAAATTTTACTCTGAGGTGTATAGATTATTATATTTGATGTTAATCATGTAATCAACAATGTACAGCACATTAATCATATGTAATATAAAATTATCAAAAAAATTTTTATCTTTCAAAGAGTCTTTTAAAGTTTTATTCAGAGGTGTATAGATTATTATATTTAATGTTAATCACATAATCAACAATGTACAGCACATTAATCATATGTAATATAACATTATCAAAAAAAATTTTATCTTTCAGATCCACCAAAACTTTCAAAAATATCCATTGTTTCTCCAGTTGTTTCACAGTTTAGCATTAGAGGAGTTTGCAGCAAACACTGTTATAATCGAAAAAGAGGTGTTTTTAGATCAGCTGGATTCAATTGACAACGCAGCTTGCAGTTGGATTTCTCTTATGTCTGGACTGAGTTTGAACATGTTCCAAGGATTTAGGAATGAAGAAGATTTATTGAATTACTTCAAACATGAAGCCTATTATGATAATGTCACAGTTCTTGCTAGTATGTATTTTATCTGTTAAGTTGCCTGTAGCAATTAGAGTTTCTTGTGTTAACCACAGATGTTAAAATTCCATGCTCCCATTATGGTGGTGGGATTATATTTAAAATACGGTATAACTCAATCAATCGTTCCCCGAATAATCGTTTTCCAATCTGCGTTGTTTACTTCATCCAGTTCCGATGATAATATATCTTTGTTATATCCCCACATCTATAGTTTCCTTGAATTTATCGTTCAGTTCAATAGTTCCCTGTAATAACAATAGATCAAGGCTCCACAGTATATGCCATTAAAAATTTTAACTTTTTTTTAATTAATGCTGTAAATATATTATGGAAAAACTTTTAATAGTTAAACTAATGTTAAAAAATAACTTAGTATATAATTTTTACATTTTTACAAGCTCAGGTTTTGCATGTTCCTTCATAAAATGCTATTATTTTAATATTTGTTTGAAAAAGAAGTATACATTAGCTAAAATTAGATGTCTAAAAGTATTTAACCTTTTAACTGTCATGCCGAGATAGTCTCGGGCACGGCACTTGCGTTTCAAAATGCCATCCCGAGATAGGTTCAAGGTAGATTTTTTTTCTTGCATCTTATTGTCAAACCCGAATCTATCTCAGGACAAGTTGATTTGGGCTTTATTCAATAGATGGCAGCACTAGTATTCTATACCATATCTTGGGAGGTGAATTTTTACATTATACAGTAGATGGCAGTTAATGTACGTTATTTTGTACTAAACATTTGATTTTTGAAATTAAAAAAATTGACTTTTTCCATACCAAAATCATCAAAATAATTTGACAGTTAAAGGGTTAATGTATTGTAAGTGCAGCATTTTAATAAATGGCTAATAAATTTGTATGTCTAAAAAGTTTTTTTATAAGGTTTTTTTATTATTATTAATATTCATATTTATCCTTTGGAGAAATTTATTTCAATGCATTTCATGTTAGACTAAAACTGCTTTTGTTGTGTGTATATGTGTATTTGAGAGAAAAATATACAGACTAAAGAAGTAGAAGTTAATATGATATTTCATGTACAATTTTCCCTGTTTTTATGTAATTGTATAGCAAAAGAAAGTGTTTTAAAAAACAATTTTTGTTTGTGATGTGCTGACTCCTAAACCTTTTGCATCCCATATTTTCTCTTGTTGAATAACTACGAATGAAATTGCATATAACTATTTCTGTAGGAAGATAGATTTTCTTGGTGTCATTTTTTACCATTTCTGTATTAAATCTTGATCACTGTTATTGTAACCTTAGAATAGTTTTAATCCGCATTATTTTTTAGTTGAAAAGGTAAATTATTTCGAGGTAAATAAAGATGTTAAGTAAGCAAATGTATGCAAATGCTTTACTTGATGTCAGATGAAAGAAAAGTGAGACTTCATAATTTTTCTTAAAAAATAACTTGTCTATTCATAATGGGCTAACCAAGACTTTTCTATTGGCTAAATTTAAACATGATATCCAATGCATGGAATGACAGAATTGTAAGGTTTACTTTTTTCATGTAAAGTTTACAAGTTGTGGGTTTTTTCTAATTCATTGTCTTAAGTTTGTTGAAAATAACTCTTATAATTTAAAATTGTTATAGGCTTAGAAACCTGAATTTTTCTTTTTGAAATTTTGGAGCAGTTCTTATCGTAACCATAGAAAATCAAAAAATCTGGAATAACTGTTTACAATGTATTTCTACCTCTTTAGGTGTAATATTCAACATGTCTGAGGATGGATCCATGCCCAATCACATGACTTATAAGATCAGGCAGAATGCTTCCTTTACTACAACTACTAATCTTGTACGTAGTAGATTCTGGTTTCCTGGACCGAGAAACTGGGGCTATGGATATTATCAGTTTGGGTTTGTTTGGATTCAGGTAAATTTTCATTTCACTTTAATTTATATTGTTTCACAGTGTTATATTGGAAATTTTATTTTTTTAATTATTAAAATTCTTTATTTGCATATTAATAAAAAAATTTATTTTTGTACATTTTATATTCAAACATTTATTATCAAGAGCACATTAGTGTTTGTTAACCCTTTTAGTTCTATTTTCCACTTCTTCATCCAAATAAATGTTAATTTTAAATGTTGGTTAACCCCATTATAATAGTCCGGGTAACCAATATAATAGTCCCGGTAAGGTGAATCGACGATGTTGTAATTCGTCGTGCCTCTTTAGAACTAGACACAAAGCAGATACTCCATCAGAAGGCTTTTTTAAACACATTTATTCGGACAACACATTTCAGTAAGCCGCTCGGCATAGCGCGTCCGACCTGCGAGAGATATTTCTCCTCGACTCCCACGTGACGGCGCGCATCTCCCCAAAGGAGGGGGAAAGAAGTGATGTCACGTGGTTCGCCTCTCGCAGATTGGAGCGGGAACACTACAGAGTATGCCCCCAGTGACGTAGTCACGATTACAAAAAATTGGTTATTAATACATAGGTACATAGTGAGAATTATACAAACAGTCTGGAGTACAATTGAAAATTCGTATGATGCCTAGAGGGAAATTGGCATGATGTACAAGAGAGATAAACAAGGTTACATATGCATTACATGAAATAAAAGGATAGGTAGATTATGTACAATTGATATTACAAAAATTTTTTACACAATATATTCAGAAACAAGGTGTTGTGGAAAGCGAACTTTGCGACCAGATCTGGTAGTGGTGGTCTGTTCGACAGGAGTTTGAGCATTCATGGGCTCAGTTGGCTTTTGAGGTCCACAAGGTTCAAGAGAATCTGAAAGTTGATATGCAGGTTTGATACGATCGATAGAGACTGTACTCTGCTTTCCGTTTAATTCCAAAACAAAAGTTTTGTCATTTCTGTCGACTACTAGATGTGGTCCCGTGTAAGAAGGTGATAAGGGAGGATTGATTTTATCTGATCTTAAAAATACATGTGAACAGGTTTTCAATGAGGGATTGACATAAATTTTGGGATTGCCGTGTACGGCAGTGGCAATAGGATTTAAGGTTCTCATTGTTTTAATTAACTCGGACACATAGGTAAGGGTAATGGGTTGTTTGACAGTATCACTGGTAATGAGATCGGAAGGTAGTCTGAGATTGGTGCCATAAACAAGCTGGGCACAGGTGGCTTTGATGTCACTTTTGAGAGCAGTGCGCAATCCTAGTAAGACTATGGGAAGGATTTCAGTCCATTTAGTTTGGTTGTGCGCTTTAAGAGAGCTCTTGAGATGACGATGAAACCTTTCAATGATACCGTTCGACTGTGGATGGTAAGCAGATGCTCGGATTCTGTTGCATCCTAATATGTTAGTGAGTTCTTTGAAGAGAACAGATTCAAAATTTCTACCCTGATCAGTAGTTACAGTAACAGGGGATCCAAATCTGGAGATCCAACCGTGTACTAATGCTCGAGCAGTTGTTTCCGCAGTCATATCGGGTGTAGGGATAACTTCGGGCCATCTCGTGAACCTATCGATGATGGTCATACAATATTGATTGCCATCTGAGGGTGGGAGCGGTCCAATAAAGTCTATATGTATGTGGGCGAAACGAGCATCAGGATCAGAGAAGGTACCAATTGGTGATTTGGTGTGTTGAAAGATTTTAGCTTTTTGACATTTAGTACAACTGCGAACCATAGATTTTATGTCTTTACGCATGCCAGGCCAAACGAATCGTTTAGAGATTAATTCTAATGAGGCTGATCTACCTGGATGGGAGAAAAAATGCAAGGTTTGAAAAACAGATTGTCGCATACTTTTGGGAACAAAAGGTCGAGGGTGTGTCTGTGACATATCGCAGTATAAATATATATCTTCGAGAGGAAAATAGTGTTTTTCCAATCTTAAAGATGAGGTGTCAGATTCGATAAGCTGTTTCAGCTCGTCATCAATGGTCTGAGCAGTGGCGAACTCTTTAAAGTCAAGCACATTAGGAGAAATTGAGTTGATCTCAATGCGAGATAGTGCGTCGGCCACGCTGTTATCAGAACCTTTGGTGTACCGAACATAGGTAGAAAACTGCGAAATATAATCTAAATGGCGCAGCTGCCTAGGGCTACATTTATTAGGGTTTTGTTGGAAGGCAAATATAAGGGGTTTTTGGTCTGTATAAATAACAAAATTGCGACCTTCTAGCATATGCCTGAATTTTTTTATGCAAGAGTAAATAGCAAATAATTCACGATCGTAAGTTGACCAATTTCTCTGAGCCTTATTTAGTTTACAAGAATAGAACGCTATGGGTTCCCACTGATCTTCTGAGAGCTGCATTAAGGATCCACCAATCGCGACATTACTAGCATCAACCCATAAACTTATCTGGGCACCAGGTACAGGATGTCTTAATAGTGTAGCTTGAGCTATAGCTTCTTTTGAAGCAGTGAAGGAGAGAGTTGCTTCGTCGTTCCATTGTAATTGCTCAGTGTTGCTAGCACTGGAACGGGGATGTTTTTTCTTATTTTTATGTCCTTCTAGGAATTTAACGAGAGGGGCTAAAATGTCGGCAGCTTTGGGAATGCATCGCCGATAAAAATTGAAAAGACCTAAATAACGCCGTAGTTGAGTTAAGGTAGTCGGTTGAGGAAATTCCAGGATGCATGAAACGCGATCAGGAAGGGGTTCAATTCCTTCTGCTGAAAGCTTGAATCCTAAGAATTCAATAGTGGTTTGCCCAAATTGACATTTATCAACATTAATGCATAGTCCATACTCTTTAAGTTTGGAGAACAACAACTGAAGATGTTGCATATGTTCTTTTTCATTATCTGAGGCAACAAGCAAGTCATCAACAAATGCATAAACAAATCCTAAGTCACGAGTTACTTCATCTATAAAGCGTTGAAAGGTAGATGAAGCATTGCAAAGGCCAAACTGCATACGTGTGCTTTCGAAAAGGCCAAAGGGAGTGCAGATCGCAGTTTTATGTACATCATCAGGATTGATGGGAATTTGGTGGTACGCTTTTATCAGGTCAATGTGACTGAAGATTTGTTTACCATGTAATTCAGCAGTGAAATCTGCAATACAGGGAATAGGATACTTCTCTTTAATAGTTTGTGCATTTAGAGTACGATAATCACCAACAGGTCTCCAATCGACAGATCCTTTCTTCGGCACCATGTGCAAAGGCGAAGAGTAGTTACTTTTGGAGGGTCTCATGTGACCAAGCTGTAGCATCTGCTGAAATTCAGCTTTAGCGAGTTTTAGCCGATCTGGCGCTAGCCGTCTGGGCTTAGCCGCGACTGGAGGTCCCTTGGTGTTTATGTAATGCACAGTATTGTGCTTTACCGGTTGGTTAGGATCCGGTAATTTTGTAATTTCAGGAAATTGTAGCAATAGTTTACCATATACATTATTAACACAATTAGGTTTTACAGAGAAAATATTGCAAACACTTAATTTAGCAGGAGTGTTTAATTGAGTGATGGAATCGATAAGACGGTGATTCCGTAAATCAAGCTTTAAATTAAAATAATGCAGGAAATCAGCTCCTAAAATAGCACATGAAACATCACAAATGTAAAATGAAAAAGTAAACGATCGGCGTAAACCTAAACTAAGAGTAATACTCTTTCGACCATAAACATTAATTTTTGTGCCATTGGCGGCACGAAATGTTTGGAGAACTGGCCGCGATTTATCTTGTTTGGTAGCAGATATCAAACTGGCGTCAGATCCAGAGTCAACAAGAAAACACATACCCGTATTCCTGTCTCTCACGAAAAGGCGACGAGAAGGTGCGGGAGAGAGGTACGTCGCTTCTACTCTTCCCGCGTCCGGTTTCCCGCAAATGAACAGGGCGGATTGCATTTGTTTGCTTTTTGTTGGAATTTTGCATGATACCAACAAATTGTTGAATCCTTACCGCGTGACTTAGAGCGGTATCGAGGATGATTGTATTTTCTAGAAACACTTCTAGAATGTCGAAGTTCGACGACTTCTTTTCGTAACTCTTGAATTTCTTTCAACAGCATCTATGTGGTCGCTGGCGTCTGAGCGGCGGCTGGTGTAGGTGTGGGAATCGAAACTGCGCTGATGTTCGACGGTGTTAAATCCAAGATGCGATCGGCAATCTCTGCCGCTTTATCGGGAGTGATGGGGTCGAGTGATGCGAAAATAGTCTGCACAGGGGTCGGCATTTGCTGGGTAAATAATTCCAAAAGAAGTACATCGCTGATATTGTGGTTTTCTGCTCTTCTTTTCATTAAACGCAGCAATTCGGTGGGTTTCCTATCACCGAGGCTTTCACCGGCTAGTAGCTTACGTATTTCCAATGTTCGGCTTTCTCCGCATCTTTCTATGATTTTCGTTTTTAGGTCCTCGTATGGATGTGTAGTATCCGGCTTCATTATAACGTCGCGCACCATAGTAGCAGGTGCAGGAGGAAGGTGGGCGACAACATAGTTGAACTTTGTTTTTTATTCAGATATAGATTTGGGAGTTGCTAACGCGAAAGTACTTTCTAGCATGTGGAACCATAAAGCGGGGTCCACCGATATATACGGAGGTATTACGACTGCAGAGGCTTCTGTTGTTGATCCAGGGGAGAGAGACATGGTTGCTGGCGAAAACGAAAGCGGAAGTCCAATGACGCAGTACGAAGGCGCAGGCTGTGTTCGATGGCCGGTCACCAATATAATAGTCCGGGTAACCAATATAATAGTCCCGGTAAGGTGAATCGACGATGTTGTAATTCGTCGTGCCTCTTTAGAACTAGACACAAAGCAGATACTCCATCAGAAGGCTTTTTTAAACACATTTATTCGGACAACACATTTCAGTAAGCCGCTCGGCATAGCGCGTCCGACCTGCGAGAGATATTTCTCCTCGACTCCCACGTGACGGCGCGCATCTCCCCAAAGGAGGGGGAAAGAAGTGATGTCACGTGGTTCGCCTCTCGCAGATTGGAGCGGGAACACTACACCATCATTACTTAGTTATTTTTCAGCCCTCCCTTTAAAATTAAAGTCTCCCAAGGTGTCTGTGGTTGACTATGTCCCGTATATAACTTCTCATTAGTTTACAATAAATGCAATAAGGTACTATATCTTGAGTTATTTAATTTTGCTTAGTTAAGGAGTATATAAACTATATCCTTACAGGAGCTATATATTTTAGTAGTGCAACTTCTTAGAATCATTTAACTTTTTCAGGGGCAACTATCTCCACTGTTTGCATGATACAGATTTTTTTCCCAATTTTTTTTAACCGAAAAAATTTTGAAAAAATTTCCAGCTAAAGGTTACAAAATGTTTTTACTTCTTTAAACTGATAACAGATGGCGGCACTAGCCATTTTCCTGCTCATTTTAACTGGAATACATTGAATGCAAGTGAAAAGATAACTAGATTTTGGCATTTGTGTTGTGTGAATGACGCCCCTGAAAGGGTTAACTGAGGATTATTCACAATTAATTCCAAATCTATTTGAAACAATCCCAAATGATCTTCAATTTTGTTTTCTTACTTTCTGAAAAAAGTTAATTGAAACTTTGGCTAATTAAAAGTGCTAAAGGTTATTCTGCTATATTTATGTTTCCTGAGACAAAATGCTGATTACTGTTAATATGTTACAGCAATGCATTTTCTTTATGTATTTATTTTTTTGCTGTGGGTCAGTCTTTTTTATTCATTTTTTTTAACTAATTATGTATCTTTTCTTGTAGGATGTTCTTGAAAGAGCTATGATTAGTATATATGCTGGTCGGGATGTCACTGAACCTGGGAGTTATATTCACCAATTTCCATATCCGTGCTATATACAAGATCAGTAAGTAGATATGCTTAGTAATTGAAGTTTATAATTAGGAATATAGCTATTGAAAGGTAGAGGCAAATTTTCAAAATGAATAGCTTGTATATTAATTCATGAAAGCAGGTTATTTTATGTCATAGTTTCTGCAGGAAAAGTAACTGAAACGATTTCAAGCATCTTACTTTCATTAAGATTCAACAAGTTTGGTATTTGTATTTTCTTCAGTGCATTTATTCTATATTAGCTTTAAAGAGAGGGAAAATATAGTCAAATTATGCTTACAAGAAACCATACAAAGAAAAGCAAAACTGCTAAGGAAAGCTTTTTAAAATCCACATCATACTGCAATTATTACATTTACATTCTAGAGCCAATTTTTGAAGCTTTTGTGTAACATTGGTGAATATTTATATTTTAAGTTTAAAAAAAAAAAATTATTTGTCAGAGTGTTAGAATTTTTTCACAAGTACAACTGTGTGCTTATTAGTGTTACATAGTTTAGTTTATATGCCCTTATGAATATAAACCTCATTTATATACTGTGAGCATGGTAGAAATGCCATGGATATGTATAGGTACTTGTCACAGCTTTCACCTGATAATTTTCCTTTTAACAACTTTGAATTATTTCATATTTTATTTAAATAGTATCCTTAATGTGTTGTTGAATTTTCAGGTTTTTGTTCATGATTGAACATGTTATGCCACTTTGCTTGGCTATTTCGTGGGTCTATTCTGTGGCTATGCTTGTGCAAAATATTGTTTATGAAAAGGAGCAAAGATTGAAAGAGGTATGATCATTTATTGCCATAAGCTGATCTTTTAGCGTACTTTCAGAAATTTTAAATTATGATTTATTTATATTTAATGCCATTTATGTTTTATTCTTTTTTCACTGATCGTTAAACACAAAAACTGCAAATCTTCAGGGTTTGTTACCATTAGCATTACTATTATTCAGGTAATTCATATTGGTTTCTCATAATGTGGTTGAATATTTTCAGCATACTAGGATTGCATTTTAATTTTCCCTATTTCTTTCTAATTTATCATAAATTTACCTTAGTCAAAATTCCAAGACCTATTTGAACTTTCTCTGTCAGCCGGTATAGAAGCTTCAAATTTTGATGCTAAAATAGAGGCAATAAGACAGGCTTTATCAGTTTTACATGATTTGAACTCTCCTCTTCATCAAGCTGCTTTTGTTGTTGACTCACAGGCTGCTATTCTTGCTGTCTGCTCCTCTATCCCTACCTCCTCAATACGAGTCCAGTCGACTCGTAAATTTCTTAGCGATCTTATTCACTCTGGCTGGACTCTTACTTTTCAGTGGGTTCATCAACCAACTTTTCTAGTGTCTTACCACTCAGCAAAAAAATCTATTGCCGAATGCATTTCCAACAAAATTAAATATTTCCACAATATAACAGCTAGCAGAAAGATTTAGAGCCAGCTACTAAAGAATCCTATTCCAGTGGATCTGCCTCGACATATTTTCACTGCCAATTTTTTAATCACTGCTTCACATGACTTTTTATTTTGCCACCTTTACCGCATTGGTTTGGTAAACTTTCCTGACTGTCCTCTTTGTTCGTCTGGGGACATTATGGATTTTAATCATCTTATGACATGCACCTTCTTAAAGGACTATAGTTTTACTACTGACAGCTGGAAAAACAAAGCTACTTTGTATTGGTCTGCTGGAGGAGAGTTATGATCTCTTGACTGTCTCTCGATGAAGGGGGGAAAAACTTTAGGTTATAACCAGAATTTAAGAATACAAATATAGCTCTCATCAGCCTCTCAAGTATCTCGTACCTGATGATCACACTACTCAAACCATACAAACAATTCAAAATCTGTCACTCTACACTCTGTAGTCCCTCTTATGAGTTCTTACACTAGGCAGTAAGCATTCTTATTCGCTGTATAAGGTTGACGGTTGATTCATTGGTTTTGCCAATGCCCACTTCATTTGTCTACCTTTAATAGCTGCAACATCCTTGTTAGCTTGAGAAACTCACCATTCTGACATATTCCCTGCTAATATAAGTTAACTTGCCTCATGTAAACATTATTTCACTCATATCTATTTTAATGGAGGATTACATTCCTCCATAATGTTCCTTCAGAAAGCAAAATTACAGACACTAAAACCATCCGTCTATATCTTGCGAGTTATAATTTTGGCATTGCGCCAAACCCAGTCTGTATTGCTTGGACAAGCAGTAAACAATTAAACAGAAAAGTACCAAAATACATCAAAATTTTGACATACATATATGTATATAAATACATACGTACATATATATATAGATACATATATACATAACACATACATACATGTATACCTACAAAAGAGGTAAGCAATGATAAGTAATCCTATGTTAATAACCCGTAGTAGTTTCGTTAGAAGAGACTACCTGAATTTTTTTGCATATGAGCATGCATCTTTTTAGCTTCCACATGCAACCTGTGTATTTATTTGATTAACTCTTACATAATAAGGTTCTGAATACACCTCATAACTAATAGTTAGAAATTTTACTACTGCTACTAGCTGTATGGAGTTTTGTTTCACAATTATCTAAATATGTATTTACTTTTAAAAAAGGAACTTCACATAGACACTACCACTTATGGTGATCCTAAGAAATGAATTTTATGTACATTATTTACGTATTATAGGCTAAAAGTCATGCTGTCCTTTTCACAGAAAATGTTAATTCATCAGTTTAGAAAAAAAATATTCCTTGTGTATTTAGAGAATTTTTTATTTGATGAACCAGGGATTATTCCAGTTCACTAAATACTTGTCATTTTCATTCAAACAAAATGAGGTGGCTTTTTTTTTTTCTGTTTGTCCGAGTACAATATTTGGGTGTGCTTTATGCTCAGTTTTCAAAATTCAAGACTCTAAATGCTTTTAGTGTATGTTTTTAGTTAGTAGATGGGTTATAATCGTAGTGATATGAGGATATTTTAGCTTGTTGGGAAGGACAGGTTAAGTCTTGAATTCTGTTCCTAGTAGTTGATCAGGTGTGTGTGCTTTAGGGAAATAGTCTGTTAAAAGAATAATTTAAAGATCACGGGTAAAATCAGCAAATTAAAAAGAGTTTTATTTTTCACTTAATGCTTACATATTAAACAAGTTTACCATTATGGGGAATATGTGGTATATTACTTTTATATATAAATATATATAGTTTTTGAATTTTTTAGACATGTTATTGAGGGAATTTTGAAAAGTTTTAATGCCCTCTTTTTAAAATATTTCAAATTTTATGCCTGGTTTATTTATTTGTAAAATTTGTACTTCTCAAATGAATAGGATTACATTCCAAAATTTAATTTTGTAACACTTTTTTATATAATCTACAATTTTTTGTTGTTGTTATTGTTGTTAGAATCTTAAATTAATCCATAATTTCTAAATGTAATAAAATTTTAATACAGTAACCACTGCTTATAGTGATCAGTGTTTATAAGAATCAATATTGCAAGAATAAAAGCAAATGTATTGTTTCCATGTTAAAATTTTTGCTTTAAAGAATCAGCTTACAATCTTCCACTTTTCCTCCAGGGTGCTGGCATCGGTACCAGAATCTGTGGGTTCGAGTCCCATTATTGGCATAGATGTCTGTAGCCATTATGAATCGGCTATAAGCAGTAGGTCCCAGTCTAATTAGCCCCTGTGTGGCAGAAGTTGACCATAGTGCTCCAAACTAAACCAAACCTTTCATTTTTCCAAAAAAAAGCCATCTAAACCCTCAAAAGGCACGAAGTTCTTCCTTACTTTTTGAAAAGAAAGATTGATAAGACGTTGGGATGGAATACAGTTGTAAAATGCAATCCCTTTCTTTGTTAGACATCACATCAGTTTCTCCATAAATGCTTTAGCTAAACTTTGTCCTATTATCTTATCCCAAGGGCATCTCTGCCCCTTCAGATAATTAACGTAAATTAAAAAGTATTTAATGGTAAGTTATCTAATATATGTATATGTGCACGTGTGTGTGTATGTGCGTGCAAGTCCCAAAACCTAACTTTCGGCTATAAGAATCAACTGCTTATAAAAATCAAAAGCAAGCATAACAAACATGATTCTTATAAGCGGAAATCACTAAAGCGGATATTATTAACTTTTGATAGTTTTGGATGAATTAGTATGCCCATTCAAATTAGGTTATTGACATTAATATTTTATTAGTTATAGTATTCCTATATTACAATGGGATGTAATGATCCCTTCATTACTTCATGATTATCGTAGGAGCATTACAAGCTATTTCTGATAGAATCCAGTTTTTGTTATTTATTTCAAAATGTAGGTTTAAGAAAATTGCTTATTCTAATGTTTGTTAGTCCTTAATGAAAGGTTGTCATTTTAGTAGAAATAAATAATTGAATTGCTGTTTTAATCTTTCTTTCTTAACTTTTCATATCTTTAGGTTATGAAAACCATGGGTTTGAACAGTGCTGTGCATTGGCTTGCTTGGTTTATTACAAGTTTCTCCCAGATGACTATAACTGCAGCTGTATTAACTGTAATTTTAAAATATGGTTTGGTTCTTACTTACAGCAACCCTCTTCTCATATTCCTAATGTTAGAAATATTTGTGGTTGCAAATATTGCCTTCTCGTAAGTTCTCAGCATTGTTTGATTGTCTTTATTCATTACATAAATAATTTATATTCTTTATATTTACTTACTGATGTAGTTTAATGTATTTCATATGGTTATTTCTCTGTGAATCATTTGAGTGTAAATTAACCCTTAGACCATTATGTATTCTTAACAAATTTATATTTCTCTTATTTTGTACTATTTATTTTGATTTAAATAACTTAACTGTATTGATCTCTCATTTTAAAATGTTCCTTCAAAACGTGCATCCTCTGAAACAAACTTTTTTTAAAAATAAAAATAAAAATTGGGGGAAGAACTGGAGGTGAAAACTCAATGGCCTAAGGGTTAAGTGGAAGTGTTTATATAAGCAATTTAAATCATTTTTTCAGTCTGAATATTTTTTAAAGTAGTTTCTCAAATTAATAGCTTGATGTTATACCCATGAGGGATTCTTTTTTTTAACTACTGGGATTGAAGGATAAATATGTTGTTAAAATGTTAGTACAGTAAATATTGAATTTCAGGCACATTTTCAATCTAATATTCATTTTATTTATTTATCATTTTGCTTTAACCTTTATTAATTACATTTCTATGATCTAAGCCAGTTGTTCTTAACCGGGGACACGGGCACCCCTGGGGGTGCAAGAGAAGGTTTAGCGAAATTAAATTACACCTCTAGCCCAGTAGCTGGGTTCAAATAAATGGCCTTACCAAACAAAAGATCGGGTATTAGATTTTTTTTTTCCTACTTGTATATCTTTAGTCCAGTAGTGAAAAACCAAGTTTTTCAATTCGAAAGACCTCGGCGGAATTTTCTGTGGCCTAAAAACAATGAAATTTTTTGACTTTTTTTGGTTTTATTCAAATTTCTCGGCAATGGTTGGTTCTAGAGCTTAGATTACAATCTTAAAGAAGACAAAATTTTGAACAAATCTTACATTTACATCTTTTTTCTAAACCCAATAACAAGCGAGCTACAGCGTCAGGAAAATGGCATATTTTATTGAACTTGTTGAGAAAGACGCAAAACTTACTTTTTTAACACTCCTCACGTTTATTGTTCTTGTGTTTGACCTGTCCGAATCGGGTTGGGTCAGAAGCGTTGGGGGAGGATTCTATTTTTAGAATCCTCCCCCAGTGTGGGGAATTTTTATTGGTCTTTACATGTCTTTACTTGACTCGTGATCCGTTTTTCTCTGGACTGTTTCAAAGTAATCGCACCATTCTTGGCATGTTCTTTTACTCGGTACAGTGTTATAACATGTTTATTCTTTTTTAATAATAGTTAAAGGGATTTTTAGTAGTTAATTATTATAGTTTAATTTAATAGTTTGTCACTCCATAGTTTTTCATTTTCGTTCGTCAAGAAATATGAGCGAACCAAAAGTTGAAGTTTGTTTTATTTGTGATTTGAACTTAAGTGAAGGTGGTACTATAGTAATGAAAAAGAGAGGAGTAGAGACTCTTAAAAAATGTAGTCTTAAACGTAAAAACCCTACTCATCAAAGTTTTTTAAAAAGCTTAGAACAAGTGACAGTACACAGAGCTTGCCAGACAAGCTACATTAATGTGAAAATGATTGATGCAGCTCTTCGTCGTCAAGACCATAGTAGTAATCAACAAGCTGGCGTGTCTTCATGAACTCGAGGACGAACGGGTCGTTTCGATTTTAGAAAACAATGTTTTTTGTGTGGAGAGGTAAATGAAGATTTTTTGTCAAAACAACGTAAGTTGCCACAAAAAAAAAGGAAACTTGATTCATAAAGTTACCACAAAAACAGCAATTAAAGATTCAGTTATGAAAGCTGCAGAGATTCGCAATGATGAATGGGCCAGAAAAATACAGGATCGAATCAGGAATGAAGATGATTTGCATGCTGTGGACGCCTGGTACCATCATTTTTGCTACAGAAAGCTTTACCAAAAATCTGAAAGTGGATCAAAAAGAGGTTATCGTCATTTTTCAGATGTTGACTATGCTATTGAGAAAATTTATAATTATTTAGAAGAAAATACTGAAGAGTGCCAATTTACTTTTGAGCAGTTAATGAACATAGTAAATGAAGTTCCGGATAAGAGAACAGTGAAATCGCGTCTCGAAAAAAAGTATGGAGAAGACATTTTAATCGCTGAAACAGCCAACAAAAAGACAGTGATTTGTTTTAAAAACGTTGGACATAAGATTCTCAATGAAAGCTGGTATGTCAACAGGAAGACAGACCCTCAAGAGGAACGTCTAAGAGTTGTCAAAGCAGCAGCTGAAATTATAGTGGAAGACATAAGATCACAAATATATTGCACTACTGAATATCCCCCGTCAGATAACTTTTTTTTGCGATGCCGTAAGTGTTATTCCTGATTCATTGAAGTTGCTATTTGATTCTATAATTTTGAAACACAAACGAGGATCAATTGACAATTGGGAGAAAAAAAGTATTGCGTTATCGCATGCAGTCATACATGCAGTGAGACCACGTTCATTCGTGTCTTCAGTGTTGACGGGAGTCGGTGCTTACCTGTACAGAAAGTTTGGTTCGAAGCTCCTTATTAACGTTCTGTCTGCACTTGGATTTGCAGCATCGTACTCTGAGGTTTCTCTACTAGAATTATCTCTTGCCCTGCGATCTAACGAAAGTAAACTTCGAGATGACGCTTTCTGTCAATACGTGTTTGACAACGCTGATTTTAATGTTGACACTCTCGATGGTTCTGGAACATTCCACACTGTGGGAGGTATAATGTGTGTCACGCCTTCTGCCTCAGTGTTGCCCGACAAAAATATACAATGCTTAAAAAAGTGCTCATCAGCTAAAGTTGTCAAACAGGCAGGAACCATAAACCTCCAAATTTTTCCCAATGCAAAAAAGGGAGGTTTAAAAACAATCATCATTGAGGATTTGCAGAAGCTTTGTCCGATGTCATACGATTGTGTTCCATCTACTACAGACTTGATTTGGCAGTATGGAAAATGGTCAAAAAATCAAAGTGTCTTGGGATGGAATGGTTTTATGGCACAAGTGACAGCTAACAGAGAATATGACCGTTCTAAGATTATATGCCTTCCATTTATCAACTCACCTCCATCACACTATGACACATTGTACACCTCTCTGCTAACTGCATCAGAATATTGTAGAAAATTCAATCAAAAAACGTGTATTGTTACTTTTGACCAACCCCTATATTTCAAAGCTAGGGATATTATTGCAAATGGTCTTCCTGAATTGAACAATGTTGTTGTTAGGCTTGGAGGTTTTCACCTTCTAATGTCGTTTATGGGCTCAATTGGTGCAATAATGGCTGGTAGTGGTTTGCATGATCTCTTTGCTACAATTTACGCTGAAAATAGTGTGACTATATTAATTTCTGGACATGCATATGCACGGGCTGTGCGCGCCCATATACTCACAAATGCTGTTTTAGCTTCTCTAGTATGGGACACAGTTAAGCTTACAGAAGATGAACGTTGTGCAATGGAAGATTCTATTTCTAGTCTTGATCGATCTGTGATAATAGCTGCCTCCAATAATTCCAAAATACAGGATATTGTACAAAAATTCAAAGTAGCCCTGAATTTGCTTCAAAATAATGGCCCAACAGCAAAGCTATGGATTCAATATTTTAATATGACTACTCTTATGAAACAATTTATTGAATCGGAAAGAAGTGGAAATTGGAAACTTCATCTTGAAACTGTGCAAAGAATGCTCCCATACTTCCATTCAGCCAGTCATTTCTTATATGCCAAATGTGGACATCTCTATGTGCAGGATATGTTAAAACTTCAAGAAATAATGGACCCCAATGAATACGAGAAATTTACTGTCAAGGGGCATTTCACCATCCGCCGCTCTGAGAAACACTGGTCTGGTATTTGGTCAGATATGACCATCGAACAGACACTTATGAAAGACATGAAGAGTTGTGGTGGCCTTACCCATGGCAGAGGTATTACGGATAGTGTTTTGACAAAATGGACCTTAGGAATGGTAAACCTTATGAATATTTGCAATGAAGTTGAAACATTCACAAATGTACATTCTGAAACGTCCGAACAACATGTGAATATGAGAAGTTCTCGTATTGATCGAGATAACAATGACTCTATGAAACTACATACCTGGTTTTCAAGACACCCACCGTTTCCGCATACTGATGTGATAATGTCATTGACCAGTGGAATCGTCGGAGGAGCAGACGTTAACTGCCACATGTCTAAAGAGCTTGGAATGGAAGGGATTGCAAAAATAGTTGGTAACAATTTTCAAGATGTACATTTCAAGAGAAAAGATAAAGTCGTAACCCTTGCATCTGCAGTTATCAGCATAAAAGCAGGGAACATAAAAGTTGTAGCAGCTGATCCCCTGACACTGTTCCGGAGGTTGTGTATCGCCAAACAATGTGAGGATGACTTGGAACATTTTTTCACCTATGAGCTAGCACCCTACCCTTTATCACTTTTTTCGGAAGAAGGGATGCGAAAGGGAACTAAGTCTTCACTATATAGTGCTTTTACCCCAACGCAAAACGATGATGCATTTCAGACGAATAAATTTATTATAGTTGATGGAGGATATCTCTTGCACAAAGTTGTTTGGCCTCAAAATAATTCCTACTTTGAGATTGCGAACAGTTACTCTTCTTATCTGAAAAAACACTACAGAACAAACGTTGCAGTCATATTTGATGGATATCTGTCTGATCCTGCACAACGGGGCACAAAAAGCTCAGAATGATTATGGCGTTCAAAAATTAATACCTGTACTGACATAATAATCAAGGGAAATTTGATAAATCAAATTGAACAAAGCAAGTTCTTGAGAAATGAAAATAATAA
Source organism: Dolomedes plantarius (assembly GCA_907164885.2). Lineage (NCBI taxonomy): Eukaryota > Metazoa > Arthropoda > Arachnida > Araneae > Dolomedidae > Dolomedes > Dolomedes plantarius. The sequence continues at coordinate 127,433,949 of OU015491.1, read as the reverse complement.
GAATCAGGTAGTAGAATTAGTGAAAAGAGAATTTAAACAGTGTGGCATTGAAGTACAACAAGCAGAAGAGGATGCTGACATTTTAATTGTGACCACTGCCATCTTAAAATCAAAAGAATTTGACAGAGTTGTTATTGTCGGAGAAGACATAGATTTGCTTGTTCTAATGACCGGGCTTGGACAAGGTCATAAGAACATATTTTTTTGTAAACCTAGGAGAGAAAGAGCAGCAGATAAATTGTTCTCAACTACATCATTCAAGTATGATGCAAGTAATATTCTTTTCATCCATGCATTAACTGGGTGTGACACAACTTCCGCTCTATTTGGCCTAGGAAAGATAAGGTGTTTTACTGCTTTGGAAAAGTTTCTGCAAATGCAGGTAGTTGTTGAAGCGTTTAAAAAGGCAGATGCCACAAGTGAAGAAATAGCGTCTGCAGGAGAAAGATTTATTTTGGCATTGTACAGTCGTGAAATGAGGACTGAAAAATATCTCGACATACTGTGGTATAAGTTATTTACAAAGTCTGGATCAAAGAGCAAATTTGATCTCTCCAGGCTACCACCAACTCAAGATTCTGCTCGTCAACATTCTCTACGAGCTTATCATAAAGTACAAACTTGGTTAGGAAATCTAAAAAACCCAGAAGAGTGGGGGTGGGTGCGCACTTCTCATGGCTTGGAGCCTATTGCAATGATCAAGGATCCAGCACCCGAGTCTCTACTCAAAGTTCTTTCTTGCTCTTGCAAAAAGGGTTGTACTGGTGCATGTAGTTGTCGAAAAGCAGGGTTAAAATGCTCAAATATGTGTAAGCATTGCAGTGGCCTCACATGTACAAATGTAATTGAACTTCCTCATGATTTAGAGGATGAAGATGACATATCACCAAACATAGAGATGATGTCCACCCCAGATCATCAAAATAGCTTAAAACAATAGGTATGAAGAATGCTATTTAATTTGAAATATTTCAGTTTTAGTACAGTTATTGCATCATTTATAATTACATAATAATTATTAATTTTATGTAATTTCTTATATATTATTTCACTTCTGCTAGATTTTCTAATTTATAATAACGTATGTAAACGGTTTTTATTAATGTTGAATACTCCAATTTTTGTAATTAATTTCCTATGTGTCAACAAATGCATAGTTTGTGTACATAATTATATAAATATGCACACTAATGTGTTTATAATAATGTATATAAATGGTTTATAATAATGTATATAAACGGGTTTTATTAATGTTGAATACTCCAATTTTTGTAATTAATTTCCTATGTATCGACAAATGTGTAGTTTGTGTACATAATTATATAAATATGCACCCTATTCAAGTATGTTGGAGTAAAAATATATATATGTTGTATTACACATATTGTGTATTTCTCAAATATGGATACATATATAGCAATTGCACGAGTTAGTGTGTTAGTGTTAGTGTGCAAAGTAAGTTTTGCGTCTTTCTCGACAAGTTGAATAAAATATCCCATTTTCCTGACGCTGTAGATCACTTGTTATTGGGTTTAGAAAAAAGAAGTAAGTATAAGATTTGTTCAAAATTTTGTCTTCTTTAAGATTGTAATTGCAATATAAGCTCTAGAACAAACCATTGCCGAGATATTTGAAAAAAAAAAAGTCAAAAAATTTCGTTGTTTTTAGGCCACAGAAAATTCCGCCGAGGTCTTTCGAATTGAAAAACTTTTCACTACTGGACTAAAGATATACAAGTAGGGGGGAAAAAATCTAATACCCGATCTTTTGCGTGGTAATATGTACATAGCTACTGGGCTACTCCACCACTTGAGTGAATCATTTGATGGATACTTTTCCATGGGAAATATAAGCAAAATTATTAGATGAATACTCGGTCCATTTTTACTTAAATTCAATGGACCACAGTGGTCCATTGAATTTTATTAAAGGACATTTTATTATAAGACAATCTTATGGCAATATGAGCTAATGCACGTATTGAAATGGAATTTGAAAAATTTGTTCTAGAACATTTCTGATGTATACAGTTAGAACTTTATCCAGAATTGGCAAAAGCAGCATTGTAGACACTTTTGCCATTTTCCACCACTTACCTTTGTGAAATGAGTTTTTCATCTTTTTTGTACACCAAAACAAAAGCCAGAAATCGCTTAGAGGCATCTGATGACATGCATGTACTTTTTAGAGATTTCATTTTCCCTCAGGAGTGTTTCAATTTAAGGATTATAATTAAGAAATAAGGATGTTAATGTTTTGTAATTTTGGGGATGCTGTCTATTGAGAATTTCCTGTGATGAAGGTCATTGATATTCAGTGGGATCTCAATCTATCATTCCCCAATTAATCGTTTTCCTGTATGTCTTATTTATTTCATCTAGTCCGGATGATAATATTTCTTTTTTATGTTCCTGCATTTATTATTTAAGGCAAGGTCCTTTTAAAAATGATAGATAGAGGTTTCACTGTATTCCATTTTAGAATAATCCTTCAAAACCTAGCATTATCACCTCTTTGCAACTAGAGGTAAACTATCAACTTGCAAAGTGAAATTCATGGCTGTTGCAACTGCCTCAATCTTCTTATTTCTCAACATTTGGTCAGCTGATATTAAAGATTTTTTGTTGTTGTTGTTTATGCCACTTGACCGATAGCAACATCAAATCAAGTCCCGAAGGCTATGGGCGATGAAGGTGCGGCTCCTTTATTGACTGGCTCCAGAAGGGTCAGAGTCCAACTTGGCAAAGGACCAGTCCCGTAATTTAGAACCAAGTGACGAGACCAGAACACTTGATCACGCACCTCCAGAGCTAATTTTGAGAATATGGAGGACATTGCAGACACAACATATTTTACATGCACCGGCCACTATTAGTGAACACGGCAGTGAATTTGTCAGTGATGAGCATCGAACCAGTGACTTTCAGATCACTAGCCTGCTGCTCTTACAAACTGGGCCACTGCACCCAAAGATTTTTTATTAAGGCAGACTGTTTTTATGAGTGATACTTAATTACTGTACAGTTTTAATCCTGATACAATGAATAATTAATCACTTTTTTATGTTTGTTATGTTTAGAATCAATAGTGGAATACATTTCTTTGTTTATTTCAGATTTCTTGTGAGTGTCCTATATTCCAAAGCTAAACTAGCTGCAGCCTGTGCCGGAATTATTTATTTTCTTACCTATGTGCCATACATGTACATAGCAGTTCGGGAGGAAGCTGCTCATGATCATATCCCTGTGTGGCTTAAAAGTCTTGCTGTAAGTTGTTCTTCAGTAGCATTTTTCGAAGAAGCATCTCAATTATGTTTTTTAATACTTCATAGACATTTTAATTCTACTTGATAGGCATGAGTTTGAATCTGTGACAAATTTTTGCATGTTTTGCTAAGTTTCAGAATTTAAATTTAATCTACAATAATTCAAATTTTAGTTAGTGTTTGCAATTACTTCTGTAGAAAAGTGGTTATTTAACTTATCACATTTAAATATAAACTATATTCAATATAATGGAAGTGTGATAGATATTTTGACCAAAAAGGTTGTTTCACATAAATTTCAGTTACTATGAATTTCCTTCGAACGTTTAGAATCCTAAAATGTTTGATTAAACCTATTAATATTTGTTTTAAAAAAAAAAAAAAACTTCAGCATCTATTTTTGTCTTTTTTTAAATTTCCCCTTTTCATAATATTTTTTGTTTGTTTTTTAATTTTGAATTTAGAAACATTACATTTTCCCACCCTTAACACATAGGCAGCCAGGTGGAATACACTGCTTCACTATTAATAGTGTAATGCTGCTTTGTAACTCCTGAACAAAAAGGATTTTAATGCTATCAAATCATTCTGTATTACTCTTTATAGCAAATTTTACAAATAAGAATTTCTTTTCTTTTTGCTAGTTTGATGATATAATGTTAGATAGGACAAAAAATCACCCTATTCCTGCTTTTTGACATAAATGAATTGAAAATTGATTTATTTCCAAAAAGGATTATATTTCTATAATTATTATTTATTTATTTATTATAATGAAAACTATATTTTAAAAATATGTCTAGGGGTACGTAAATTTTGCATAAAAAATATTGAAATTTTGCAAGAAAAAAATACAATATATAAAATTTTCACATTTATTCGCAAAAAATATATAAATAAAAAAAAATTTGCATTTATTAAAAAAACTCACAATTTTACGTACTTAGATAGGTAAGTATCAAAATTCTTTGTTAAAGACTTGGAAACAAACATAAATTAATTGAACTCATTTTTTACGAGCTGGAATTTCATTTTCTAACTCTTCTTTTAGGAGTTCAAATATTCCAAATATTCATTTAAATAAATGGCAGCTTTGAACCAAGAATTTAAGGTTTGACTCCGGTACGGACAAACTGCCGGGGTGAAATTTGGAGCAAATTCAAAGGAGAGTGAGATCTCTCAGTTAAAGACTGTGAATGGTCTTAGTTAAGCAATTATGTTAATAAATTATTACTGTTATTAATTTCACTTAAACAGCTGTTTATCACTGAATTTTTGCCGAAAAGTAGTAGAGGCAAATTTTCATTTATTCACATCTATTTCGTAAGTATGAAAATTACGTATCCCTTAGTATGTCCTAATTTTAGCTCTTTTTCTGTTTAGTCCCTGCTATCTACTACAGCCTTTGGCCTTGGAGCAAAGTATTTTGCATTTTATGAAGAGGTCGGTGTTGGAGTTCAGTGGTCCAACATTGCTATATCTCCTGTTGAAGATGATGAGTACAGCCTTCTTAGTGTAGCTATCATGATGATGATGGATGCACTTTTATATTCTGTACTTGTGTGGTACATAGAAAATGTTCATCCTGGTAAAGTTGTCATTTTCATAATTTTGCAATCTTTCTTTTGCTCTGATTAGTCTTTAATTCTCAGATAAGTTATATTTTTATGGCATTTTTAAACCATCTAAGTAACGTCTGAATCATTTTATTGTTTCGGGGAATTTGGAGATTTTGTTATACATCAGGGCCGCCCAGGGGGGGGGGGGGAACTAGGGCACTTTGCCCCAGGCCCCCAACTGCCGGAGGGGTCCAAAAAAAATTTTTTAAATTTATTTATTAGATTTCCTCCAAAAGAAAATTCTGAAATTTGTACCGTACTTCAAAATTCAAAATAATCTCCTGAAAAAAGGGGGCCCCAAAAAAATTTTTAAAAATTTATTCGATTAATCAGATTTCTTGGGCCCCAGCAGAAGTTTGCCCAGGCCCCATAAAGTCTCTGGGCGGCCCTGTTATACATCATGAAAAATGTCACAGATAAATAAAATTAAATAAAGGAAAAGTAACTTTTTACAGGTATTTCTCAACTTACGACCGAGATAGGGACCAAGACATTGATTGTAAGTCGAGTTTCAAATGATTTTTTTTATATATATATGTACATACATATATTATTAATTTTCATACATACATACATAATTTAAAATACTTTATTTAGAAGACATAAATTATTCTCGCCATCACTACTTATTATGTTAGTACAATCCATTGGTTCAGAATTTGAGACAGAGAATACGTTACAAGTTTTTTTAACAAAGTTATCCAAGGAAATTTGAACAGTTTGCGTCTTCTTTTCCTTGTATATTGTCTTATATAATAGCAAGGCAGATTTTCCTGACACTTGTGAATCTTAAAAATTTAATTTAAAAAAACAGCTTAAAAATTTAATTTTAAAAAATCTAAGAAGACTTTTTCAAAAATCACAAAATGGAGGTAAAGATTCGAAAAAGATCTCATTTTAAAGGAATTTTTATGATCTTTCTTGTGATTTAAATTTTATAACCCTCAAATTATTATTTTAAATGCAAACTTTAAAAAAGTTACAGAAACAGCTTAAAAATTTAATTTTAAAAATCTAAGAAGAATTTTTCAAGAATCTTTCTTAGTGTTCCCCTACACTATAAGAAGAATCACCATGCAAAATTTCAGCCCTTTAGATTCAGCGGTTTGGTCTGTGCGTTGTCTGTCAGTCAGTGAATCAGTCAGTCAGTCAGTTACGGAACTGTTTTATATATATAGATAATGAGAAGCGATGACTGCACACTTGTTTTGTTACCTTGCGGATAAAGGTTTATTTGATTTATCATGTGGATACAAAACTATTGCATCATACTTTTTATTATTGCGTCATAAATTTGTGTTGTATTGCAGAATATTGCATCATATTTTTTAATAATTAGTAATATATATAGGTATGTACTGTGCATTCGAGGAACAATATTTTTCAGGGGGGGAAATTAAGCAAAAGTAAAAATGAAAATTTTGGTTGTAAGTCATGGAATACCTGTATCTCAAATTTTTATTGTAGAACTGTACTTGCATAAATCAAATGTTTTTTAATCCCTTCATATCTCTTCTGGATTTTATAGTTTTTAAATATAATCCTTCAGTCATAAAATGCATTTCAGACTTTTAGTAAATAAATTTTTTAAAAAAAGTGATTTAATTAAGAAATAAATAAAAATTTAATCGAGCTTAGTTTCAATAAAATACTGCATTGCTGTTATTCTTTTTATTTATTTTAGCTCTCCAGTGATTTTAATTCAGTGCATATGATGTGGTTTATTTAGAAATAATTCTGAGGAACAGATGTGCTAGACGCACCTCCCTTGGCGACAAGTTGATGATAAAAAATTTTTGCCGCCAACTAGTCGTCAAAACAGGTCTACGCGGACATTTTACGCTTAAAAAACAGATATACACAAAATATCAATAACAATCCAAAAATAAAAATAAATTCAAAACAAACTTACCAATGGCAATAATAAACTTCCAAAAACATGACACAAATCCACAACAGCTACTTTAAAACATGCATGAATATATCTAAAAACAGCTGTATTAAACTTCAAAACCTAAGCAGAAATGCTCAACCACTTCTTTAAAACATACGCAAAAATATCTAAAAACAGCTGTATTAAACTTCAAAACCTAAACAGAAATGCTCAACCACTTCTTTAAAACATATGCAAATATATCTAAAAATGGCTGTATTAAAATTCAAAACTTAAACAGAAATGCTCAACCTCTACTTTAAAACATAGGCAAAAATATCTAAAAACAGCTGTATTAAACTTCAAAACGTAAACAGAAATGCTCAACCGCTACTTTAAAACATATGCAAAAATATCTAAAAACGGTTATATTAAAAATATATATCTAAAAACGGCTGCATAAATGCAAAAACTAAAACCTTAAAATTAATGAGAAATTTGTTAGGTGGGGGGACTGCCCCAACCCCAACCCCCCACTAAAAAAGTCAGTATAATACAACTAGACAGTTCAACTAATAATAACTATTTTAAATAAACATAAAAAACACCTTGGTTAAATATATATTTCTTCATTAAACATATATTACAGCACAAATTCAAACGATCTATTTCCATTATATCACCTCAATTTTAGACACTAAAATCCTCTGATATTTCTAAATTACACTAAATACTGCACAAATAATAAATAAATGAACAAAAATAAATTGAAATATACAACCAGATTATTGTATCCAAGCTGCATCCTAGCTGAAACTTAAAAGCCGAATTCAAACCATGAAGCAAACATAGAACGAAAAATTCAAAAACCGTCGCCACAACATAATATTACTACACTAAAGAACGTAATAAAAAACCATTCACGGCACCTATAAAATGACGCAAAACACGAGACACACCCGAATCTGGCAACAACAAAATCCTAAAAGCAATAAAAACACAAATTGGCAACACCAAAGGGACATCATTAATATTTTGCAACAACATGGCTGCCATATTTTATCACGTAAACAAACACACTCAACAAGCCATTTAAACTGGGTTGCCACAAAATAACAAAATCGCATGGCTGCCACACCAAACACAAAATTGCCAAACTTTAAAAAAATTGTCAAACTCCAAAAAATTGCCAACTTGGCAACAAGGTGCGTCTAACACATCTGTACCAATTTGGAAAGTTTAGATATTAGTGTTCATACATTATAAGTGAAGAAATAATGTAGACTTTTATAAAGTATTTTTTTGTTTCTTACAGGTTCTTATGGTTTACCCAAGCCATGGTATTTCCCCTTCACTAAAAGCTATTGGTTTGGGAGCTCAAAAGCTGATGTGGATTGTACCTGTTTCACAGAATGCTGGCGTTATTTTTCAAATCCTAGAAAATGGGGCTTGTCAGTTATTGAGGATGATCAGGCTTGTGCAATGACTAATAGATCCAGTAAGTATCTATCTTCCAAAGTAATGTTTTATTTCTTCCAGTGATATATTTATCTTTGAGTTATTTATTACTTATTTTCTTCAGGAGATAAATTCCATGTAGAGTAATAGCATATCTAGCAGTTCTACAACCTCTGACAACAAAGTTCGGTGAATGAAGTCAGAACGGCCGATCTGGCAACACTGGCCAAACAAAACGGTGCACCTGTGTAGCGGTAGGTGTTGACCATCTGCCCCCACCGTTGTTCAGTTGAGCGTCATTTGTGTTCTGTGTAAGACTTGTTTTACAAAGTGCTTGTTTAGTGCGTTTGTTCCGTCTGACAAATCGTTACCCAGAAATTAGGGATGAGAAAAACGTGTTGTCGTCTTGTGCCACATCACTTAGATGACATTCACAAGCAGGCACGTTTAGAGGCTTCACAGGATTTTGTCAAAATTGCGGATGCAACACCAAACTTCTTGAATTGTATTGTCACTGAGGATGAGTCCTGGTGTCTCAGGTACGACCCTGAAATGAAACGGCAAAGCATGGAATGGCGTTCTCCAGCATCACCTCGTCGGAAAAAGGTCAGAGCAGAAAAATCACGCATCAAAACGATGCTCATCACCTTTTTTGATAGTCAAGGCATTATCCACAAGGAATTTCTACCTGAGGGAAAAACGATGAATGCTGAAGGGTACATTGAAATTTTGACCCGTTTCATGAAACGTCTACACAGGTTACGACCACAGTACGCACTACAAGGTTCATGGTTTTTTGTTCACGACAATGCTCGCCCTCACACAGCCAATATCGCCAAACAGTTCCTGGCAAAAAAGGGGGTGGTGTAAATTGAACATCCACCATACTTGCCAGATCTCAATCCTCCAGACTTCTTCCTATTCCCACAACTCAAACTCGCTTTAAAAGGAAAGGGATTTGACGATATTCCTGACATCCAACGAAACGTGACGAGGCTTTTGAACTCCATCCCAAAAGAAGATTTCTTGCAAAGTTTCCAGAACATGTATAGCAGATGTCAGCGGTGCATAGTTATGGGAGGTGACTATTTCGAAGGACAGTAAAGTAACTTGTTAATATTTCATCTACGTTAATGTTACAGGACTATTCACCGAACTTTATTGTCAGACCTTGTAGTATATATTTTTCTTTCTTTAATGAAAGATTTCTCATTATGTGTCTTATTCCTAAAATTCAATATATTCTTTACTTTCTACAAAGTTCTCTAAAAATTCCTTAATTTATAAATCCTATTTCTAGAATTCTCTATAAAAGAAATTTTTTGTTGTATGAAGTTATCTTAACCACTTCCTTCTCACTCCCATCAAAATTACGAGGTGATATTTCGCCTTCTTTTTCTCATGCCCATAATATTTCTGGGCTGAAATGTTTAAAAGTAACACACCAAAAAGATTAAAACAACCCATTTCATTTACCCTGAAAATTTTTTATTTCTTATTTTACATACCAGGTGGCAGCTCCAGACTATTTATAATGTAATTGGGGATGGGTTTTTTTAAACTAGATGTGACAGATCAAGAAATAAATGGTATCCTCCGGAAAAAAATAGGCACTTTTATTACCATTTTCTTGAAAATTATACAATCATGAAGGGGTTAAGCAAAAAAGTAATCCGAAATATGTGAAATAATGAGTTTGACATCAATGTGTAGATATCAGTTACATTAGTAACATTTATATTTGAGCCACTCATTTTCCAAATTGATTAACTCCATGAAACAAAAAGTGATAAAATTATATACATTGCTTTTTAAAATTCCTTTTAAAATATAAATTCAAATATACATTGTAGAATGTATTATTGCAGATATAGCTTTTATCTAACAACATATAAAATGTATAAAATAGAATATCCTTAGAGTAATCATTAATATTATTACAAATTTTGTGTGACTAGGGTAGTTAATCTAGTCGGCAAGTGACTTAAATGTAGCTTTATGTATCTTAGAATTTATAAACTTATGCTGATAAGTTTGCTTCAAATTAAACTGTGTAGTTTTTCGCATTTTTATTTTGAATATTTTTTCAGCTGATGTTCGATATTTTGAACCTGATCCATCAGATTTACCTCTAGGAGTTTGTATTGAAAATTTAGTCAAGGTAAGATATTTTTATATGTAATATTTTTTTTGTTAAAAATTTACTAAATTTAGGTATAATTTAATATCAATGATTGAGCATTTGTTCAGTATTTGAGCATATAGTCAACAGTTAGGGCTCTTGCTATTAAAATGAGATTTGAATCCTTACTAACTGATATGAAGAGTTAATATAAGCTTTCTTTAGTTTAAAAACAGGTTTAGATTTTGCTAGTCATGCTGTATGCTTGGTATTTTCATTGTGTCTTTTCTAAGTTGATATCACATCATTGGATGAAAAGAATTATGTTTTGTTGTTTTTGCTTAGATTTCATATATCATATTTTATGGTAGATCAGAATCATAATAACATATTTAAACTGTTTGTGATATGCACTAAATTTTGCTTCAAAGTAAATTTTGTCAATAAATTTTTTTAGCAAATAAATTATGAGGTAGGTTAATTTTTTCTTAAAAGTATAGTTGGTATTTACAATTAATACAGTTTTTTCTAACTTAAGTGCTTGTTAACAAAATATGTGTCATTTTAAGCTTCTTATTTTTTTATATTTCATCAAAAATTTGACTGATGTAAAATATATTTATATTTGCTTAATTTTTTATTTATTTTTAATTCTAGGTTTACAAATCTGGTAATAAAATTGCTGTCAACAAGCTCAGTCTTAATTTGTATGAGAATCAGATAACGTCATTTCTTGGTCATAATGGAGCTGGTAAAACGACTACAATGTAAGTTTAAGTTGTAAATGTGAAATAGAAACTAAAAAATGAGTTGCCACTTCAAAAGAATGTTTTCTCTTCTTTATACCTCTACTAGCTAAATACCCATGCTTTGCTACAGAGTACATTCAAATTAAATACAATGGTCAATGTATGCAATTAATGGCAAAAAAAATATATGCAGTGGAATCTCGATTGATCATTCTCTGAATCATCGTTTTCCCGTATATGTCATTTATTTCACCCAGTCTTGACGATCATATTGTTTTTCCGCATTTATCGTTCAGTTCAGTGGGCCCCTTGAAAAACAATAGATCGAGATTCCACTGTATATATATATATTTATAAAAAAATCGTAATAGATATTTTTATACACAAAATAATGTACAAGAAAATATTCAAATTAAATGCAAAGGTCAATGTATGCAATTAATTTGCATGTTTAATATACATGAAACATACTAAATTGAATTAAATTCTTAAAAAAACTTCCATCTCAATTAGTCTAGTGGTTGAATTTTATCTTTTACTGTATTTAATTATTAATTATTTTTTTTTGTCAATTTATTTCGTTATTATGCACGTGACGTAAAATTAATTTAAAGTATCCCAAAAAGGGAAAAACCACATGATCAGCATTTAATAAATTAAATTATAAAAATTAATCTTTAAAAATTCATCAAAAATCAGAAAATGGAGGTAAAGATGTGAAAAAGATTTCATTTCAAAAGAATTTGTATGATCTTTCTTGTAATGTAAATTTTATAACCCTCAGATTATTATTTTAAATGCAAACTTTAAAGAATATTACAAAAACAGCTTAAAAATTTAATTTTAAAAAATCTTTCTTAGTGCACCCCTACACTAGAAGAAGAATCGCTATGCAAAATTTCAGCCCTTTATGTCTGTACGTTATCTGTCAATCAGTTATGGAACTGTTTTATATATATAGATTATTTTGATTGTGTGTGTTACAAAGCTGTATCTATGTGTTTGTGTCTTAAATTAAAACAATGTAAAAGTTTTGCAAGGTTTTACGAAAAAGCTTTAAAAATCAGCTGTTCTGCATGGGAAAAAAATTTTAAGTTTTTAGTTTTGTATTCAATTGATAAGTGATGACGTGTTGTTACTTAAAATGTAAAGGATATTTTGTAAAAAAAATTTATTTATTGTACATTATATATGTGACTTCTGCATTCTGTAGGGCATAATTTCACTTCTTATCTTTGGCTAAAGAAACGGAGTGAAATTGTGAATGTGTATATCTCGTTTTACAAAACATTGATGGTTTAGTTTTATGTATTCTTGTGATAACTTTTTATCTATTACTTCTTGTAAGCCATAATACTTAAGTTTTCCACAAGTAAAGATCTGTATTAGGATAATAAAATACTTGAAGTACACAATATAGTCATGTACTGTATCAAAACATTTACTATACATGAAAAGATGCTACGTTTGAAGAAAATTAGATAAATTTAAAATATAGGATTTTGAATGCTGATTTTGTATAAAATTATGTTATTTTAAATAGTTGGAAATAATTACTTCCCAGATTTAAAGTTTATTTAATTTTAGTAGTCTAAAAATAATCAAATATTTATTTCTGTGTACTTAATAATTTTTTTTTTCAGGTCGATATTAACTGGTTTATTTCCACCATCATCTGGTTATGCAATTATATATGGACATGACATAAGAACTGAAATGGATCTCATTCGAAAAAGCATGGGAATGTGCCCTCAACATAATGTGTTGTTTGAAGAGTAAGTAAAATATACTTGCTTTAACTTCAAAATTATGTCTGTTGTCTAATTTAACTTAAAATATTTTGTGAATTTGTGCCTCAGTTTTTATCAAAATATTTTTGCTGTTTTATATATTATAGGCATATAGATAGATGCTCTCATGTGTTGTTCAAAGTTTGTTCTTATTTTTAATGAATTTACATGACAACTATGATGTTAACATAATCGTAGTTTCTTGTAAATTTTTAATTTTTCTAATGAATTAAGATCATCTTATTTTTTATTCATTTATCTTTTTAAAGATAAGTAGGAAAAATTGATAAATTTTCAAAGTTTTATATAGTTGTTTATTTCTGAGCTTTAGGTTTTTCAAAATATATATTTTGAGTCTTGTATGTTTTGTATTGTATAAATAATTTTTACTTGCATTTTATTCTTTTGTACCTAGGTTAACAGTTGAGGAGCATTTATGGTTCTATGCTACCTTAAAAGGGACTGCAAGTAGTGATTTAGTAGAAGAAATGAACAAGTAAACTGTCAAAATTTTGATTTTTATGAATTAACTATTAATGTGTTTTTTTAACTGTCCTTTTAGTCATATTTAATGTTGTATATACAGTGGAATCTCAATCTATCGTTTTTCAAGAGACCGACTGAACTGAACGATAAATGCAAGAAAACGATAGATGCAGGAACATAACAAAGCAATATGATTGTCAAGACTGGGTGAAATAAATGTCACATACAAGAAAACAACGATTTGGAAAATGATCGTTCAAGATTCCACTGTATACTGTTTAATATGTACTGACATTATTTCATATATGTCTTTACATGCATTATAAGTGTCATATAGAAGTGAGTTTTACCTCTGCCTCATAGGTCTGTAAGGAATTTTAAAAAAATAGAGAAATTATGTTTTATTTCCTCATATGTTTTCTATTGTTCTGTGCTGTAAGACTTTAGTCTATTTGTTACATACTTTTCATTGAACCTATCTGCCCAGCAATTTTGACACTAATTTCAATGTTATGTAACTAATCTGTATTTGCTCATCTTTTTCAAGGTTTGGGTACCTCTTGTTTCGGGGCTGTTAATTAGTTAGAGATTTTCATAAGTTTGAATATTTTACCAGATCTATGTTTTTGTCCTTGACTTGCACTCATAAGATTTTTAAGTGGGACTATCCATGAGTCTCATATTTAACATTATCCCCTCTCACTTTAATGTACAATACAACACTTTTTTACTGGTGTTAACTGTGCTTTTAAACAAAATATATATCCCTTTTCCTGGCATTTTCTTTAACCCCTTCCTTCTCACTCCCGTCAAAATTCTGGGGGGAGGTTTCACCTTCTATTTCTTGTGCATGTGATATTTCCAGGCTGGAGTGTTTAAAAGTAGCGCACCAAAAAGATTTAAGCACTCCATTTCATTTACCCTGAAAAAAATTTATTTCTTATTTTACATACCAGATGGCAGCACCAGACTATTTATAATGTAATTGGGGATGGTTTTTTTTTTTTAAACTAGATGTGGCAGATCAAGAAATAAATGGAATCCTCCGGAAAAAATAAACACTTTTATTACTGTTTTCATCAAAATTATGCCATCCTTATTCCCTATTCCTTATCTTTATTCCTTATTGGCTCACTCACTTTAGTTAAAAACAATATCTCAATTGACATGGGATGAATGTAACATATCTATCTGCTTTAAAGCACTGCATTCTTTCTTGACAGTCTTGTAAGAAATAAGAGCATTATTTTGATTTTTTTATTAGTGTATATAGTAGGGAACAGATGTCTTGTTCCCTACATCTTGATCTTGTTGCAATACTGAAATGTAATTACCCATTAGGTATTCATAAAACTTCTTTTAAAACAATAATAAGATTAAATAGCCACAAAATGGAGTTTTCCTTTCTGGTAAATTTAGAAAAAAAAGATTAGATGTTCCCTCATTTATACAATTTGATAGCAAATGTTTGTAGATTAAGAATTTTGGCATTCATTTTCTTCTTCGTAATTTTTTTAGTTGTATGTTTACATAGGACTTTTTCAAAACTCTTAATGAACTTATCAGTTATATGATATACTTCAAATTTAGTTACTTTTAGTAATTTTTTAGTTGTCTGTTTACATTGGACTTTTTCAAAACTCTTAATGAACTTACCAGTTATATGATATACTTCAAATTTAGTTACTTTTAGTCCTTATTTATCAGCTATTCGAATAATTAAAAATTATTTTGTGTTAGATTTTATCAGTTGCTTTAATTTTTTGTAAATACTCTAGAATGATACAAGACCTGAATTTGCCCCTGAAACGTCACAGTAGAGTAAAAGTTCTATCTGGAGGAATGAAGAGAAAATTATCTGTTGCCATTGCATTTGTTGGTGGCTCCAGAGTTGTGATTTTAGATGAGCCTACTGCAGGAGTTGATCCATATTCTAGAAGAGCTATATGGGATCTTATTCTAAAGTACAAAAATGGTAATTTTTTTCATTATTTTCTTTTATGTATAAAAATAATATACACCTATACCTCACTGTACGGCCGCTCTTTATGCGACATTTCGCTATAACTTTTTTTTTTAATTATGGCACTTTCGGGATTTATGGCCAACAATATTTCGTTATACGGCCACAACAGTGGAAAGTGATGATGGCAATATATTATAGCTTAGTGATTCTTCATGTTAATGTTCATCTCATGAGATTAAAACAGTTTTTAAACATTTTATTTTATGTTTTTTATTATATGTATAAATATGTGCATAGGATTTCTTTTTTTTTTATTTATATGTTTATTTTTTAATTTATGTTTATTATTACATTGTTTTGTATTTTTACTTTTATGTAAGCATTTTTATAGGAAATAAATAGAATAAAGTGCTTTATGAACTAAAAACTATATTATTTATAAAAAATTGGAAGAGATCCAATTAAATTTGTATGAGTTTGTATCAAAATAATTGATTCATTATACGGCTTTTCGCTTTACGGCCAACTTTTACGGAATGTATCTAGGCCATAAAGCGAGATATGGGTGTATGATAATTTATACCTGCTTATGAAGTTTTTTTTCATTGTTAGTGTTTTATCAGTTCTATGCAAACTCAACATGCCATTTTATATATTTGTTCTTTTTGTTTTACTATTTGTTCTTTTCTTTGAACATATGTTTTTACAAAGAAAAGGAAAAAGAAGTTTTATGAAAGGACTTTTTTTTAAACTTTAACCCATAAATGGTAACATCTGTCTCTTAGACGGATAGGGTTTGTACTTTTCCTGCTAGGGTGCGTAATTATCGATTTGAAACCTTCATGTTCAAGCTATGCTTCAGTTATTTAATGACCTTGGTTGTGTTTGTTTATCTTTGAGTTTTGTTAACTTTATCGCCTTACATTTACCATTCCAAGAAAACTCACTCCACTTTAGAGACAGATATTACTTTAAAGGTACGTATTTCGTCCATATAGGGTCCAGGCCACATTTTTTTAAAAAAATTATTTATTGAGTTAAAATTTTGAATTTTTTGTTATGGTTAACCATATAATTTGTTAACAAAATCAAATCATTAAACTTCACATTAAAGTTTTTAAAAATTATAAAATCTAAAATTTAAAAAAAAAAATGGGGTTAATTAAAATCATTATAACTCGAAATATTATTTGTCGAATTTCAAAAATTTTTCATTTCATTAAACAGAAATATATAAGTTTTAATTTTAATTCAGCGTTTTTTTAAATATTAATTTTTTTTTTAAATTTTAATATTTAGAGTAAAAATTTCAAAAAAGAATTATGTTACTTATTTTTAAAAAATCATATTTTCAAAAGTAAATTTTTTTTTCAAATTTGCTGAATCAAAATTAAAGTAAAATTATTGAAAAAGACATCTTCCAAGTTTGAATCATTTATCTTTAATGGTTCTTGACTTACAACAATTTAAAGACGAGAAATGGTGAAAAAACCCATCATGCAGAAAAATGCATTTAAAGGTTTAAACAAAGTTATATTAAAATTAAAACCAAGTGTAAATATATTTTATAAATCAATTGTACCTCAAATTCAGAGCTAAAATTTAATGAAAATTGTAAAATTACATAAGTAATGAGCTACGAAATCCAACTTAGTCTCATGGATGCATGTTACCGTTAGAGTAATTCTGACAGATGTTACCATTTACAGGTTAAATTTTAAATTGAGATTTTAATTTTATTTCTCATTTCCACTGTTATTGTAATCAATTTGTAAGGCCTTTAAAAATCATTGAATGTAGAAAATGATGTATAAAGTATCTTAATAGTTTCTTTAAAAGTTAAATCATTTATATCATTGAAATTGTTTGAATTTTAGAAAAATAGATTTAATTTTTATAGTTTTATAATTTACAATCCTCTTTCAGGGAGAACAATTTTACTATCAACTCATCATATGGATGAAGCAGATGTTCTTGGAGATCGAATTGCAATAATTAGCAATGGACAGTTGCGTTGTTGTGGTACTCCATTATTCTTGAAAAATAACCTTGGAGATGGATATCACCTGTACATAGTCAAAGATGACAAGAAAGTTGGAGGAGATAAAGGTAATTCTGCCTTTGGAAATTTTTTTCTTTTTTATCTAATGCAGAGACACTTCGTCGTGAGACAATCACCTTTTGTTATTCACTGCAGTTTACTGCCTACTTAACCTTTAGCTTATAGAGCCCATTTTTTCGATTATTTCTTTAGAACGGGAAACTCCATACCCCTTTGTAAGAACGGCCATTAAGGAAGTTATATACAGAGGCTGTTCGCACATTTTTTAGACGATTTTGGTAAGCGGTAATAAAAAATCGTTTGCTGCAAAAGAAATAATTGCAATTGTAGTATGTTTTTAAAAGTCAAAATTATCGTCTGCGGCTTGAAAGTTTTGTTTTTATTCAAAATGGCGTTTTTAACAAAGCAGTGGTTCGAAGGTTACATTTATGCTCTTTCCGAAGAGAAATATGCATACTCCGTTATCCAAAAACGATGTGAGAGTCATGGTTTTGTGATATCTAAAGCGTCGATAGGTAATATCGTCAACAAGAAAGGAAAAAAACGTCAAATTGGAGACTCAAGTGGGACAAAAATTCCAAACAAGTATCCAAGGAAAAAACGCACATCTTCGACTATTGCAAAGGTACGTTGTTAAATGTTAAAAGAAAATCCCCCTATTCAAAGGACAGTTGCAAAATCATTAAAATGCTCGGTGTCCACTGTAAACAAAATGATAAACGTTGATTTAAATCTTAAGAAAGCGAAAAAAACGTAATGTGTATCGTCTTCTTCCAAATCATATCGCTGAACGCAGGACACGCTGCAGAATTCTATATGAGAAACACTTATCCAAAGAAAAATGGAAAACAATTGTCACAATAGATGAATCATGGGTGTATTTAAATGATTGCAACAAAAAAAGAGCCATTTATTATCATAAAAGGGGAGAAAAAAATTTAAGTACATGGTTCAAAGAATCGAAAGGAAGTTTTTCTAAGGGATTCATGATTGTTGCTGGTTTTTCTTATAATGGCAAGTTAAAAATAAAGAGAGTGGGAAAAAATGTCAAGATTAACTCCAAATACTATTTGGAACATATTTTATCGCCAATTTTTCTAAATGAAATACCATCGCTTTACCCACAGTGCCATCAATCTGTGAGACTCCATCCGGACAAAGCTAGCAGTCACTCATCAAAATCCACTGTAAATTTCCTAAACAAAATGGAAGAAAAAAAACCGGTATCAAGGCCATACCCTTCACTGATATTCCTACTAAATCTCCCGATGTATCACCTATGGATTTTTGTGCTTTCGGACTTTTAAAATCTGCACTATCCAAACGTCGTCCCAAAACCCTTACAGGACTCTGGAAAGCTGTTCAGGAGGAATGGGATAGAATACCTCTTCTGACACTTCAAAAGGCATTATTATCCTGGAAATTGCGGTGTCAAAAGATAGTTCAGAATAAGGGATGTCAAATAGAACATTTAAAACACAAGAATTTTATGTAATTTAGTTTTGTGAATACAATATACATCGTCTAAAAAATGTGCGAACAGCCTCTGTATATATACAATGGAATCTCGATCGATTGTTTTCCCGTATGTATCGTTTATTTCATCCAGTCCCGAATAAATTCCATAGAAAACAAGCAAAAACAGACTGCATGGACTGTTCCTTGATCCATCATTTTCCCGCAATATTCATTCAGAATATTGCAGCTTTACATTAATTTATTGGATCGATCATTTTTTCATAATAACTGAACCTGAAATATAAGTTTTTGGATTGAGCTAGAATGACGCTCTAATTAAACAATGAGCAGAACATTTGAGATGCATGGTCTAGTATTGTTATTCTCTCCTGTATAGCCTGGTTTCACATAATCGTATCACTCCCATTATTTGTTCGTCGTCGGTGTTCCTTAATTTTTTAGCCCCTAAAGTATCCTATTTTCGGAAACTCATTCCAAATTCTCTGACTATTCAACATTTCTGTTCTTATCAGCAATGGCTCACAGTCAGCCGACCTGAGCGATTCCTGCTGTCCTCTGGCTTTTGTCTTGGCCTTGGGATGGAGGCGTCCTGGTGTTTGGTCTAGAGTGTGAAAAGTTTTTGATTGCTGCAGTTCTACACTGGCCGATGAGGGTTTCACCCTGAAGTAGAACTTCCTGGTGGTCTTATGTCGGACCCCATCCAGTGCAATGGAATGGTTCTATTATAGTTACAAACTATTCACGGCTGACACTTCTTTATACTCTCACACAATAACCGATACCAAAAGGAATGCAATTTGCAACACAGAAAAAATATTCTTTGCTTGTGGAGAGAAAACAGCCAAAAAACAAACGAAGGTTAAATACTTTTATTTGAATTAAAATTCTTGTGTACCTACGTGCATTTCTTTTTTTATTATTATCATCTTGGATTTCAGTACAACTTTGTAATTTTATCTTCAATTACACTACAGGTATGTATGCATTTATGTATGTGAGTAAATATATTTTAGGGATATCAAACTTTAAGGAATGTTAATACTTTTTTGTATGTTCCCACATCTATCATTTTCCCACATCCATTGTTTGATTCAGTCAGTCCCTTCGAAAACAATAGATCAAGATTCCACTGTGTATATATACATATATATATATATGTGTGTGTGTGTGTGTATATATACAAGGGTCAGTTAATAAGTTTGTTGCAAACCTCTGTAAAAATGTCGGTAATAGAGACATTTTGTTGAAACTTTGTGGCAACACAGAGCATCAGGTGCTGTAGTAGGTGCAGTAGCGGCTTTGACATGGCAGTTTTAGTTCTCTTGATAATCAGTCGGGAATGTGTTTCGGAAGCTGCCAGTGGCGTCCAAATTTGAAGTGCGGGCATTAATCCATTTCTTGTGGGCAAAAGGTTGTGACTGCTTTGATATTTATTGGCAATTGCACGAAGTGTATGGTGATAATGCAACATTCCGCCAAGCTATCGACAAGGGGTATCTCTCATTCGAGAATGGCTGTACAAATATCGAGGATAAGTTTCTTCAACTTCAACGACAGATGAGAACGTTACACGCGTGAATGAATTCATTCTTCAAAACAGGCGTGCCACAGTGGATGAGATCATCTCTTCTATTGACTGACCAACACAAAGTGCAACGATTTGAAAGTGCTCTAGCATTTTTGCAACATTACCAACAGGAAGGAATTGGTTTTAGGACTAAATCGGGACCGGTGACGAGACTTGATTCATCATTTCTCACCTGAAATGAAATGTATTTTTCTCGAAAGAAATGCGAACAGTTCCATTCCGCTGGGAAGGTGATGCTTGCTCTGTTTTTCGATAGAGAAAGTGTAGTGCAAACCGAACTCTTGCCGAAGGGTTTCACAATTAATGCAGCATCTATATTGTGAAACCCTAAAGTGGTTGTGAAAGTTGCTTAAAAGTCAATGACTTTGTGCTCTTGCATGACAATTCAAGACTGCATGCAGCAACTCTAATAGGGGATCTTTTGAAAAAGTTTAAGTCAGAGGGTGGAATCTTGCGCTATGGGACTTCGAGGTCTTCGGTCCCATGAAATAAGAACTTGCAACGCCACAATATCCCTCGGATGAGGAGGTAAAAGATGTAACCCAACAATGGTTATATCAGATTGGACGGCAGTTCTTCGTAGATGGCATGGAAAAACTGGTTCCACGCCTCAACAAATGTTAAAATAAAGGAAGTGATTACGTTGAGAAATAGATTATGTATTATACTTTTATGTTAGTAAATCTTTGTTCTATAATTTCAACCTGGTTTTTTTTTTTTCCAACAAGTGCAACTAACTTTTTGACTGGCCCATGTATATATATATTCATATTCATTCTTGGAATACATGCTATCCCGCCCTGTAAGGAAAAGGTTAATTATAGGAGTGCTATATAGGTGAGCCAGCATTGCTCCCTATAATGTGGACGACATGAAAACGACCAAGCTTTATTCGGGATTTTAACCCAAGCCCACTGTCTGGCAGTTCTCTTTAGATTCATTTATATGGTTTGTTTGATTATTTTCATTCAAGAGTTTTCATTAGTCAATTTTTATATTACTGTTCTGATCATTTAGAAGTTGTTTCTTTCAGTTTATATATATATACAACAGTAATTAGCATTTGTTGGGTTTTGTAAAGGATGTTATCTGTGTGTCAAAATGAATTTATATCATCCATAATAAAGGATATATATGTAAGATATGTGTATCGATGTATAATGTGTATAGAGCAGTCGTTCCCAACCGGTGGTTCGCGAGAGCCTCCAGAGTGGTCCAGAACCACATATAAAAAAGTTGCCAAATAAATGGGGATTTTGAAAGCAATGTTCATTGAATTAGATAGGCGGAATATATACGATGACTATCAGGTGAATTAAAATTTCGTAAATGTTTAACATAGTTATTTTATTACTAGATGGTACCCGTCAAAACTTGACGGTTATTAAGTAAACATTCCAATAAAAAAAAGGGTTCATAACCTTATTGAAATATTAGAAATTCATATGAAAGCCACGTGTGCTGGTAATTTAGAAATATTCAATAAAACACTTCAAAAAAATGTAAGAATATTTTGCGGTTATATTAGGTATTCCCTTTGAAAAGAACGCTACCGTACAGACACTTTTGAACATATCACTATCCATGCGCCGAGTTTGCAACTTTCCGAAAATACAAAATTTGATATTATTGTAATATCTGGTTAAAATAATCCCTATATATAAAACGCGTAGGTATGCGGCACAAAAATCTACGATATTTCTACACTTCGAATGGCAACGGCTGCAACTACCGGATGTAAACAGCGGCTGTCCCAATTTAAAACCGCGTGTGTGTAGTGGCCGCATAAGTTACAACCGCTGATCTTTTGACAATACATGTTTAGACCTATCAAATCCAGTGTTTAACCATGGACAGTTGTATGTAGGTTTATCTAGAATCCATTCTTTTGATTCTGTCGCTTTAGTATCTCCTACTTTTGAAATACTCAAATCTGTATATCAAGAAGTTTTATGAATATCATAGTTGAAATCCACACTATATTTTAAATACTTGCTGAATTTTTGCTCCATTTTATAAGTGAGGAAATTTTCCCAAGAATTTATTATTTAATATGATTAAGTGTAGATATCTGAATTGTGAACAGTAATACATACAGAGAGTGATGTAATCAACACTGTATTTAAAATTTCCCCCCAACAATTTCTTATTTCTTGTAATGGTAAAGTGTAGATATCATAATTTTGAAAAATTGCTGAATTTTTGCTCCATTTTATAAATGAAGAAATTTTTCCAGCAATTTATTATTTAATATGATTAAGTGTAGATATCTGAATTGTTAACAGTAATTCATACAGAGAGTGATGTAATCAACACTATATTTAAAATTTTCCCCCTGCAATTTCTTATTTGTTGTAATGATAAAGTATAGATATCTTAATTTTGAAAAATAGTACATACAAAGAGGGATGTAATTTTTAAAATCATTGATGTGGGCTTTCTCAGTCTTATCTTTAACTCTGTTCTAAGGTAATGGAAATTCACATTTTTTTATCACGATGTTTTAGAATCAGCTTAATAGAGAATACCCCTTAACAACATATATTTATGATGACAGGTAATTGTAACATTCCTTACATATGTCACTTTCAGTTGCGTTGTTTTGCAAAAGGAAATTTAAAACTAAAAGTGACCATGCTGGTCACGCAGCGGCTAGTATGGTTAAAATATAAATATATATATATATAAAAAAAAAGATGAATGAATGACTAACTTCATGTTTACATTTTCATGTCCCGAATATATAAAATGAATACTTGTTATTAATTTAATTGAAACGCTATGAAAACGTGAAAGGTATCGGAAAATTACAGACTTTTAAAAATTTAAGAAAATTTTGCTGTTATGTTAGGTATTCGCTCTGAAAAGCACACTACTATACAGTACATACCGTAGATAGTACATGTAAAAACGTGATGAATGAATGACTAACTTCATGTTTACATTTTCAAGTCCCGAATATATAAAATGAATACTTGTTATTAATTTAATTGAAACGCTATGAAAACGTGAAAGGTATTGGAAAATTTACAGACTTTTAAAAATTTAAGAAAATTTTGCCGTTATGTTAGGTATTCGCTCTGAAAAGCATACTACTATACAGTACATACCGTAGACAGTACCTGTCAAAACTTGATGGTAAGTAATTGAACAGTTCCAATAAAAAAAAGATTCATAACCTTGTTAAAATATAAGAAATTTTTACAGAATATTAGAAAATAATATTCTGTAAAAATGTAAACATGAATTAATGTAAACATGAAGTTAGTCATTCATTCATCTTATAAAAAAAAAAAGATGAATGAATGACTAACTTCATGTTTACATTTTCATGTCCCGAATATATAAAATGAATACTTGTTATTAATTTAATTGAAACGCTATGAAAACGTGAAAGGTATCGGAAAATTACAGACTTTTAAAAATTTAAGAAAATTTTGCTGTTATGTTAGGTATTCGCTCTGAAAAGCACACTACTATACAGTACATACCGTAGATAGTACATGTAAAAACGTGAATATTAGAAAATAATATACTGTTTTGCAACCTGATGTGTTGCAATTTAGAACATTGAAATTTACTTGAATGTTTGCTGTCTGATTTGTTAATTTTAAATTGTTTTCTAATTTGAAGGTGAAATTTTTTTAATACTTTTTTTTATTAGATCTGAAAAATAAAGTAATATAATTCGAGAAAGTGGCACAAAACAAAATAATAAAATGTCCCCTTATAATCACCTGAAATATTGTTTTAAGGTGACTGCCTACATTTGGGGCCAATTTTTTTAAAAAATCATTTTTTAAAGATTTTTTTGTTTTTTATCGTAAAATAGCACTTGAAAATTAAAAAATAAACAAAAACTTGCCAGTAAATACCATACTTTTTTATAAATTGGTCAATTTGAAGTAATTTTCAATGAAAATTAGCTAAAATGCGACACATCTGACAGTTATCTTAAATGACCCACAATCTAAGAGAAATTTTAAAATGCAAAAATGTTGCAATATGAAAATTTCCCCCAATTCATCATTCCTCTCCTTATAAAAACAGCCCCAAACACAGTGGCGTATGCAGGGGAGGGGTTGATGGGGGTTACCCCCCCCCATTTTTTCTGATTACATATATTACTTAAATAGGTTCAAGCTCTGCACTGATTGCTGAAAACTACTTTTTCATAGTAACCCCCCCCCCCCCCCCCCCCCACTTTTGAAAATTTCGGCGTATGCTGCTGCCCAAACAAAAACTATTTAACTATTTATTATTATGCATCAATTATTGAGCGTCATTTCATTAACAATAGCATCTAAAACATTTCCCGAAAATTTTATCAAATTATATGTATTATTGTGTGAAATATCATGATAACGGTAAAGATTTGTGCTAAAAACATAATTCTGAGAAAAACTCAGTTCAAGTTGTTTGCCACTTCAATTTTGTAGCAGACATTTTTTAAAATAGCTATAACTCTGCTTCTAATTGATGTAGAATGAAAATCAAAACGGTTTTGAAAAGAGAAAAGATTGAATTGCACGATTCCTGGAAAAAATAAAATTGACCAAAATAGTCAAAAAATGAAATTTTCAACGTAGGCAGTCACCTTAAAAGATACACCATCATCGCAATAGAATGCTTTACTAAAAATTATTACAGTGAGGTTTTTTTAAAAAAATATTGAAGTTTATAATTAAAAAACGTTCTTGGAAAAAAAAACCATGCTTGCAGCTGATTTTAAAATCCGACTTGTACAGTCTAACTAATGCAGCCAGATATTTAGAAACAATACTGCTAATTCAATCTATTTCAATGTAATATAAATATTTTATATAATCATGTATTATGCTATATATATGTATAAATATATTAAACAAAAATAAAATATATAAATAAAATCAGATTAAAATATCATGCAAATTATTCACGTGCAAATAATTTTTGCATGTGTATTTCAATTTAATGTACATATATTATATCTTATGCTATATATATGTATAAATAGGCTAAGTATAAATATATTAAGCAAAAATACAATATATAAAGAAAATCAGATTAAAATATCATGCAAATTATTCACGTGCAAAAAATTTTTGCACGTGTATTTCAATTTAATGTACATATATTATATATTATGCTATATATATGTATAAATAGGCTATGTATAAATATATTAAGCAAAAATAAAATATATAAGGAAAATCAGAGTAAAATATCATGCAAATTATTCACGTGCAAAAAATTTTTGCATGTGTATTTCAATTTAATGTACATATATTATATCTTATGCTATATATATGTATAAATATATTAAGCAAAAATAAAATATATAAAGAAAATCAGATTAAAATATCATGCAAATTATTCACGTGCAAAAAATTTTTGCACGTGTATTTCAATTTAATATACATATATTATATCTTATGCTATATATATGTATAAATAGGCTATGTATAAATATATTAAGCAAAAATAAAATATATAAAGAAAATCAGATTAAAATATCATGCAAATTATTCACGTGCAAAAAATTTTTGCACGTGTATTTCAATTTAATGTACATATATTATATATTATGCTATATATATGTATAAATAGGCTATGTATAAATATATTAAGCAAAAATAAAATATATAAAGAAAATCAGATTAAAATATCATGCAAATTATTCACATGCAAAAAATTTTTGCATGTGTATTTCAATTTAATGTACATATATTATATCTTATGCTATATATATGTATAAATAGACTATGTATAAATATATTAAGCAAAAATAAATATATAAAGAAAATCAGATTAAAATATCATGTAAATTATTCACGTGCAAAAATTTTTTGCATGTGTATTTCAATTTAATGTACATATATTATATCTTATGCTATATATATGTATAAATAGGCTATGTATAAATATATTAAGCAAAAATAAAATATATAAAGAAAATCAGATTAAAATATCATACAAATTATTCACGTGCAAAAAATTTTTGCATGTGTATTTCAATTTAATGTACATATATTATATATTGTTAAATATATATATATATATATATATATATATATGTATTATATATATGTATATGTATATATATATATATATATATGTATATGTATATATATATATGTATATATAAATATATGTATAAATATATATTAAGCAAAAATAATATATATAAACTAAAGAAATTCTGATTAAAAATCATACAAAGTTATTGAATCGTTACTAAACACGTATTAGATGTGGAATATATAGAATTCCATGTGTTGTAAATGCAAAAAATCTGTATACTGAAGATTTTGCCTTTTGAACCGGCTAGCTTTTGTGACGTACAGTTTGGAACATATCACTGCGCATGCGTCAAGTTTGCAACTAAATTCGACATTATTGTAATATTAAATTGTAATACTGTATTGTAATATATTATATATTATGTATTAAAAAATATATAGTATATATTAAAATATATATATTATATATGGCTAAAATAATGAAAACCTGTTTTACTGTGAAAAAAATTCTGATTCAATTTTTCTTAAATTAACGAATCACGGTGAATGAATGACTCACTTGTGTTTACATTTTCAAGTTCTGAGAAACACTATGATAACGCGAAAGGTGGCGGAAAAGAGATAATTCTCTAATGAAGAGATAATTTTGAAATAAAATTGATCGAAATAAAGTTGATTTGTGTCGATATTACGCTGTTTTAATTACAATTATTTGGGTTTAGTTGGCAAATAATCTTTTTGAACTTTACTTTTAACTTGTTAAGCCTAACTCATAAAACAAAATGGATGCCAAATGGATGGATATGAGGTGGTCGCTCCGGACGCGTTACGGACAGAGTCGACTACAGAACACGGCAACTATTATAAGGATTAGAATATGATACATTAGAATGTGAGTACGTTAATCATGTATCCCTTTTGCCTGAGAGATATTCTATACCCCCCAATAGCCCCCAGAAGGTCCCCTCCTCGAGTTGGTTGGGGGGGGGGCACACATGGTTCAATTTCTGGCTGAGTGGTCCACAGACCTCTACAGGTTGGGAACCACTGGTATAGAGTATGTATAGTAGGGTTTTTTTTTCAGCCAAAAATATATGTATTTCATTTTGATGTTTCTAAACAATTGTATAAATGTTCAAAAGAATAAAAAATATCATCATATTACTAATTATATTGCCATAATAAATGTAGTACATCAGAGGTGAAGACAACATCTTTAATTTTTTAATAATAGCATCTATCTTTTAAAAAATAAATGAATACAAATTCTATATTGTGTTTTGGTGGTCATGTAAATTTGATTGACATATTTTCAGTGGTTTAATTACTGTAACCACTCCCCCCTTCCCCATTTATTTATTTTATACAAACTAGCTGTCCCATTTATATAACTGATAGAAGATTGTTAAAATAGTATAAAGGGAGAAAGCTGAGAGTATACTGACAATAATATCGATGCACTATGTTAGAAATTGTTGAAGAAAGGTGGAATGGTAGACAATGAACTGGGAGAGATTAGGATTGTTTTGAGCTGGGTAAGCACGCTTTTGAATAACAGTGACACTGAACTGTTCCAGAGAATAAAGTAGATCTCAGAACAAGGCTCGTGATTGTAAATTGTTACTGAATGCTCAAACTAAGCAGTGAAATGCTTTACTTGTTCTAATGACATTTTATAAAATAACCAACAACTAAAATTTTGGAACTAGTGTAATGGGCTATTAGAGTGTAGGGTCAGTGACATTGCATCAGGAAGACTAAAGACAAGAGCTCAAAGGCCTGACTTAGAAAATATTGTTCTCTGCTACTGACCATTGTCTGCAGCATTGTCTACACTTGAAACCCTTACTGTAAAATGCATGGATTGGACAATTAGTGGGTTGATAAGTATCACATTATCTTAGTTATCCTATTTTTTAAATATACCATCCAGATGGAAGGGTTGTAATGTAAAGACATCAGCCAGCAATGCTGGATTTTTCTTGCATCATGATGAAATTTTTGACTGCTAGTTGGAACATTGCAGTTTAGGGTATGGTTCCATGGGAGTTTCTGTTCTTTGATTCCTGAGAAATTACTTCTAACTTCTCAAAGATATTTAAATCTTACCAAATGTTAATGCTAGCCTACTAATGCAAAACACTTACACATTAGTTTGCATATTCAGGGGATAAATTTTTCCCACTAGGTGGTCATTCAAATTTGTAAGCTAATGGATTAAAAAGTCATTTAGTACTAGCAGATCCTATAAAACCCATTTCAGAAGAACATACTTTCAGTGAAAAGTTAGTCTTTATTTTATTTTTTGTTCAGAACTTTCATCACATAAATTGCTTAAAAATTTAGGCAAAAATGGGAATATGCAGTTGATGTGACAAAAGCTCCCAGTAAAATTTTCCCCCTTTAATTTCCCCCCGATACACAAAAGCGGAGGGGGCCAAAGTTCTCAATGAGAGTTTCCCCCTTTAAAATCTATGGAAATTGTCTGCATTTTATATATCAGGTAACATAATAGTTATTTTATATTTAGCTAAATATTATTCATATATAATTTTGTGTTTTATTTAATTAATTTCTCTTGTGATTATATCTTGTGAAAAGAAAAATTATCCTTGATTTCACTTGTGTTTATAGAATTTCACTACCATGTATTCTTTTTTTTTTTCTCTAGAAGAAAGTGAAAACATAGTCACTTCATTTATTAGAGAGCATGTACACACAGCATATCTGGCATCTGATACTAAAAGAGAGCTTCACTATATTCTTCCTATTAATGAGCTTCGCAAGGGAAGTTTTGAGAAATTGTTCAATGCTCTGGAGTCAAACTTATCAAATCTTGGCATTACAAGTTATGGTATTAAGAATACAACATTAGAAGAAGTTTTCTTGAAAGTGGCTGAAAAGAAACAGAGTGATGGTATGTCGCAGCAATTTTTTAAGTTGTTATATTTTAGCTCTAGTTTTACTTAATCATAATTGTAATTTTAATATTTTGTGTTTTTATTTTATCTTAAAAAGTTGTTATATTAACTAAGGTATTGCAATTTATCCACAGCCAATTCTATGAAAGCTGAAACATTGCTGAATGTGTTTGCTTGATTGATGTTGTATATTAGAATGGAAAATAATGGGTGCATTCAAAAAGTTCCTATACTTTTATGGTAACAAGTAATACAGCTGTTATCAGGTCTTCTGCTGCTGCAATGAATATCAATAACTTTTGTGTGCTAGTATACTTCATGGCATTCTTTGTGTCCATATTCGAACCTGCAGTAAGCAAATTTTTGAGACCTTGTGCAAGTAGTCAGTTTTGGAATTTCACTGTGCTCTGCTAAATGAAATTGGTCATGCAGATTGAATTCTGTGTGAAATTTGGGAAATCAACTATAGAGACCCATAAAATGCTTCAAAAATGCAAACAGAAACTAAGTAATGAGATGGTCATAGTGTTTTCAATGGGTCTTGCACTTCAAATGTGGTAGACTGTTATTTGAAAGAGAATGAGACGTCAAGGCAATGTTCCATCCACTAACTAACTGAAATTGTTGATGGAATTGATTTAATGCCTTGTGCATCAAGATCCCACCCTGTGCTCCCTGAGTTGAAGGATTTCTGAATCATAGTCTCAAAGGATCTCCCTCAACCAGCTGAGGTTGACCCAATAACTCAGAATCACCTGTGACTGGAGTTAGAAATATGGCTAATAGTGATTTCAACTGATGAGCTTGCAACTCTTCAAGGCTAGAAATGTCAGTGTAAGCTAGAAAAGTCAACTACCAGCAGTGTTCATTGATTTTTTTTTTCCAAATCTTTTCCCACTGCTGAGTTTCAGTTAGCATTATAGTGTTCAAAGGAGGGCATTTCATGACAACAGCCTGAGTTATTGCAAGGCAATTATATGTTCCTTTATGATAATGCAAATGCCCAATGTTCAGTATTCATATTTTTGAACGTAGGATTACGTTCCTCCATAACGGTTCTCCATAAAGCAAAATTTCAGATGCTAAAACTGTCCGTTCGTACCTCGCAAGTTATAATTTTGGTAGTGTGCCAAACCCAGTCTGTATCGCTTGGACAAGCAGTAAAAAGTTAAAGAGAAAAGTACCAAAATGCATCAAAATTTTGACATACATATATGTATATATATACATACGTACATGTATACATAACACATACTTATATACATACAAAAGAGGTAAGCAACGATAAATAATCCTACATTAATAACCCGTGGTGGTTTCGTTTGAAGAGACTATCTGATTTTTTTTTTTTTGCCTTTGCTTATATGGTTGTTACTTCCCAAGTCTTATAAGTGCAAGATTTGATCCCCTGGTACTCCTTACTCTCCCTCAAAAGGAAATTTAAGGTCAAAGGTTATCATTTTGGACACACATGGTTAGAACACCTCCACCTCAGCCTTCAGTTATTGACAGTAATGTCCAGCTCTGTTTGAAGGATCATCCATATGGAGGATAAATTTAAAACTAACAGCCAAACCTTGAATTTGATTGCTTAGTTAGTTGGTTTGGAGCACTGTAAGCTGATCTGGGCCTGTAGCTTAAAAAAAAATATTCCAAATGACTACAAACACCATACACCAGCCAGGAGATTCAAACCTACTGACACAGTTCCAGTGACTACACCTTTAGTCATCATCCAGTGCCAGTTTTAAAGCAAGTCTGTTTAACTTCATTTTTAGGTTCTGTCTCAGGATTTTTTTAATTGCATTTCATACTTGAGCTTTCCTGTACTTGAGATGGTATAAATGTTTTCTCTACAATCCATCAAGCATATATCTTTTGAATTGCAGTTATTTTCTGTTTTGTAAATCAGACTAGCAAATTATGATTCTGCTTGAGTGAAAGTGAATAATCTAAAGACTTAAATAAATGTGTTTTATAGCAGTGTGAGTGCAATGTTGATGCTTGTGTATGAATGCTTTGTCAGGGTTCCATGTCTTTCTGATTATGCATCAAAGTATGCAGATTCCTTTTTGTATTTATAGATGCATCACCTCAGCTTGATCCAAGTTCAAAGCAAGGAAAACCAACAAATTTTTATGATTCTGTATTGTATGAAGAAACATATTGTGTGGAAAAGTCTTTCAATGATACCAGTTTAGTTGAAATTTCCCAAAGTAATCAAGACAATGGTTCAGTTGAGCAATCTAATAATGTGGGTATCAATAGAACAAAATCAGCTGATGATGGTAAAGCTGATTATTATCAGTTGCCTCCAAACCATGTGAAAGAGCCTGAGGGTATGAGAGCTTGTTTTTAGCATGCATGCTAATTGTAAATTGCTTCCATATTTAAAATGTGTTTGCATGCAGTGAAAGTCTAATTTAACTTGTGCTTTTAGATATTTCTTAAAGGTCCTTGCATGGCATTAGCAACTGAAGTATGGGCTTTCTCTGGTGCTAATTAATCTACCTATAGTTTGATTGGGTTTTTTATTCTATTCCATTTAATAGTTTTTCTCTTTTCTGTATAATATAAATTTTTAACCAGTACTGTATCCATTTATTTGTCCATTTTAAGTTAATTTTTTTTAATTTATCTCTTAAATTTTTTTGAAAGATAAAATGGAATTCCATGTTAATTTATATAGCTTTTTCAAATTCAATTTTATTTATCAGTAGCTTTCATTAAACAGTTTTGCATGAAGTGTCTTGCATGTTTGAAACATAACAAAAGTACTTGTGTTACTGATATTTGAGTATTTATTAAGTTTTAGAGCAAAATATTTAAATAATGATATATGGTGGATGTGACAGGAATTTAATCATAAATTTATCCTTAAAATAGTTGTATACTTATACAGTGGAATATTTATTTTGCTATTATGGAAAATATATAACTGCTACATTTTAAAAATGATACAACTATTCTAAATTACAATTAGTTACACACACACAAAAAAAAAAGGAATTATTTATCATGCATTGTTATCATGCACTTGATAAATTGGTTTGTGTGAATTTTGTGTTAATAAATATTTAAAATTTTGAAGGAATCTTTACTTTTTAAAAACTGCAAAACATTCTTTAGGTGTATATTACAGATTGAAATCTTAATCTAATGTAAAATAAGCAGATAAAATGATTTAATGAATCCATGCTCTTTCTTCTTCAGTATACATGGAAGATAACCCTGGTGTAGGTCTAGATGGAGCTGGGAGTTATAAAGTTGAAGGGAAAATACTCCTATTTCAACAGTTCACAACAATTCTCCTGAAAAGATTTTACTGCACTAAAAGAAACTGGAAAGGACTTTTCTCACAGATTCTTCTCCCTGCATTTTTTGTCAGCATAGCAATGTCTGTAGCTTTGACTGCTCCTAAAGTGGAAGACTTGCCACCATTAGTTTTAAGCACTTCACAATACTACAATTATACTCAACCAAAAGGCAATGTTATTCCATATGCTGGCCATAGAATGGATATTGAATCTGAGGAATCCAGGTTAGTATTGTCTGTATGTAGAAAACGGTTCTGTGACTGACTGACTGACTGACAGATAACGCACAGACCAAACTGCTGGACCTAAAGGGCTGAAATTTTGCATGGGAATTTTCCTTATAGTGTAGGGGTGCACTAAGATAGAATTTTGAAAAATTCTTTTTTTTTTTTTTTAATTAAATTTTTAAGTTGTTTTGTAACATTTTTTAAAGTTTGCATCTAAAATAATAATATGAGGGTTATAAAATTTACATCACGAGAAAGATCATAAAAATTCCTTTAAAATGAAATCTTTTTTAAATGTTTACCTTCATTTTCTGATTTTTGGTGAATTTTTAAAGATTAATTTTTATAATTTAATTTATTAAATGCTGATCATGTGATTTCTTTTCTTTACTTTAAATTAATTTTGCGTCACGGGCATAACAACAAAATAAATTGACAAAAAAATATTAAAATAAAGTAAAAGATAAAATTTAACCACTAGACTAATTGAGATGCAAGTTTTTTTTAAGAATTTAATTCAAATTAGTATGTTTTATGGATGTTAAATTAAGCCTATATATAAAACAGTTCTGTGACTGACTGATAGACCTCGCACAGACCAAATCGCTGGACCTAAAGGGCTAAAATTTTGACAGTGCATTCCTATAATAACATAGATAGCCACTAAGAAAGGATTTTTTTAAATTCCATCCCTAAGGGGGTAAATTGGGACACTCCAATACATTTGTGTGGGAAATCATATTCTCTGTGACTATTCTCAGCATCTCTTCTTTTTGCAGATCTCCGTCATAAAATGGTTTAGGAAATTTTGGTTATTGACAGGAAAAATGTTCCTCAAACTGTACTATATTAACTGCACTATATTGTTTAATATGTTCTATTAGATTTAATTTGAATATTTTCTTCTACATATTTGTCTATAAAATATCTTTTACGATTTTTATTCTAATTACCCTAAAATGTACTCCGTAGGGAAGCACATATTCAGCTAGTAATTCTAAAACATCAACTGTACTATATTAACTGCAAAACTCAACTTGCCTCAAACAACCTAACCTCAAACTGTACTATATTAACTGCACTATATTGTTTAATATGTTCTATTAGATTTAATTTGAATATTTTCTTCTACATATTTGTCTATAAAATATCTTTTACGATTTTTATTCTAATTACCCTAAAATGTACTCCGTAGGGAAGCACATATTCAGCTAGTAATCTATATATATAAAACGCGTAGGTATGTGGCACAAAAATCGACGATATTTCTACAATCCGAATGGCAATGGCTGCAACTACCGGATGTAAACATTAGCGGCCGCCCGTGTGTGGCTCGATGATAGCACGTAATTTGGTACAATTTAATTGCTGCATTTTACTCATGAATAATTTTAATTTATACATGAAATAATTTTAATTTATTCATTTAATATGATTAAGTGGATATATCTGAATTGCGAACAATAATACATACAGAGAGAAATGTAATCTATACTATATTTTAGTATTTGCTGAATTTTCACTCCATTTTATAAGTGAAAATTTTCCCCAACAATTTCTTATTTGATGTAATGATAAAGTGTAGATATCTTAGTTTTGAAAAATAGTACATACAGTGAGAGATATAATTTTTAAAATCATTGGTGTTGGGTTTCTCAGACTTATCTTTAACTCTGTTCTGAAGTAATGGAAATTCACATTTTTTAATCATGATGTTTTAGAATCAGCCTTATAGTGAATTTATCAATGATTATAAATTTTTTGTCTGAGTTTTCACTACCCCTTAACAATGTATATTTATGATGACAGGTAATGATAACATTCCTTACATATGTTACTTTCAATTGAGTTGTTTTGCAAAAGAAAATATAAATCTAAAAGCGACCATGCTGGTCGCGCAGCGGCTAGTATAATATATTTCATTGAGAAATAGTTTCAGTGTGTTGCACGGGACTGTAAAAGGATTTGTATTCTGCAGCATAACATGTGCATATACTCCATCATAACTGATAGTCTGCCAAAAATATTGGCTTTCCATCCAAGAGTTAGTGTCTCATTTATATTAGCCAAGCATAATTCACATATTGGTCAGGATTCATCATATTTGTGTAACATATTAGACGACCTTGCAGTTGTGCCATTTCTGTAAAAACAAACATTAAACAGAAAAAGTGTTGAGGTGCAGAATAGAAAAAAAAATCTTATTCAACCATGTGTGAATAACAATTAGCTTGTTTCATCTTTTAAGCATTTTTTAAGGATAAAATAAGAAACAAATCACATTTTAATTTTTATAAATCATATCACTCTGTGTTAAAGCACAAAGACTATTAAACCTGGTATTAGATTACAAATTTAGAAATTTTTTTCTGCCATGCAATAATCTAAATTGTTGTTGTGTTAGGCTTTTAGTTCTTATATTTAATCATTGACATGAATATGGTATTTAAATTAAAAGTGGCATATTAATTGTAACTATTAAGATAATATATGCACACCCTTTTTTAACAGTTATCTTGTCAGGAGCATTTATTAAGTATATCTATGTTTATTTTAAGGGATATTTTCTTAATACCCAATGTCAACTAGAATTGGTCATAATTGTTGCATATATTGCCAAAATTGAACCCCATCTGGGAATGAAATTCCCCCCGACTGGGAAATGAAATGCCCAATACATGTAATTACTTGACTAAATATGCAAAACATCTAAACTATATATCTGCTGCATTAAATATTCAAGATTCAAGCTAGGTTTTTCAAACAACATACAAATATTCTGTGTGTGACTATCTAACAAATAATTAAAAACAGCTGTCATTTTCACTAGTGGGGAATTTAGATGTCTTAAAAACAACTTTACTTATCCCATATATATCTGGTACTTAAAATTTTCATTATAATGCTTTTTGACCAGCTTTTCTCACGCCATTACTTTAATTCATTTTGGAAGATTCATGTTTGTAATTGTCTAGTAAATCCTAGTTTATATGTAGTTTAATATACATAGTTTTCAGGTGTTTTAATTGTCCAGTAAATCAATCTCTATGTATAGTTACACATACTTTTCAGCTTTATGTTTTATACTATTTACTTTTAGGTGGTCCAAAGATGCAGATTCCTCGGGTATTTTAGCAACATTGTTTATGCCGGCTGGAGTTGGTGCTACTTGTGTTTTCATATCACCCAATAATAGTTTTGATGAAAAAATGAATTTCTCTGCAAGAAATTATGACCTTCTGTCAGCTTTTTTTGAACCATCTTGTGAAAGTGTGTTTGTTCCTGGCTTACCACTTGACAATTTTGTTCCACCACCTCCTACAAACAGCCCACATATCTCCAATGTTTTTTCAAACTACACCACTATGCGCACAACAGGTATTTATTGAAAACGATGGTGTTAAAGCATCTATCTATTTTTGTTTATATTTTGTAGGGTTTTGGTTTTCAGTTGTCTATATAGAATTTATGTTGTGTTGATAAATTTAACATTCAATAATTAATGTTTAGTAATGATTTTTAATCTCAGTTTTTTTTTAAGTAATTAACCTTAAGTAAAAGAATGATTCGTTTGAAATAAATATCTTTTAGGCCTCTACTATATATATCTTCTGATTAAACTTGTGGTGATTGAATACTCATTTATTTGATTAATGTAATTGGATTTTGAAAAAATGTGCACAAGTTTTCTCTAATTGCTTTTACATAATG
Source organism: Dolomedes plantarius (assembly GCA_907164885.2). Classification (NCBI taxonomy): domain Eukaryota; kingdom Metazoa; phylum Arthropoda; class Arachnida; order Araneae; family Dolomedidae; genus Dolomedes; species Dolomedes plantarius. The sequence goes on along the minus strand of OU015491.1, from coordinate 127,397,314 downwards.
AAAAATTTACTGGAGGAAGATGATCACAAGTTTAATTAAAAGATATATTTAGTAGAGGCTTAAAAAAATGTATTTCAAGCAAAGCATTCTTTTACTTAAGATTAATTACTTAAAAAACGAGATTATAAATCATTACTAAACATTAATTATTGAATGTTAAATTTATCAACACAACATTTATTTTGGTTTCAAGTACTTTCAACAAATAATTTTATTTGTTCATAATTAACATTATCATGGTTATATGTTAATAGAATTTAACTTTTCCTAAAACTGACTTTTAAAAATTGTTATACAGTTGATTCCAATTAATTGGACCACATCAGGACACAATCATTTTGGTCCTAATAACCGGCTAGTTTGATTAAGCGAACATGCCCTGTGTTACAAGACGGGATTCAGTCCGATTAAGTGAACATGCCTTATGTTACAAGATGGGATTTAGTCTGAATAAGCGGCTGGTCCAATTAACCAGAATCAACTGTATATGTAATTAAAAATATGGCATCTGTGGAAAGCAAGAGTTGCTTTTATTTTCATCACTGGACATTAACCATTGTTTCATTGTGTAATTTAATATCTCTTCACAAGTAGAGAGCCAGATCTTGTGGTGTAAAACTTGAATGTGGGAAAATTATTTTACTGTGATGGGTAAAAATTATTGTTGAAAGCACATGAAACTTGTGGTATAGGCATAACAGGAATATACACATCTTAAAATCCACAGTAAAAAATAGCAATGGCAGTTAGTTTTGAACTAGAATGCATAGTTCTCCATTAGGCTGAGGAGTATTAGGTTGTTTTTTTTTATATATGTTAGGGCAATGACCACATTGGCTATAAGCCCTCTGGCAGCCCAATAAAAATTAGCCTTGTCATGAAAGTTGTGGAGAACAGTTCAAAAAAGAAAGTGCAGGATAGCTTGTCAAATGAGTAAAATCCATAAGAGAGCCTGAAGAACACAGGATACGGTCAGGGCTATTTACCATGCCAATATGGCACAAGTGATCCTGTAAAATGTCATGGCCAGTTAAAAGTCTAAAATTAGCAGTGAAAACTGAGCAAGGAATGAAGAAAATTCAAGAAATATCAACCAAGAATTAAGAAATATTAAATCACCAAGAATTCAAGCCTCAGGCTTTTATTCATTCAAGAGCACAACCGAGAACACACGCAAAATGCGAAGCACCCATATGGTGCTACCAGTACGCTCAAAACGAATATATAATTTCAATTTGCAACAAGGAAGGTTCATGGGAAGTGGAGAACACAGCAGTGAATTCCATGCCTTACCCACCACAGCTTCAGCATAGTGATTTCGAAGGGACCTTTGTAATTTATATTGTATTACACCACAGATTTGCTGGTAGGACAGAATAAAGTGTGGCTACAAGTTACATCCGTTTTTAGGAGTATCAGGTCTAAGTATCTTTGTCTACTTTTTTGTTGTGGATTTTAAAAGGTTACGGGTCTATTCACATAGAATCCATCAGCATCAGCATTAACATTTTTAACCACTCATATATCAATCATTGACCTATTTAATCAATCAGCGCTAATGGAATCTTGAATGCTGGCACTGACGGATTCTATGTTAATGAGCCCTAAGTGTGTTTCTAGTGTAGTTATGTACTTCAGTAATCAAGTATTGCACATGTTCCATTTTTTTACTTATGGATGTTTGTGATAAAATTTGTAGAATAGAATTAAAGCTTCCATTTATTTTTAAGAAACTACATCAAATAATTTGCTTTGATTTTTTTCTTAAAACCAAAATGAAAAAATCTATGAAATTCTGGCTGTAAATTCCCATGCTCCTTATATTTATGAAAGAAAGTTTAGAATTGTGAAGAAAAATTTCTGGGCAAATTTATTCTAATTTTAGGTACTTGTATAAAACTTGAGGCATTTTAAAAAAATTCTAGTATGGTTACTAAACTGACAGTTTTCATTTAGACTTCTTTAAAAGGTTTGAAAATTATCGTTTAGTATTTCAAAAATTTGATCTTGTGTAATTTCAAATTTAGATTTGTAGTTTGTTACTGAACATACTATATATATATATATATATATATATATATATATATATATATATATATATATATATATATATATATATATATGTGTGTGTGTGTGTGTATATATTATATATATATACATATACAGTGGAATCTCGATCTATCCTTTTTCAAGGGACCGACTGAACTGAATGATAAATGTGGGAAAATGATAGATGCGGGAACATAACAAAGCAATATGATCATTGAGACTGGGTGAAATCAATGACACATGGGAAAATGATGATTCAGAGAATGATCGATTGAGATTCTACTCCTACTCTCTCTCTCTATATATATATATATATATATATATATATATATATTAATTTTAAATAAATCATGTGTCTTGAAAGTTCTATAAAAAATGTAGGTCATGAAATTGATTGAATTTTTGGTGTAATATGAATAAATCAGTGAAACTGGAGTGCTATAATTGTTACTATGAATTAAATAAGTCTTTGTCTATTTTCTGTTTGTTTCTTGTGCTGTTACTCCTGGCATACTTTCAGAAAACGTATGCATAGAAAGAGTGAAAAGAGTAACAATTTTTGTTTATAAAATTGCCAATGTCCTCTACAAAATAAGCATGTATATAGTTTTATATCATTAATTTTTTCAGCAGTGTCTACCGTCATATATTGAAACTATTTTTGATTTAACTTTTATTTTTTGCATTGTTACAATGTATAGAATTCCAGATAAATATATTAATGCTATAGACCAGGGGAGTGCAATTGTTTTGGCCTGGAGGCCATTTTGTGTTAGAGGAGAGCCGCACCTTTAAAATTATTGCATTTATTAGTTAACTTTGCATTTCAGAAAAGGTATAAATTGTATCATAAAAATCAATAAATATAAATTAAATTAAATATTGGCAGTTTTTCTGGGTGTTTTAGCAGGCCACGTGGGACCCACAGGCCACTGTTTGCCCACCCCTGTTATAGACAGTATTGTTATTTTGCCTGACTCTTTATTTTTGTATGCCCCATTTTAATACAGTTCTGTGGACTTCCTCTTGATTATATGCAAATTTTGTTATAAAAGGGTTTGTGGCTTGTATATTATGAGATTCAGTTTCATATTCTTGCATAATTTTGTTTAGTCCTTCAATGCTGATCAGTACTTTAAATTTAGTATTCGAATAATTTTCGTGTCAAAATATTAGCCTTGTTTGCATGTACTATATAAAAAAAAATTCTCCTTTTTATGTTTTATTTTTGTATTGACGTCTTTTCTTTTTTGCTCTTTTTTTTTCTAATTATTGTAGAATCATCCCCTACAAGATATTATCCAAGTTGCCATTGTTCTGATGATAAAACAGGTTATGTGTGCGAAGAGTATTATACGGATCCTCCTTCCTTCAAAGTGGTTACTAGTGATATTTTACTTGATATTAGCGGTCAAAATGAGCATGAATATTTCTTGTATACCACTGGATTATACAGGTTAAGAAGGTAACATAATTTATTGAATTTTTATTGAGTAAATGTAATTATAAGTATTAACTATTTAAATAAAGATCTGATATTTTAATAGTTGTAATAAAAGCTGTTTTCTTAAAAATAGCAGTGTTTTAAAAATGATTATTAATTTTTTTTTGTCAAATACAGGGTCCGGGTTAAAAGTATCCAAAAGTTATGGCTTATTTTTACAGAACTACCCATTAGAATTAAAAACAGTTTATTGAAATAGAAAGAGCATCTCACCAAGTTTTAATATCAATCACAGATTTCGATCATAGTATCATAGATTTCTATGCATGCACCTTTTGTAGCACGACAAACGTCTAAATGGTAATCCAATTCTCTCCAAGTGTTTCATAGCATATCAGGAACTGGTGTTGTTGTTGAGAGATGTGGTCTTCGAAGATCTTGGCTTTCGCCTCCTCCTTTTGAGATGGAAGGCTCCATATATGAGTGGATTGATTGCTGCAGTTGAACTGCCGAAGAAGAAGATATCTTGAGAGTCATTCCAGTTTTGGCATCCAAGAATATAGAGACAATCATTGTCACATAATAAGGAGTCCAGCAGCAAACGAACACCAGGACTATGTTGACCGTAATCATCAGATATTTGATTTTGGCCTTGTGGAGAATTTTGCTTCGGGCATCATCAAGGGCAGAACGACAGGCTCGCTCTGAGAACATATTTTCTTGGCCTACAAAAGAGAATTAATCAAATGATCAATTTTATATAGTTATTGTGTTATGTTCTGTATATTATTACATAGTAAGAAACAAAAATATCACATTTAATACTTCTGTGAAGTTATCCTAAGCCCTTCTGCCAAAATGAGTGCTCGGAAGTACAGGGTGTCGGGATTAAAAGTATCCTAAAGTCATGAGTCATTTTTATAGAACTACCCATTAGAATTTAAAAATATTTAAATAGAAAGAACATCTCACCAAGTTTTAATATCAATCACAGACTTCAATCATAGTATCATAGATTTCGATGTGTGTACCTTTTGTAGCACGACTAACATCTAAATGGTAGTCCAGTTCTCTCCAAGTGTTTCGTAGCATATCAGATGTTATTATACAAATTGCTTGAATGATACGATTCTTCAACTCATCCACAGTTTCAATTTTTTGTTTGTACATGATGGATTTAATGAATCCCCAAACAAAAATCTCTAATAGTCTAATAACTCCTGATATGCTACGAAACACTTTGAGATAACTGGATTACCATTAAGACGTTAATTGTGCTACTGTTATGCTAATTGCTGTGTTAGGTTTTAGCCATAATGATGTGTGTGTAGTTAATTAATTTGTGTAAATGCCAAGTATAATTGTTAATGCCAAGGAATGTAAATTAATTATTGTAAGCTGGTGGCGTAGGGAAAAGGAAATATGGTTGGCTGGTTTAAAGAGTAAAATGTAAAAGTGTAAAAAGTAATTATATTCTCTCTGACTCTTTTTTTTCTGGCCCTGGTAAAAATATCTGTCTTTAGAAAAGCTTCCTTATCTGTTCCCGTGCCGTAACCTGATACCTCCTGGCCTTGCTGTTTTCGAGGGGCGCGACGGACGGGGCCAGCGATGTTTTTCGCAGGCAAAAGGAATTTTGCGGCGCCTTTTCTGATTTCACCGACGCGCATGAATACAGTGCGTCAGCGGCGCAAGTGGTAGCGCCAATTATGTTTGAAATTAAAGCGTGCTGAAGTAACGAAAATGATGCAAGAAAAAATTAATACACGAACCAACAGTGTGATATGAAGTGATTTCGGTGCGTCTGAGGTGGTTTGGCGTTTTGAAACAACGGCGCCAGATAGCACTATTTAACCCGAGCCAGGGGCTCCCGGGCCGCGGGTTTTTTGAGGAGAGAAGGCACGGCAGTTCGTCGTTTCGATTCTGAAGGAAAAAAGTGATTCTGTTTTTCGGCGCTCATCGCAGGGGGTTGACCCTGACTTCTATCTACCCGACGCCTAGCTCCGCTCCGTTGGAACTCTTGAAACATTTGATGGAAGAGATGGCCAACTTCAACATGGGAACAGTCCTCATTTTATATCCCCTCTTTCTATTCCAGGGGCTTTACTATCTTGCCTTTGCTTTCCTGTTTCATATTTTTTTAGTTTAACCTGCAGCGCTGTGGTAAGTTTTTTTTAAGACTTTTTTATTCGTGGAGCTCCTTTTAAGATTGTAATTTAAGCGCCAGCCAGCCTATTTGTAACTGTGTGATACTAAGGTACATATTTATATATTTATATTTTTATGTGGGTAAAGTTACTCACTGCTAATTTGTTTTGGAATTAGGTTCATACGGAACTTGTTTAAATTGGCAACTATCGGAAATGTGAAATACAATGAGAGACCTAAGAGGCAATGTAAATTTTGATAGTATACTGCATATAAGATAATGTAATAAATAGTTCTTGCCTCCATTTTTATTGTTGACTCAGTTTTGCGTTATGTTTCTTGACATTTATCACCATTTTGTTTTGTTTTTTTTGGGTTGCAATGAAAATAATTTTATCCACTTTACGGGCTTAAATGTTATGATGGGTAGTCATTCTTCATACGGCGAAATGGTACCGAGTGCCCATTCCGATAATCATTCTAAAAAACATACTCACAACACTACAAAAGGTGCACACATCGAAATCTATGATACTATGATCAAAATCTATAATTGATATTAAAACTTGGTGAGATGTTCTTTCTATTTAAATTTTTTTTTTTAATTCTAATTGGTAGTTCTGTAAAAATAAGTCATAACTTTTGGATTCTTTTAGCCCGTTCACCCTGTATATTGGAGCATTCTTCTTAGTTGAAATTTGCTGTCATTCAGAAAATTTTGTTTAAGAAATTTTTACTTTTTATCAGTTACAGGGTTTTATTAGCACCTAAATGCAAAATTAGCTTGAATGTTTGTTATTTTAGCTGAATATTATGACACTGTGGTCTCCATAGAACATTAAGTGTCAATATGTATTTGAAATTACCGTGGTGTATGTGTGACTTATAGTATTGTGTTTAAATTTTTTTTTTGCTTTTAATGTCAGTAGGTGATTTATATTCATTCTAGGTATGGAGCTTTTTCTTTCGGTCTTGTTAGAGATTATGTTCCTAAAAATTTTGGTCGAAATGCACCACCACTTTTCAGAAAAGTTGCTGTGAGGAATGTGGCTAAGGTAAGAGACATTCTTTAAAGTATCCATATCATTGTAATATTTCGCTCTTAAACATAGGCATGATTATTTTATTTTTAGGTTTCGTACAATAACAAAGGTTATCATAGTATGCCAACATATGTCAATAGTTTAAATAATGCAATACTGAGAGCAAACATTGATCCAAAAGTAATGGGAAATCCATCAGCATATGGTAATTATTGTTTCTTTAACACATTTCAGAAATTCTATTTTATTTGCATTTAAATGAAAAATTATTTATTAATACTAACTAAATTATAAGTGATTTGTATTTAATTTAAAGTTTGTAGCATTTTTTGATGATAGAGGATTTTATCATCTTAAATTTAAAATGCATTTCTTATGTTATTTGGAATCTATCAAATTAATGTTTTAACATTGAAAAAAATCAAATTTCTTGGGCTTTAACTTTAATTTCCATACTGGAAATGCAATTATCAGACTAATTTATTCCTTTTTTTATTTTATATGTTAATAGTTCTGCCTTTCTGCCCTCTTGAAAATATATATATATATTATTCAATATATTTTATTTTATAAAATATGCAGTCAAACTTTATTTTGAAAATTTACCCTGTGCATTATTACTATAGGCAGGGGTGGCCAACAAGTCGATCGCGATTGACTGGTCGATCACTCGCAATGTCTTAACTGAGAAACCGATTAGACTACGTGATAGAGCACTATTTTAGGACCCTAGTTAGGGCAGCTGTAAGGGTTCTGTTTACACTGCACTGGACTGGGACTATAATTCAGTCTGAGACTGAACGTATACCGTGGCACCCGTGCCTTCCAAGCATAAGAAAATTGCCATTGATATATGCCTAATTTTGATTCCTTGGTTAGGGACATGCAAAATTAGTCTTCCCATTAATGTTAACGTAATAAATTCTTAATCTGACATTATCTGTAGCTAATTTGAACTAATATTATCAATAATTATTTATGTTGTTTCAATTCCCATGGATGTGACTTTTTTGGCCCGTTATGTATGTTATTTTTCACGTAGATAGATACTTATGTTTGAACATATATTTTGCTTATATACCCATAGCTCGCGAGAGTGCACCTCGTAATGAAACACAGTATATAAACATAGTATTCATACCTCCCCTTTCCCACTTAGACTACGCTTATGACAACAAATCGATCGCAAGACATTTTTAAGATAAAAAGTAGATCTTATGTACACAAAAGTTGGCCACCCCTGCTATAGGGTATTTCTTATATTTTGTGTAACCTTAAATGTATTTCCCAATATGATTATGATTAATAAGTGATCATATATATCAGGGGTATCCAACCTTTTAGCTTCTTTGGGCCATGTTGAAAGAAATCAGATTTTTTCGGGGCCACACAAAAATATACCTAATATTAAAAATAGTTGATGAGTAAAAAAAGTAGAATATATAGTTAACATATTTATTTCATTATAAATTTTATTTATAATTCTGAAGATAACTGTAAGAGTCATAAAATTAATGTGATATTTGGCATTGAATTTGAGAAACTAATGCATCATTATCTGGGTCAATTGAAGTGGTTATAATTTTCAGGAAGTTCTCAAGATGTTCATCCTATATTTTGATTCTAATTTGACTCTTGGTGTGCTTCACTCTTGAAAATAGTTAGTCACTGATGTACATGCAATGACGTGAATAACGCATGACTATGCAGTGAGGGATATTTATATCTGGGCAGGTTATGATTTATTAAAGTCTAACAAAGAGACTTGAATTTCTCTTTAAGTTTGATTTCAGATTGCAACTCTATGCATTCCATTTGAAAATTTGCTGACAGCATGTCTATATCGACTGTAAATGGAGTAGCACAGATGCAAAATAATTGTTTATTTTTCCAAAAGTCCTGAAATCTATTTTTCAATTCTTGTACTAAATCAGAAAGTAACGCTGTGTATTTTTTACCATTTTTAGAATTATATTTGGTTCGCGTCTTGAAATGCAAAAAATTGTCAACATTTACTTGGGCTTGCCATAATTTCAATTTCATTTAGAACAAGTTTATGGTTTGAAAATTGTACTGATAAGTTGGTTCTTATCCTGAAGACGGGGGTTTTAAGTCATTTAGATAGGCAGTCAAATTTATCAAAAATACTAAGATGCAAGCTAGTTGTCATCATCAAGTTCTGGCACAGTTTTTTTTTTTAATGTCATAAACAATTTGATTTCATCAAGTACGCTATAAAATCTTTTTAACATTTGTCCTTGACTGAGTCACCTTATTTCTATAAAGTGTACAATATTGCCATACTCAGTGTTAGGCAAATGGACCTTAAAAGGACTATCTAAGCTTCAGTTTATTAGATCATTTACTTGTATTACTTTCCGACATTCATGCTATCATTTTAGACTGACGTAGCACTTATTACCTAACAATTAATGGCGTCACGGCAACCTTGACATCATACATCTGAGAAATGGGTTTTTCATTTATTTTCCCCATGGTTTGTTATTTTTCCTTTCCAGTGTACTTTATGCAAATATATGTCAATGTTATGTTACTTGCTTGTATAAATACTGCTCGAGTTAGAGCAAAGGCGCCACCAACAGCACACACAGTTGAACTCATGAGCTGGTGAGATTTGTGTGTTAGATGTCTCTGTGTGAGATTATTTTGATTATACAAATGTTTTAAGTTATTGCTTTTAATATTTTTAAATGTTTTTGAAGTTCAGAATAAACTTAATTTTTTTTAACTTAAGTCTGTGTTGATTCATAAATACACCCCATGCCAGACCAGTGAGTACTCTTATATTGTCACTCTCCGTGACACTCAGCATCCAAGCTTTTAAGAAATTCCTGAAACTGGCAATGATTCAATCCCCGAATGATGCATTGTCAATATGTTGAATGAACAAAATGGAATCTGTATAATGACCACCTACCATCATCGCAGAGGTGGGCTATTGATATATATATTTTTTTGCTTTTCGCTCTCTTTCTGGGCCGTGGGTTGGACACCCCTGATATATATTAACATCATAGCAAGTAAATTTTTTTAATACAAACATGACTCATTAATTTGTCTAGTCGAATATTGTTTTCTGAGGTTAACATTCTCTTATAGGTATCACTGTAATCAATCATCCCATGACAGACACATCATATCTACTCTCCAAAGACCAAATGTAGGTATTGTGCATCACTGTAATTAGAATTTATAATTGTTCTTTTCAAAACTATTATTAATTCTTCATTGGTTACTTTATTTCCAGACTTCAAGGCACAGATGTTTTAATAGCCATCTTCATAATTGTTGCTATGTCTTTTGTACCTGCCAGTTTTGTGTTGTTTCTTGTGTATGAACGTTATACTAAAGCAAAGCATCTGCAGTTCGTTTCTGGTGTTGACGCTGTGATATATTGGGTAGCAAATTACTTCTGGGACATGGTAAATGTTCATTTTTATTTTGTTATTTGTATATTCGGAATACTTAGTTAAAATAATTTGTAGAAATACTTCAGATTTAGTTTTTAATGAGATAATTAATAAAATTTAAGTGTGGATATAAAACTTCTTAATTTGGGTCAGTTCTACCTTGTGATTTAATATTTTTAGAATTTTTGTCATTTTCTAAATTGCTTTTTATAAATCATAGCAACCAAATTTTGCAGTGATTTAATTTTCAATCACAAATACAACATAAGGAATTTTAATTTACTTGTCAGCCATTTAAGTTTCAAATTTACATTAAAAAAGATCAAAGTTATATATTAATTTCAAATTAAGTATGCATGCTGCATATCATATTTAATAATCCTACCTCAAAGATATTACAGCTAATACACTTAACTTACATTTCAGTTTTACTTGCATTTAAATAAATATTTTATTAATAATTTAGTATGTTTAGTAATTTAATTATTTGCATTTTTATGCCTATAAATTTATATCTGCAACCAAAATTAACAATTTTATAGTCTGTAACATTACTATTGGTTAGCACTGTTAAGTTACTGATTTTTAAAATTTTGTTTGTATGAAGTGAGACATCTGTGGTGCATTGTATTTAAAAAGTTATCAAAAGCTCTCTTTTGTGACAGGGAAAGAGACTTTTTTCTCTTAAGGAAGTTAATAAAGTTTTGTAATTAATATTCAAAATCATAATATTTAAACAGAGTAACAAGTAACAACTGAAACTTGGGTGGTTATTTGCTCATATATCTCATGGTAGAAATAATGTTTAATATTGCAAAAAGACAGTGTAAAACAAAATGGCTTTATCCCTTTATAATTGTGTAATTCTTTTGAATTTACAAATGTACAAACTTGAATTGATTTAATATATTTTTGTGCAAATTTTCTATTACTATATTGTGTATTGATTAATTGATTATATAAATTTTTGCATAGATTGTTTTGTCAAATAATCTAATAATGAAAAAGTCTTAAGGACATCAACACATTAAATATTTTTTCATAATATAAGAATTCTGTAAAATAATTGAGTCTTCGATCTACAGACTTCATAATTTATGTACTTAATGTACATTATGTGCTTCATACATCGGCATACTATACTTTATACTTTTACTTACTTTACTTAAATACTTTATGTTTACTTACACAAGTTACTTTACTTTTTCTTTTGCTTACATACTTCATATTTCATACTTTGCTATTATACTTCTTACCCCATTATTATCTTAAGTAATGAGTTAAAAGTTTCACTTGGTTGCTTTTATATTACTGTATTTAATTTTCATTTTTATTGATCAGTGCTCTACCTTATTTCTTTATTAATCAGGCCCATAAATATGTTTTTACCGAGTTACATGTTTTATTATTTCAAGTAAATTATATCCTGAATTTGGACCTAAACTTCTCTCAAGATCTGTTACAATTGACTGGCATTATAAATTTTTAAGTCCCAGTTTAATGAAAAATATATTTGAGATATATTCATAATTTGAATGTTGTGTATATGTTATAAATTTATTGAGATAGCAAAGCAAAGAGTACCTTGAACGAATTTTAGGAGTCCAGTCATTTTTAAAATGAGACAATTAAATTTTGCTCTTTATGATTGCTAATTTGAAATCTTTCATTCATTTCATTCTTTTGTCTTATATTTTAGTGTAGCTATGTCGTTCCTGCCACTTGCTGTGTTTTGATATTACTTATATTTGACATTCCTGCATATACATCTCATAAGAACTTCCCAGCAGTGGTTTCATTGTTTTTAATATATGGGTAAGTAAAAACTATCATATATGTGAGACATTTTTGGGTTTTTTTTTTAATTTATTTAAGAGTATTTTCATTATAATGGGAGAACTTTTTTAACCTTTTAACTGTTGCACCCGATATAGTCTCAGGTGCGGCACTTGCGTTCCTAAATGTCCTGCACGAGTCTGATTAGGGCTAGATATTTTTTCTTGCATCTTCTTGTCAAACCCAAATCTATCTTGGGACAGGTTGATTTGGGCTGTATTCAACAGATGGCAGCACTAGTAGTCTATACCAGAGTTGGGGAGTGCACGGCCTCCATGATCTTCTCTTGCGGCCTTCATAAAATCTAGCACTTGTATTAATTAATATTTAATTATATAGATTACAGCAATTTCCAAATCAATAGAATTAAATAAAGAACAGCATGAATGTATGTACAGTGTCGGCCAAAATAAAATTGACATTTTGAAATTGTTGTCTAAAGTCGCTACAATTGTATATTTATCCAAATGAGCTTCGTTTACCTTGATTGTATGATACTTTAACTGCACTTTATATGTAATTTAATGCTCAGAGTTTCTTAGCAATACTACCAGACATGTTATATGATCTCTACACAAAAACTATTTTCTTACTATTATTGTTGTGACTGACTCCATGTACGTTAAAACGTATTATTTTTTCTGCAAAAAAAAAAATAATAATTAATGATTAATGTTATAACAAGTTTTTATCCTTATGTGAATACAAAAATATTTTATATTGTAACTTTTTATGTCAAATAATAAATAAATAAGGACTTATTTTTTTTTTCTATATAATGCACCAAATTGTTAAAACTATATCTAACTATAATAATTTCATAAAAGTCGCATTTATAGGTTCATCAACTTATGCAGCCTTGATTACTACCTAATTTACATGTGGCCTCTAATGGTAAAAAGGTTCCCCACCTCTGGTCTATACCATATCTTGGGAGGTGAATTTTTGTGTTATTCAGTAGATAGATGGCAGTTTATGTACTTTATTTTGTACTAAACATTTGATTTTTGCAATTAAAAAATTTGACATTCTAAGTACAAAAATCATCAAAATAACTTGACAGTTAAAAGGTTAATTGTTTAGTTCTGTCAAAATGTATAATATTTTAGTGTTTAGAAAACTTGAGGAACATAATTCAAATTTAATATGTTAATATAAGTGAATGTTTTTCTAGGGTGATAAATAATACCTTGTATGCTTAGATTATTGAACTTTTAGCTTAATGGTTTACAGTCAGTTTTTGCTTTTATATTTTGGGGTTTGTTTGAATATTTTAGATTATTATCAAGAAGCTTACTGTAAAACTTGTTCATTGTAATTTTTTCTCTCTTCAATATTGATTAAATTATAATAAATGTTTAATGGTAATTGGTTAATAAATATATCTTCAAGCTATAATAAGGATTTCTAGAGGTTTGTGTTGGTATACAAGCTAAAAGAAAAGAAAAAGAAAATAGTATGAGTAAATAAACAGACCAGAAGTAGACATAACTTTATATCTTAAAAGTAAGATGTATATCAACAGGGTACTCCCTCAAAATTTAGAAAATATGTGTGGTTGTGACTTCTGTGGGTATCCTTAATGGCTGTTTTTGTATTTTATTTGATTTATTTTCAAATATTAATCTTATATTAAAGAAATTGTTTTAAATTTATGTTAAAAAGGGTAAGATTGTATTCAGGCTTGAAATATTAATTTGTTTCAGATTTGAACATATTATGTATTTACTTTCTGATATGGACTATGTTTATTTAACCCGTAAATGGTAACATCCATCTCTCAGATGGATAGAATTCATACTTTTCCTGCTAGGGTGCATAATTATCAATTTGAAACCTTCATGTTCGAGCTATGCTTCAATTATTCCATGACGTTGGTTGTGTTTGTTTATCTTTGAGTTTTGTTAACTTTATCGCCTTACATTTACCATTCCAAGAAAACTCACTCCGCTTTAGAGACAAATATTAGTTTAAAGGTACGTATTTGGTCCGTCTAGGGTCCAGGACACATTTTTTAAAAAAATTTTATTTATTGAGTTAAAATTTTGAATTCTTTTATGGTTGTTAACCATATAATTTTTAAAAATTCACATTATAAAACTTCTCATGAAGTTTTTAAAATTTTATAATTTTAAATTTTTTTAAAAAGTGGGGTAATTTAAAACCGTTATAACTCGAAATATTTGTTGAATTTCAATATTTTTTTTTCATTTTATTAAACAGAAATATATGTTTTAATTTTGATTCAGCATTTTTTTAAATATTAATTTTTTAAAAAATTTGAAATATTTAGAGTAAAAATTTCAAAAAAAAATTACGTAACTTATTTTTAAAAAATCATATTTTCAAAAGTAAATTTTTTTTTCAAATTTGCTTAATCAAAATTAAAATAAAATAATTGAAAAGACATGCTTTAAGTTTGAATCATTTATCTTTAACAGTTCCTGACTTATAACAGTTTAAAGACAAGAAATGGTGAACAAACCCATCATGCAAAACGCATATAAAGGTTTAAACAGTTATATTAAAATTAAAACCAAGTGTAAATATATTTTATAAATAAATAATACCTCAAATGCAGAGCTAAAGTTCAATGAAAATTGGAAAATTACATAAGTAATGAGCTACAAAATCCAACGTAGTCTTATGGACGGATGTTACTGTTAGAGTGATTCCAACAGATGTTACCATTTATGGGTTAAATTGTATGTGTTGTCTCTTATTTTACAATCTGGGAGATATACATACCTATTGAAACATACTTGAAAACAAACCTATTGAAACTTGTGTAGAGAACATGTGTTCCTGAAATGTTCACATGAAATTAAAATTAGAAACTAGCTTTATTTTATTCCATTTAACTTTTATTGGTTGAATTTAGTTTATAGTTATATGTTAAATGATCTTTTAAGTTATAAAATGGAGCCTAAGGGGAGAACAATATTTATTCCATTTTGAATAAAATGTGCAACTATTAAGAGTTATTATATTATATAGGGTGTTTAAAATTAAATTGTTATTAACAACAGTTCTTGAACAATTTTTTAAATTCATTAGTCAAAAGTTATCTATATTTTTTACCCTACTCTATGGAAAATATTCAATGTGTTTTTTTTTTTTTTTTTATAGGTGGTCAATCACACCAGTGATGTATCCAGTTTCATTCCTTTTTAAAGAACCAAGCACAGCTTACATTTTTCTCATTGTTATAAATTTATTTGTTGGAATCACTTGCGTTGTGACATCATTTCTACTAGAAGTTTTCTCATATGATGCAGTAAGCTATATTTTGAAATTATTATTTCGTTTTCAGTAAAATTTCATGATTTGAAATTTGAATGAAATTTAAATTGCAATATGCTGAAAATAAGATAATTTTAGTTAATTCTTGATATTTAGTGCATTTAAAAATATCTAGATATTTAGGCTATTTAAAACGATTGAAAAAGTTGTTTTTGAATGCCCAATGTCAAGTAATTTTTATACTAACTTATTTTTAACATCTATGTATTTGTAAATTATGCACAGAGACAAGTATCATCATGCTAAGGATTTTTAACTGAGTTTGTACTTGCTTTTCACACCTAACTGATAGAGTGTTATTTTACTTAAATTTAACCCTTTTGGGACGAGCGTGTCACATATGCAACGGCAGCGAACGTTATCTCACAGCCGGGTGTGTCATATATGAATCGCTGTTGAAAGTGACTCTGCAGACGGGTGTACCATATATGAATTTTTAGATAGAACAGAAATTATTATTTTTTCTGGCCATTAGATGTAGCCCTATGTCTGTTATAGTGATATTTATCGACAGTGACGTATGTTGACCTTCATTCCTGTGCAGTATTTTTTATTTTTGGTATTTTGTTTCGGAATGATGCCGAGATTCTTGAAAGCTGAGTAATGTAAATAAAGAGTCTTCCTTTTAACTTTGTCAGATGATATAAACAAGTGACGTATTTTCGATGCTGTGGAATACTTTTTTGTGTTTCTGTTTTTCCGGTGATACGGAGATAGATGGTTTACATTTTGTAGGTTTTATTTATTCCTCTGTGATTTTGGCTAGCGTTGAGAGGCATATTTTGTATCGATTAGCGTAAAATTTTTTACTCCATAATGGCAAAACGGAAACGATATTTATCAAAAGAGGAGTATACACAGATGCTACATTAGTAAACAGTCATAAAAACCAGAAAACAGCAGCAGACATTCTATTCGTGTGAGATATGCAATGTAGGTCTTTGCATACACTCATGTTTCAAAGAATATCGCACACTGTCTCCTTTTTGAAACATTGCTCCATTTTCGTTGTTTTCATGCTGGTTTTTTATGAAAGAGATTTTAAATAATTTTTAGTTTTATTAATGCGTTGTGTGAAATAAAATCTGATTGTTTGGATACTTTTTTTTCATTTATATTCAGTTGTGGTAAGTCAAAAGTTTTATTATTCTTGAAATTATTTTATAAAATTTGTAAGTAAAATATAATGATAAAGTGTTAAAATTAATTCTGATAACTACCTGAGTGCTCCTCTCATAATGTACCAAAAATTGGAACAATTGGACAACAAATTTAATTTATACGAATTTTTTTCCAAAGTTAAGCTTAGCAGCATGAATTGTCCGTCCCCAAAGGACAGTGCATCTTGTTAGCGTGCCATCCTGAGAGAACAGTTCGGTGACTGAGGCGCCCGTCTCGAAAGGGTTGATAGTATTCATGTTTTATCTTGACAGTAATCTGTGTGTAGTTATGTAATAGGGACAGGTCTAGTATTTTTGAAGGGCATTATTTGATGTTTATCAATCAATATAATTTCAATATCGATATATCAGATTTTTGGCTCAGTTCTTACCTTAAGTAGGATTTGTGTACAATGAAAACATAAAGAATCTGAGCGAATGAGAAAAATTAAAATTATTTCAAAATATGGCCTCGTTAAAAAGAGATTTTCTTAGGCTTTATTCTTTGGTATTAATATTTCCTGTCAGTTTGTACTACCTAATGTTACAAAGTCACATATTGACATTTTACTATAAACCTTGTAATAAACATCTAAAAAATTCTGTTGTGATGCGAGCTATTTTCTGTCTTAACTAAAAATTTATCAAAAACTTAGTAAAATTATTGATTTTATTTTTATAGTGAGATCTAATATAATCATAATTATGTTATATATATACATATATATATATATATATATATATATATATATATATATATAATATTTAAAATCATGTTACATAAGTACATTTATATTCATGTAACAATTATGCATGTAACAATTATATGCATGTAACAATTATGAATACTCTAAATATTTTTTTCTTCAAAATTTGTGTTATTAATTAGTTTAGTTTATAGATGATTTGATACAAATTTTAATTGTGTGGTTCATCAGTAAAATGCTGTCTTCAAAATTTAATGAAAAGGGAGGGGAGAATTGATAATATGGCATACTGTTTAGAGTGCATTAACACTAGAAAGACAGCCGCCATCATTTTTATGGTTTCAAACATACTATTGAGCGCTATGTCTATATTTATGTCCTCAGGCTTCTGAAATTTTATGACTTTTTTTAATTTTATGCAATATATGCACATACATTTCAAAATTATATTCGATGATAAAGAGGGGGAGAAAATGTGATGTATACCTACTAAAACTGAAAGCCGTCAATTTGACGGCAGTATAGAAAACAGGCAGAAATCTTTTAAATAATACCAGAAAATTGTTAGTTACTTTTCATCTCTTCCCCCTTTTGCAAATAAAAAAAATATTGGCTCTTCAGAAATATTGGTGTTGAAAATGAAGAACTGCACAAACAATGCATATATTTTTACGGATAAATCATACCAGGTTGTCAGCTCAGCATATCTGAATATTGTATATTCTTGATTTTATTTTCAACCATCAAAATAACAGTGTTCAGTCTTTTAGTAAGAAAAAATCCCCCATTTTTCTAGTGTTAAGAATGTGGAACAGTGGAAGTAACAATTGATGTCTTGATGTAAGAGGGGGCAATAAGATTTTTGCTACTTTATATAAAATAGGAGCAAAGAAGCATGATCATTCATGAATTATCAAACTAATGTTTATCAACTTCCGATTTTATGTTTGGTTTCATGCTTTTTAATAATATGCTAAAATGTGTTATGACTGTACTAAAATTGAAAGTTTTTTAGTACTTAGGTGAAGTTCACAAAATGCTCAAAACAACGTTTTTGTTATTTCCAAATTATTGCCTTGGAAGAGGATTAATGGATATTGCTTTCAATGAATATCAGAACTTCTTCCTTTTCAAGACAGGTAATTACAATTTTTTCATTATTACATCTTTAAATGATTTTTATTGTGAAAACTGCCTTATAGAACTTATAATTTAACTATTTTTATAATTTCTTTGTTCTTTCTTTGTGATGTATCTCTTTTACATACAAAAATACTGTGAAATAAGCAGTGTTGAAAAATAAAAGCCAATGTTATTAAAATTGTTAATTTCTGAGCTATCTTTTGTTATGTACCTCTATATTCTTCTAAATTATGGCGAGGATAGCTTTTATTTGTTAATTATGGAATCTTTAAACTGTCTTCTTGTAGGTCAATATGACAAAATGAAATCACCATTTGCTTGGGACTTAATCACCCGAAACCTGGTTGCAATGGCATTTTCTGGCTTAGCATTTTTTTTCCTCACATTACTTTGTGAATTCAACTTTTTTAGAAAACCCAAGTAAGTGTGTTATCAATTTTTATCTAATTTTTAGGAAAATATTTTGACTGCAGTATTTTTTTTTTTTCAGTGATTGGTATATTGTGTAATAATTTGGTCGATTGGTATATTGTGTAATAATTTGGTCACATTATTATTATAATTATGCTTTTATTAAATAACTTGTTTATTATGTATTAAAACCTTGATAAATCAATTTTTCATATCTTTGTATCTCTCTAACCTCATTATTTTTGTGCTTTTTCATTTCCTTTCATTTTATCTAGATTTAAGTTGCAATGTCATCTCAAATGTAAAAGATCCCTAAAATGTTATATACAAATAAGAAATTTTATTTGCTAAATTCTGTTTTGCATACAGTTTACAAAACTTTTTCTGGCAATCATGTAATAAAATTTTAAATAAGCCATATTTTCTCCTGGAAATTTAAATAGAGCTGAGAAATTTTATCTGCAGCATCTTGTCTTCTATACCACCCATATTAGCTATTCTGATGGTCTTGATATGTTTTAAAATCGGGTAAATTAGGGTTAATATGATCAAACATCATCCTATTTAGTGTTTGAGGAGGTAATATAAGTTCACTTCTACTTCTTATAGGTCTTTGCAGTAATGTTACAATGCTTGTAAGGGAAAATTAAGTTTGCAACATCTTGTCTTGTATACCACTTGCGTTAACTATTCTAATGATCTTCATATGTTTTAAAATCATGTAAATTAAGCTTAATGTGTTAAAATATCATCCTCTATAGTGTTTGAGGAGGTGATATAAGTTCACTTCTACTTCTTTATAGGTCTTTGCAGTAATGTCACAATGCTTATAAGGGAAAATCAAGTTTGCAACATCTTGTCTTTTATACCACTTGCGTTAACTATTCTAATGATCTTGATATGTTTTAAAATCAGGGAAATTATTTATAATGTGATATATCATCCGCTTTAGTGTTTGAAGAAGTGATATAAGTTCGCTTCTACTTCTTATAGGTCTTTGCAGCTATGTCACAATACTTGTAAGTGAAAATTAAATTTGTAAAAATTACTGTTAGTCCCTGTCTTAAAAATCTTTTCCCACCTCTGAATAATTTTACTTCCAAATTTGTTTACTTTCTATCTTCCTGTTATTGTTCTGTTGAAAATACTTATTTTCTATTCCAACGCATAGAAATCATCCTCTCTCTCAATAGTTCCGTTCCCATATTTGCTTATTTACTAGTTACAGATTACAGACATACATGGCTAAGATGCATGAAATCAAATGCCTTTCATTTGTATCATCAAAACCCTTTGTTACTTCTAATTCCGAATGTCTATTTTTCCAATGAATTTTGTCTTTAATATTTTATGCGACCATTTTATAGAAACATCCAAGTACCTGATTATTCCATTGAAGTAGAAGATAATGATGTATCCAATGAAAGAAAAAGAGTCTTAACTGGCCAGGCTAATTCAGACGTCCTACATTTAATAAATCTTACAAAGGTATAATTCTAGATGGTTTTTGTCCTCACATTTTAAAATTTATTCTCTTATGTTTATTCATTTATTTGTTCGTCAATTGATTTTGGTTCGTGTGTAATTCATTTCTGAAATTCCCTAAATTTATTTATTCAGGTGATTTTCTTTTATACATATAATTTTTTTCATTTCAAATAGATTTATAATTCGAGGAATATGAAGAAGAAGTTGATTGCTGTAAATAAATTGTGCCTTGGTGTACCTGAGGGAGAGGTAAGGTGATTTAGCTTCATTCAATTTAAAGATTTGAGACAGCAGTCGATATAATTTATCATTTTATTTCATACTAGCTGGGCTTCGCCCAGCTATCGATTCACTTGACACTTAAATCACAGTTCACTTGAATTTTAAAAAAATTTTCACTTTTAATTGCCGAAAAATCCCAAAAAAATCAGTACATCTTCAAATGATCTATTTATGATTAAAAAGTTTGAATTAAAAGTATGAAAAATAGAAAAATAATTTAAAATTAGACACACAATGAAACATTTCTTTTCAGTGATTCATTTTTTAGTGAGAATCACGCTGTGTTTACATCGTAAAACATGGTGGTTATGTTTTGTTCAGTGGAGTATGCATTTAGAATTGAAATATCTCTAAAACTATTAAAGTAACATAATAAGTGTACACAGAAAAAATTAAGTAATTCTAGTGACTGAACATTTTAAGTTTTTTTTCTTTTTTTTAACTAAATTACATTTTAAAAACCTTTCTGTCTTCTAATATTTATGCTCTTTTAAAAAAATCAAATGAATCTTTAAAAGTTAGAGATATAGTTTATCATCGTTATAGAGATATAGTTTATCATCGTTTGTTATATTCATATGAAAAAGAAAAATCAGTGTTTGTATATTATTATTAGATGAGTCTGTACATAGTTTTAACATTAGTTTTAAAAATTAACTGTTAAAATAAGTTGTTGTTTTTTTTTTTTTTTTTTTTTTTTTTTTTTTTAAACGAATCATTCCTGGAACATTTCATCTTAAAATGGAATGCGCTGCTTGGTTAACATATGTATACAGTTTATAAAAATATAGGTGTAATTTGTTTTCTCTTCATAAACTTGATTTGAATAAGTTACATTTAGTGCATAATGTTTTAAACCAAGAATAGATTAAAAGGGTGGATAAAGTGTGTGATATGAGAAAAGATGGATTGCTTTAAAATTTCTTATATTCTTTTGCTCTAATCTAATTTTTTTAGGCATGGGAGATTTGTAAATTGATAGTCAAATGTTAGTTTTAATGAGAGAATATTGTATCTTATTTCTAAGTTATCAGTTTCTTTGGATGTTGAATGGATTTAATTATGTTTATGTTTTAGTTAATTTTGTATGCTGAATCATACAGTTTTTAATGTGTTATTTTTTAAATGTAGATCTTCCTCATTACCAATAGCTTAAAATATTAGTTTTCAATTAAAGCGTTCCAATTGAAAAGCAGATAAATACCAAAATTTCTGAAGAGCATTTTATCACTGATACAGGGGTTTGTTCCAAGGCTAATGGTGTTGGTAGGAGGTAAGTGCCTAGATAGTTTGGTTTAGTTCTGAGCTTGGCACTTACCTTCTTTTCTATGCCATTTGCCTTGGAACAAACCCTTATATCAGTGAAAAAATACTTTTTGGAAATTTTGGCACTTACCTTCTTTTCAATGGGAACACCTCAATCGTAGCTCATTCTTGACAGATTAAAAACTACCAACATTGATTCATGTACACTGTTTTTAATTTATATTTAAAATTGTGTGTTGTGTATCAAGCATAAATCTAGTTCTGAGTTGCTATTTTTTAATAAAAATAATTTCAGTGTCTGGGGTTGTTGGGTGTAAATGGTGCTGGGAAATCTACAACTTTTAAGATGCTGACAGGTGATACAAATGTTACTGCTGGTGATGCTTTCTTAAATGGATTCAGGTATTGTTTATCTTCATTCACAAAATTATTTGCAATTATTTAAGCTTGTCTTTATGCACATGTTTTAAAAATTCCACATTTTGAAGTTTAATGGGCAACTTTTTCTTCTGCAGTAATTTCTAGTATTTTGAAGTATTTTCAATTTTCCTAAAATTTAATTTATCATTTTTGTATTTAATGCTACAACAAAGAAGTAATCTGCTATCCAATTGCTTTTTATAATCAAAAATATATTATCCTGAGTCTAATGAAATTAGAACTTTTTTATTTCAGCAAGTACACCATTATTATTTTAATTATTAATAGTAGTAGTTGTAATAGTATCATCATTATAATATCATTATCATCTTTACTTATTATGTAAGATAAATAATCTGCATAAAATATGACTACATGCATAATAATTTTGTTGAATTGGCATTATATCTTGTATTTTTATGGGGGTTTTAGTTAACCTTTTAACTGTCGTGCCCGAGATAGTCTCGGGGTGGATTTTTTTCTTGCATGTTATTGTCAAACACGAATCTATCTTGGGACAAGTTGATTTGGGCTTTATTCAATAGATGGCAGCACTAGTATTCTATATTATATCTTTTTAGGTGAATTTTTGCGTTATTCAGTAGATGGCAGTTTATGTATGTTATTTTGTATTAAACATTTGATTTTTGCAATTAAAAAAAATGGCATTTTCCATACCAAAATCATCAAAATAACTTAACAGTTAAAAGGTTAAAGCATGGTTTCTTAACCTGTGGTTCATGAACCCCTTGGGAGTCCATGAATAAATTTCAAGGTCTTCCAACTTGGATGTGAATCCTCAAGAATTTGCTGAGGCTGCAAAACATGAATTTTAATGCTTTTTGTTAGAAAATAAAATTGTTTCATGCAGTAAATTTAAAAATTTTACTGCATGTAAAATTAAAAATAGTAAATTTAAAAATTTAAAACCCTCATAGTAGTCTTTGAATTTGAATTCAATCAGTTGTACAACTGAACAGCTGTCACTCAGTAAAGTGTAACAGTGACATTATATCTGTACAGTTTTAGTGTTAGCTTTTTCTGTAAATAAATGCTGAATTGATTGATTAGCGATATTTTCAAATATATGCTGTGTATGGCAATACTGTGTTCATCAGCGGCTGTTGTGGGTGAGTCATGCATATTTTTTGTAAAATATTACAAAAATGATTAATTTAAATTTTGCACCTTCATATTCTGTGATTATCAGAAGGAGGGGTCCATAGTTTACACCAGACTATCAAAGGGGTCCACAAAACTGAAAAAGTTAAGAACCAATAAATTAAAGAAAAAAAAACTCATATGATCCAAAATCCAGCTAATTTTTCATAATATTTTAATGGACAATTTAGAAAGATAAAGTTTGTTTTAATTATAAGTAGATACTAAATATATAGCCTTAAAAGGATGTATAGTTTGATTTATATTTTTTTGCTATCTAGTATTCGACGTGATCTGCAGAAAGTTCAGCAATATATTGGATACTGCCCACAGTTTGATGCCTTGTATGATGAACTGACTGCCAGAGAGCATCTAATTTTGTATTCAAGATTTAGAGGGATTCCTCTGAAAGAAGAAGAAAAAGTTAGTTTTTATTTGTTCTCAGCATTTTAATTTATAATAATTTGTATGAAGTGTTAAATGAACATGTCATTAGGGATTTGTCATGAGTGAAGGAATTTAAAATTCACAAAGATCACTTGTTTAAAAAAAAAAAACTTATGTTGTGAAACATATATTTTCCAATGCAGAGGCCTTGTTCTTAGACATTCGCCTTATAACACCGCAGTATTGCTGGCCTCTTTATTATGGGACCACCATATAGGTGGCCCAGCTTCGCCCCCTATGAACTGATCCTGTAATTTTGAACCAAGTCAAGGGACAAGACCTGAAACACTTGACCCTGCACCTCCAGAGGTAAATTTGAGAACTTAGAGGACATTGCAGCCATGACAGATTTTTTGTGCACCAACCACCGTTAGTGTACACGTCAGTGGATTTGTCAGCGACTGGCATCGAACCAGGGACACCACATGTTGTGAAACATATGGAAACTTAAATTGAAGTGTATAACATTTTTTTTTAAACCTTTGTTTTAAATAGTCAAGTTTAAATTTACTTTGACATAATTTTAGCAAATCTTAATATTAATTTGGAGAAAAAATAGTAAGTGATCATTTTGATTTCATTTTGATAGATTATCAGTTTTTATCATGCTAAAGGATCTGGTACATACGAAAGTAGAGTTAGGTAATAAACATTTATGAAATATAAATATTAGGGAGAAATGTACATAACCACACAACTCTAGTATTGTAATGTTTGAAGTTATTTTATTCTGTAGAGACTTAACCTTCAATTTTTTTATATATAGGTTATTGAGTGGGCTTTAAAGAAATTAGATTTAGTCAGTTATGCTGATCGTGTGGCTGGGACATATAGTGGAGGAAATAAGAGGAAACTTTCCACTGCTATAGCTTTACTGGGAGCTCCACCAGTGATATTCTTGGTATGAAAATATTTTATTTCTGTTGGGGAAAAAAAAGGTTTCATAATGTTTAGTTGTTTATAATTTAATATCAAATAAACTTGTTATGACTATCATTTAAAATCATCTGATAGAAATATATGTTTACCAACTCCACTATTTTTCATGGGAGATTTCTGGTTTCAAGTATTGTCTCATTTATCTTTTTCTGTTGTAATTTCCTCCTGTTTTTAAAATAAAACTGCTCAGTTGGTAGCATTTAAAATTTTCCACTAAAGATATCTTAAGAGTTTTAAGTCATTAACTTAGAATTTTAAAAAATGTGTGAAAAAATTATTTATCTGTGATTAGAGTTTAATTTATAGTTGTTAGTTATTTTGTATTTGAGTACATAAAAATGTGCACTTAAAATTATTTTTCTTAGCTATTTTATGATATAATTCACTAAATTTTCTTTAAATTATTTTGGTTAAAAGTGTTTTGGTAAACCTAATGTATTGAGCTGTAAAAAATGACCTTTTGTTACCTACAATTTCAGTTTATTTAATTAAAACTTATCTTAATTTTTTTTTATGCTTTAGAACAGGGGTGAACAAACTGCAGCTCTTGAACCACATGCAGCTGTTTATCACTTTCTTTGCTGCTCTTTGCTAGAATTGAAAACTTATGCCAGAATCAAAATATCCAAAATTAAAATGAGGGGCATGTCTAATAACCACCATTTTCGGTACAACTTATGATTGTATATCCTTGTATTCTACATTTTGGTTGATAATAAATAAACAATGTTCAATGTTGAAAAATCAACTAATGACTACAAACTGCAACAACTCAATATATGCCAAATTTTAATAATTTTGCCAAAACAATTAAAAGAAAAGTTTTATTAAAGCTATTGAAACTATTTAAGAATTTAGAAATATTAATTATTCCAACAGCTGGGGATTGATATTGTTATGTTTTCCTGGGTTTGTTAGGATTAAATAAGAATCTCTTCAGAAAATTCACACAAAATAAATTTATTATTTTGTAAATTCTTCAGGCCTATACACAAATTCAAACATAAAAGATGTAACAACTGTCTTCTATGTAGCAGAAAATTCTAAAAACACAAGTCAGGATACCAGAATTTCTAATACAATACACACCAATTAACGCAGTTACAACACATTCAATTCTCATTAGGAAATTGAACCGAGTTCCAATGCCAATGTCAGGTATATTTATAGATTTCCAAAGCACCCTCTATAGGTCAGTCACAGCTAGATATTTCTAGAAGCTTCCAGAAAGGTTTAGTTGGCATGTTGGCGAAATATCGCCAAATTTGGTGACCAAAATAAGTCACAAAATCCATTGCCAATTGGGCAATAACTCTCATATTTGGCGAGATTCCCATAGACTCCCATGTTAAATTCATAACTATAGGAGCTCTTCCATAGAAGCCATTTTAACGAAACAGAATGCAATATTTACAAAATTTGTAGCAATATATTGAATGAGAACATTAGAAAAACCAACCCTTAAAATTTCTTTCCTATCGAATATAACCTTTTTTCTGTTTTTGGCTCTTCTAAATATGTAGACATTCCTAAATGGTTCACAATGAGCTCTTCCATAGAAGCCATTTTAACGAAACAAAATGAAATATTTAAAAAAATTCGTAACAATATATTTAATAAGAACTTAAGAAAAAACAACCTGTAAAATTTCTTTCCTATCGAATATAACCTTTTTCTGTTTTTGGCTCTTCTAAGTATGTAGACATTCCTAAGTGGTTCACAATGAGCTCTTCCATAGAAGCCATTTTAACAAAACAGAATGCAATATTTGCAAAATTCGTAACAATATATTTAATAAGAACTTAAAAAACAATATATTTAATAACCCTTAAAATTTTTTTCTAATTGAATATATCCATTTTCTGTTTTTGGCTCTTCTAAAAATGTAGACATTCCTAAATGGCTCTCTATGGAAACTGTTTATCTTGGCCACCCCTGCTATAGAATAAAAAGTCTTAATTGTAATCATTATAAAATAATTGATAAATTTGAATTTTATTTCTGGGCACATAATGGTAGTTTTCCAGGCATAATGGTTTAAATACTATGGGTATAAATAAATGTTGATTGATTTATATTGCATATATTTTTCCTAGGATGAACCCACAACGGGTATGGATCCCAATACAAGGCGGTTTCTATGGGATCTTATTACAGAACTAGTGAAGAGTGGGCGTTCTGTTGTGTTAACTTCTCACAGGTATGTGATTTACATTTATTCTTTAAATTTTTTCAATGGAGTTCCTAAGTTTTAAATTGAGATGAATGAAAAGTAGGATTTTTATTTTTATTTATTTATTTATTTTTTTTTTTAAGAAGAAATATTGTATGAATAGATTTTGATTTTTTCATAAATATTTATCTGGCTGATGATGCTTTTAGATCACGTGAAGAGGGAATAATCTTTTGTTGTTCTTGAATAGAATGAGAAAAGGTTAAATAAAATTTTTGCCTAATTTAGTTTAATCCAATTAATTTTGCTATCAGAGAAATTTTTATTTATTATAAAAATTTTCTACTCTTTTGTAATAAATTTCTTTCAGTCCCGTAGTCATAATTAATAGTCATAGCCTTACTAGTAAAGCCTAATCCCCAAATTTGTATGTAAAAGGATTATGTGTTTTTTATCTCTTTATAGTCTAATAATTAAAATCCAAATAGCTTTTGATGTTGTTGTTGTTGCTAATGCCCCCTGGTTGGAGGTTCCATTCACCAGGTCCTAATAGGTTATTGGGCTGAAAGGAGCAACTCCTGTTTTGAATTAGCACCACAAGGGTCAGAGTCCGACTTGGCTAAATGACCGGTCCCATAATTTTGAACAGAGTCAAGTGACGAGACCGAAAGACTTGACCTGGCACCTCCAGAGGTAAATTTAAGAGCTTGGAGGACATTGCAGCCATGACCTACTTTCCTACCCAGCCACCATTAGTGAACACAGCGGTGGATTTGCAGCGCCAAGTATCGAACCAGAAACTTTCAGATCACTGGCCCGCTGCTCTTGCCAACTGGGCCACTGCACCCCCAAATAGCTTTTTCATAGTATGAGCAACAGATTGTTAAAAACCTCTCTTTATGTAACAGAGAAAAATTTGGAAAGTGTTTGGGATCGCAAAAGGAGTCCAAATACGTGATTCTGTCCTTGGACAGAAAAGAAAAAACTTTGAAACCTTGAAAGTTAAAACCTGGGAATCAACTGGATTTAAAGCTCAATAATCTAAGCGGTAAAGAAGAAATTCAATATATATTTGTATTCCTTAGGAATTGATCATCCTTGCAAATCACTAATGTTAAATATCCTGATAACTATCATGGTTGTTAAAATTTAGCTTCCATCTGAAATTTGGTGTTTTTCCATACACACCCAAAAGACAGATGAAATTACACCTAAATAATAAAGAAGAATAACTATTATTTATATTGTATATCATGTTGAAACAGATTACATTTATTACATTTTCACAAAATTGAAATGGATTATAATTTGTCACAAATGTTAATTTCTAGCATTTGTCATCTATTTTACAAGATATATCCTATTTTACTATTAAAAAATTGAATTATAAATATTTAAAATATCTGTATGCATTCAATTAATTTGTAGCCTTGTTTCTAATTACACTTTCTTTGCATGCATAAGCATCATTTTTCATTTTAAAATTAATTTCAGTAACTGCAGTAAAAACTGTATATACAGTGGAATCTAGATCTATCATTTTTCAAGAAACCGACTGAATTGAATGATAAATGCGGGAAAACGATAGATGCAGGAACATAGCAAAGCAATATGATCGTAAGGATTGTGTGAAATAAACAACACATATGGTAAAATGATGATTCAGAGAATGATTGATCGAGATTCCACTGTATTTATAAACAACAGTTGAAGAAACTCAAATAGCTAATGAATGACTGCAGTATTTATTTTGACTTGTATCAACAGTGAAAAAGGCTGAAGTTTCTCATTGTAAGTCATTAAATTTTTTTTCCTTTTCTTATTACAACTTTTTTTTTTTTTTTTAAAGTATGGAAGAATGTGAAGCACTTTGTACAAGATTAGCAATAATGGTGAATGGTCACTTCAAGTGTTTGGGCAGCATACAACACTTGAAAAACAGATTTGGTGAAGGTTACTACATAACAGTTAGGACAGAGTTGGGTGAATTGGAAACAATCAAGAGGTGGTTCAGAAAAACATTTACAGAGGCTCGACTAAAGGTATGTTTATAACTCTTTAATATGTATCATTTGAAAAACATGTAACATAACATATAATAAAGTGATTTTTTTTTTCAAAATTATTTTCTTTCATGGATGATAAGTAGTTTAAAATTTTGTAATTTTTGTTTAGGGACTAACTTACATATTTTCAAGGTACTATATCTTGCACTTATTTTTTCTAGGAGCAGCATCATAACTTGTTACAGTTTGAACTCAAATCCGGTTGCATATCATTAGCCTATGTATTTTCTAAAATGGAATCAGCTCTTCAAGAACTGCCTATTGAAGAATACTCTGTTTGCCAAAATACATTAGATAATGTAAGAACATCTCTCTTTTATATATATATTTTTTTTTTTTTAATCCTATGACCTAGACATAACCACCAACAGTCTATCACGAGCAGCGCAATACAGTTAAAAAAAACACAAAAGGTTACAGTAATTTTTAACAGCTACTATGTCAGAACACAGGTGCAAATGGTCCCTTCTCGTGTCAGTAGTCATACAAAGTGGGCAAGTTGGAGAGTCCACCAGACCAAATCTGTGGAGGTGCTTCCTTAGGTAGTCATGTCCAGTTTTTACTCTGAAGTTAGCAGCACCGACAAGTCTAAGCAGGTCGCGAGGGATGGGATTTTCCATTAAGGTACCCCAAATCTTCCCTTTCATAGCATTCCTAATAGTCTCACGATGATGGATCTTAAATCTAGCACTATGGTTGCAAACAGGAAGGTCTGGCTGGGGATCTTTTATATTTATTGATGTGTTTATTTTTAAGAAGGGCCTCTACCTGTTAATAATGACACTTTCAAGACCAATACCAATTCATTTCTGTATGCTGTCAGTGATCCCCCCATCTCAGACCTCCTCCATCTATGATTGGATTAACTGGTTATTATTTACCATTCTTTTAGGATACAAAAGTTTTTCTTTTAATTTTGTTATACCATGGCATTTATTGTTCATACATTTTCATATATTAGTTCATTATTTTTACCTACTGGTACAAGTAGACAGAATAAAATAATTACAAGATAAAAAGAACTTTTTATATACCATGTTTTTAAATTTTCTGTTGAATCATATAAACTTGACAATTCTATGTATAAATAAATACTTTTTTAAATTTTTTTTTATGAATTATCCCATCAACTTGAAAGAAAATGAAGTTAATTGGAAGTTAACTTGTGTTTAACTTTTCATTCCCGTCCCGGCTGATAGATGTCTGCACCAGTCTACAAAACAAAATTAACTGAAAATGAATTCAATCCTGCTTAAAGATGGCTTAAAGTATTAAAATAATGCATTGCCATCGTGTTCTGAGCTATTCTACATAGAAGTTTCAAATGTCTAGCTAGTCGGGAAGTTAGTTAAAAATCGATTGCAAGATTTGTACTGGACAAACACACACACAAACAAGAAAGCGAGTTAATAAAAACTTGATAAAATTAATGCAGCTACAGAAAATTGTGAAGACTTATTGACTGTTGTTGTTCAAATAGCACCCCTCATTGTAGAGTGGTTAGCATCACAAGCTTCCCCAAAGTTGGCTTTGATTCAAATCCTTTCTAAGGGTTGCAGATTTCTATTCTGTTTACTCAAAGGAAGTAGTGATAGCTCCCTATGAGGGTTCCTACCCCCTATTGTTATATGCATGATAAATTATTTCTGGTTGCAGCTTCTTTTTTTTTTTCTTTTTTATGGGGGAGGGAGAATGAACTCTGTATGTCTCAATAATATATGTTTTACAACTGTCAAATAGTATGTTTTATCCATTTACAGTATTTTCATTAAATCAATCAGTCTTTCTCATAAGCATGTAATGGATAGTTCGTACACTATTTCGAGTGAGTTCTGTTATCACTAACCCTATTTTTAATATCTATATTTTGTTCCAGTAGGTTGATTTGTGAAAAAAATATTTTCCACCATTGGAATACAATATTTGAAAACTTGTAATTGTTTGTATTATTTGTTATTTGTAGTTATTATATTTATTCTTCCTCATAATTATTTATGAGCACAGCTAGTTGTAGCTCCTTAGTATTTGTGTTTTTATTCTTATTACTGAGATAGGGTGCATATTTTGGATTTTATAACATACTAGCCGGTCTTTGCCCGTTTAGCCAGTTGGTTTAGGGACCCGCTCCCTTCAACAATCATCGTAGAATGGAAACACTTGAAAACAATGAATAAAGGTATTTCAATTTTTCATCTGACCCCCGTCATCTGACCATGTTTCAAAATTATGTGGTATTGTCCTTGAATCTTTCCCAAAGGACTGATTCCAGACTATCGTGAATAACCATTGTGTAGTTCTAGCACGACGTAAAATAGAATTTCCCTTTCCCTTCCTGAAACTGAAATTAATTTTTCAACTGTACTGGTTAAATAATCCGAGTTTGTAACTTCACAAGGTCTGAATCTGGGCCTTCCCTTTTGGGGTGACACCATCTGGCAGACCTTTGCACCAATAGAACCAAATATTGCATAAAAAATTGAATAACAATTTTTCTAGTGTAAAATTTAAAATTTGGGCTTCGAGGTGTACATACTCATTGTCTGCTCTACCTGTGTGCCAAATTTCATGGCTGTAAGTGCCATAGATTCGTCTGGAGACCGCACACACACAGGCAGACGAACACTTCCTTTTATTAGTATAGATTTCTAGTGTGCTATACATTTCTTTGGATGAAAAAGGCATCCTTTTGCATATCACCCCATGTGCAAATTTTCAGTGCATCATTTTTGAGAATATTGATATTCTTACTTGAACTGATATATTACATCTCATAACTAATATGAAGAAAGTTTCATGTCTGTAAAAATTTCTAATTTATGTTTCTTTTTGTACTTCAGAAAATTTAATTTTTAGTATTAAGTTAAATTAAATTTTATTGCTAATCCACATTTTTTAGGTTTTTATCAATTTTGTTAAGCAACAATCAGATGGTGTCCGGGATCCCTCAGTTTCTCCTCATGCATTTTCTCCTATACCTGCAGATCTAGAAGAATCTCTAGATGATCCTCCACCTTTCATAGAAGGCTGTCATTTAGCTCGATCTCAGGTAAACCAGTTTTTAGATTTTGTGCTTATAATTTAACATTATATTTATAAGGCATTGTATGATAAACTTTAAAGTTCAATCTCATTTACTCGATAGGTTTTTTCTAAACTTCTGAAGATACTATTTTCTGTTTTTATTGGATCATTTTATAAAATTTTCTGTTTTGAGCTTAAATCATTCAGATCTTATGAATTATTAATGGCTTTAGATATTTTTAACCTCTGCTAAAAAGTTCTCATCTGGTAAAATTTTATTTTAATGATACACTATTTATTTCTTGTTAATATTTATATATTTTTAATGTTAATTTGTGGAACTATATTTATTAGTTTACTTAAACTAGGATTTTTTCATTAACCCCTTAACGATTGCTTAATTTTCAAGAAAACTGTAATAAAAGTGCCTATTTTGTTCTGGAGGATTCCATTTATGTCTTGATCTGCCATATCTAGTTTTTAAAAAACCATCCCCAATCACATTATAAATAGTCTGGTGCTGCCATCTGGTATTTAAAATAAGAAATAAAAAATTTTAGCGTAAATGAAGTGGATTGTTTTAATCTTTTTGGTGCGTTACTTTTAAACACTCCAGCCCAGAAATATCATGGGTATGAGAAATAGAAGGTGAAACCTCACCCTGTAATTTGTTACGGAATTGAGAAGGAAGGGGTTAATGAGTAATGGTAATGCTTTATTAGCTTCATAATTTTATAACTTGAATAATTTTTTAAAAATAATGACTGTTTATGATAGGTATGACTTAGTTATTTTCATTTATCTCTTAGTATTAGATATTTGGTTATGTATTTAGATTAGATATATATGTATATATATATATTTGTATTTATTGCAGCTCTACTTTCTTATTTATATGTCTTCAGTATTATTGTTAAAGTGTATGATAATTATGCTTTTGTAGTTTGCGTATAGTAGTAAGAGCTTTTAGTTCACATGAACCATCTGATCAGTCTGTTCTGTTCATTATTTTTTGTGTAAAATTATATAAATATTTATTATAGAGAAAAAATTATGATAGTTGCTCCATGAGTGATATATAAGCATAATTTTGTGTGACTCATATTATTGATGCTTTACTTCGGAGAATCTTGAGCAAATGTCAATTTTCGCATATTACTGTTGTTCAGATGTATTCCAATGTGGTGTATACAGTGGCAGAACAGGCTGATTTGGACTAACTTCTTGCAGTAGGGAACAGAATTTAAATGTAAATGATCTTTTTTCCAGGCCTGTGCTATAACCTGTTCTGACAATCAGCCCAAGATATATTGTTGGGGTCAAGGGAGTTCTGTTTAATTGTGATATGATCATCAGTTTATCATTTTTCTATTTATAAGGGCAAGTAAAAATAATAATAAATAAAGGCTTTATTGACATCACTATGCCAAATCATTGCATGCTTGCTTTGCATGCAAAACCATATTAATATTGCCATGTGATCTATGGTTTTCTAGTTGCACTGTAGGTGCTGCAAGTAGTGTAGTTTTGAAAGAGTAGTGCCTGCCTTTATAATATGTAGCAAATGCACTGAGTAATTTAATGTTTATACTCATGCGTATTTCAATCTGTAAGAAATTCAGTGAGAACTCAGAACATCAAAAATACTGATCAACCAGCCAACTGGTGGAAGTAAAATTATTTTAAACTTTACTTCTATTTACTTCACATGTCAGCTTTATATAGTTGACAGATGCCTGGGCCTTATAGTAACAGTATGGCTGTATATGACTAAAAAGCCCATAATGAGGTTAAACTGGGTAAATATACTGAAGATACATACATGACATGATAAGTTGTCTTTTGTTGTCGTTGTGTTGTTTTAGGGGGGATAAATTTTCATGATAATTTGCATATCTTCTTTTGACTATGTACTGATGCTATTTATTATAAAATATATGTACTTGAGATGCAGTTTCGATAGTAGATTAACTACTCTATGGTAACTGCAAACAGCTTACTGCCTTTTCTCTACTGGTCAACTGTTATATCCTTATATACAGTGGTTGATATAGTTTCTCTGCCACTCAAAGCTAAGGTATGGCATATTTCATTAATTTTGATCTAAAATCAAAGGGACAGTTAAATAAAGGCAGACAACTTGTTAGAAGTTTCAAATAACCTTCTGCCCTTAAAGTTATCTTTTGATTTTAATTTTGACATTTGTAAAGTAGCTGTAATTCATTTACTGTAAAATCTTGAGTATAATATACACTTTTTTTTCACATTTTAGTATGCAAAAATGTAGGTGCATGTTATACTCGTGTACAAAAAATGTACCATAGATTGGGGGACTACTTGGACCCAAAAAGTGAAGATTTTTGTACATTTCTTACCCAACGATAGCCTTAAAAACATATTTGCACTACCTGATTTGAACAACTTATTTGAAGATTCCCCAGGATTCTAGGTCTTTTTCAAACCAAAATTTTAATTTTATATAATAAATTATTGAAATTTGGGTTCAAATAACCCCCCTGATTGGGGTAGCTTGGACCCAACCTACATTTTACAGGAAATATACAATTCAAATAGGTAGTGGGCTCAAGTAGCACCTAGAATCTTGAAATAAAAATAGAGACTTATGAATGAAAAATTTATTTTGCATTAAAATAGAAAACAAACCTATTTTTATTTGGAAATCTGGTTGTTAACAGTGGATGCATCTTCAAAAATAATTTTACCCAGTCACGCCCAGGGAGGTTGTTTTGAAAACATTTCACTTATCTTCCATACATTGCAAGGTAAGACTTGACAATAAATCAAAAGTCCAGTTCATCTACGGGAAATCCAAAATCACAAATTTTGTCTAAATGACTGGCACAGGCCAACTCTTCTTCACAAGTAATAATTACAAGATAAAAAGAACTTTTTATATACTATGTTTTTAAATTTTCTGTTGAATCATATAAACTTGAGAATTCTATGTATTAATAAATACATTTTTAAAATTTTTTTGATGAATTATCCCATTAACTTGAAAGAAAATGAAGTTAATTGGAAGTTAACTTGCATTTAACTTTTCGTTCCCGTCCCGGCCGATAGATGGCTGCACCAGTCTACAAAACAAAATTAACTGAAAATGAATTCAATGCTGCTTAAAGATGGCTAAAAGTATCAAAAGAATGCATTGTCATCATGTTCTGAGCTATTCTAAAAGTTTCAAATATCTAGCTAGTCAGGATATTAGTGAAAAATCGATTGCAAGATTTGTACTGGACAAACGCACGAACAAGAAAGCGAGTTAATAAAAACATGGGAAAATATTTGAATGTCCAGGTTTGTTCAATAAACCATTCTTCAATCTCCTTTTTATAGTGGACCTACTAATTTTAAAGTGGGTTGAGACATCTCTCTGAGACATTTCTCCTGACCTCACAGTATTTAAACATTCCTTTAATCTTTCAGCGGTAAAATCCACATACTTACTTGCTCCCAGGAGACCTATTGAAATTTTGGGGCATTTTTGTATCAGATCTGTGAATAAATGCAATTGAACCGGTTTAACCATATAATAAAAGGAACCCGACATGAAGTAATGATATTAATTATTTTTACAATGAAATTTGAGAATGTCTGATCAAAAATGTGACTAGGGGTTAATTGGACCCACTTCCTTGCTTGGGTCCAAGTAACCCCATTTTTAGTTTATCAGCACACTAGTTAATACTTATAATTTTTATTGGGTTAATTGATTCTATATTCATCTAAAACTATTGTTATATTCTTAGATTGTATTTGAAATGTAAATTTATCCTTGCCGAATGTGGGACTTCAGTGTGTAAAGAAGTGAAAGTAGAAGTTATAATGTCACAAAAATTCATGTTTTTATCACAAAACAACATAACCTGAACTAAAAAAAGGTGGGAACAGGGTAAAGCACCTCAGGACCTAGCTAATGCTCCTATCTGTTGGAGAGATTGTGAATTATATCTATATTTTGTTGGAAAGAGACCTAGGTGTAATTTAAAACACTTTTTTGGTTTGGGTCCAAGTAACCCCCTAGGATCCAAGTAGCCCCAAGTTACAGTACCTCATAAAAATTTAAAACTATATTTTTTGTACACGAGTATAATACGCACCATCATTTTTGCGGACTAAAATGTGAAAAAAAAGTGTATATTATACTCAAGATTTTATGGTAATGGACAGTGTTTCGCTCAAGCTTCAAGACATTTAATTTTTGAATGCCAGATAGTATTTAATTTATTTATACATCTTTGTTTATATGGTCCATCTGAAATATTAAAGTTGGATGAGCTGCTTTTATTTACATAGCTTATTAAAATGATTGTATGAGTAACTTTTGAATGATCTCCTTGTGATGTATGAGTATGTGATAAGAATTAGATTTTTTTTAAGGGTTTTTATGTAAGTTTCTATAATTATAGCAAAAAAAGCTGCTTAGTTTTGTGTTTATTTTGTTTGGAATAATGAAAAATAATGAATTTTGTTTTGTAATTTAAAATAATAATAACAAAAATTTGGTGATTATTCATTAGAATCTAAAGTCGTTTTTTGAATCCGAATAAAATGCTTTGCTATGGTTTATGTAAGGAATCAAAATATAAACAATCAAAGAGATTTCACATATTTTACAACTTTAAAGGATATGTACATTCTTTTGAAGCATATGAAGCTTGGAATTTTAAGTAGATATTTTATATTTGTGCATTTTGTATGAGTGTTACTGAATGTATTTACTTATGTATATATATATATATATATATATATATAGATAGGTGCATAGGTATATGCCTAGCTATTAGTCACAATTCTGTAAGTTAGACTTAATTTCATTTGTGAAGTTAAAAAATGTATGTGACCATTTTTACTTTACAGAAGCAAACTCTGATAAAGATTTAAAATTTAACATATTATTCATCTTATCTTTTGATGTGATGCAGCGTAGTTTCAGTTTATGGCCAAAACTGTTAGAAAGTAACAATGTATGATTTATTTTTTATTGTTAGGTGTATATAACTAAACATAGCTTCGTCAAACAAAAAGAGGTTAAGGTAAGTAATAGTGAAAACTCGCAATTCGCTATGGAGTACATTCAAATTAAATACAACAGTCAATGTATGCAATTAATGCCAAATATATATATATATTTATTTATAATAAATACAGCGATCAATGTATGCAATTGATGTAAAAAAAAAAAATATATAAAAATCATAAGGGATTTTTTTATAGACAAAATAATGTAGAAGAAAATATTCAAATTAAATCTAATAGAACATACTATAGAATATAGTACAGTTTGAGAAACATATCTCTTACTGTATTTTAATATTTTTTTTGATAATGGCCAATCGTCTGCCGCATTAGAAAGAAGAATTAAAAATATTTTTTTGTCAATTTATTTCGTTGTTATGCACATGACACAAAATTAATTTAAAGTATCACAAAAAGAAAAGAAATCACGTTATCAGCATTTAATAAATTAAATTCTAAAAATTAATCTTTAAAAATTCACCAAAAATCAGAAAAGGGAGGTAAAGATTCGAAAAAGATTTCATTTTAAAGGAATTTTTATGATCTTTCTCGTGATATAAATTGTATAACCCTCAGATTATTATTTTAAATGCAAACTTAAAAAAATATTGCAAAAAACAGCTTAAAAAATTAATTTTAAAAAATCTAAGACGAATTTTTTTAAAATCTTTCTTAGTGCACCCCTACACTATAAGAAGAATCGCCATGCAAAATTTCAGCCCTTTAGGTCTAACGGTTTAGTCTGTGCATTATCTGTCAGTCAGTCAGTTACGGAACAGTTTTATATACACTGATGTGCCACTGAATTAGGGATACCTACCTAGTAACGAGTTGGGCCTCCTCTGGCCTTGATAACGGCTGCCACACGATGAGGCATAGATTCAACAAGTTTCTGGAAACGTTCCACGGGAATGGCTTGCCAAATATTGGCTAAAGCTGTCCATAATTCAGTAAGGTTCTTTGGTGCTGTGTGATGGCCTTTCATGCCTTGTTCCAAAACATCCCAAAGATGCTCAATAGGATTTAAGTCTGGGCTTCTAGGTGGCCAATTCATGACAGAGAAGTCAGAGGAATGCTCATCCAACCAGCCAGTAGCCAACCGGGACTTGTGAGAGGTACAGTTGTCTTGCTGGAAAACTCCATTACCATGCGGATAACAGAACGGCATAAACGGATGGAGGTGATCATCCAGCAACTCTACGTACCAAATTGCATTGAGGGAGGTTGGTACACACACCAAAGATCCCAAAGTGTGCCACAAAAAAACACCCCAGACCATGATTGAGCCACCATGCCCTTGTACAGTTCCAGCCAGGCATGCAGGATCCATGGCTTCATGAGCCTGACGCCATATTCTCAGCCTCCCGTCGGCATTAAGTAGTCGGAATCGAAACTCATCACTCCATGCTACTCGTTTCCAGTCCTCTACACTCCAGTCTCTGTGCTCTCTTGCCCAGGCAAGACATGCAGCCTGATGGCGAGTATAGAGCAATGGTACTCTCGTAGGTCGACGACTCCCGAAACCCATACGGTGAAGCGAGCGTTGCACAGTCCGTTTACTGACTGTACGACTGGCACCGTCATTAAACTGGGTGGTAATTTGAGCTAATGTTTGGCTTCGCTGGCTATGTACAATATGCCTGAGCCGTCTCTCACCATGCACTGTCAAGGCTAATTGTCCTTTGCAGTTTGCCCGATCGCTAGTTTTTTTCCACCATCCATGTATTCTTGGTATACTCTTGACACTGTCGACCCTGAAAATCCTAGCTGTCTGATGATTTCGGAAATTGAATGGCCCATGCGTCGCGCACCTACGATTTGTCCGCGATCAAAGGCGTCTAAATCAGGCAGTTTAACCATACTGGCAATTCCAACAACTAATTCAGAACAACCACAGTATGCGCTATATATGCAGTTACCACAGCGCCCACACTTGCGCATACATGATGCGCAGCGTTACACAATTTTTATAGGCTTTGCTATCCCTAATTCAGTGGCACTTCAGTGTATATATAGATTACTATACTATTCCATTATAAATTCCATGAGGAAAGAACTAGTGTTTTGATCAAAGTATATGACTCATCTAAGAAATCATCTTTTAAGCACTCATAAAAATATGATAAATGTTTGTACCTCTGTCAATCTATTACTTAGGGAGCATGTATTGTGGTTTGCATATTGTGGATAACAAAACAGAAGCAATAAAGGTACAAAAAAATCATGAAGATGTCATTCACTATAACCTGCATCTCTTGTATATTCAGTTACTATTATAGATCAAGTTTCATTTTAAATGAGTTCTTTAACTTGTTTGAAATCTATATGCTTATTTTCAGAATTACTTTTTAAGGACTAAATTACAGTAATTAGCAATATTTAATTTTTTTGAGTTATTAAAATGTCATTTTATGTATGTCTATTATCGTAAATTTTTTTATGAACAGGAATACTGTTGTACTGCAGATGAAATTGAGCAATGGGAATTTTGAAATTAAATGAAATTGCAAATAATAAATAGAGGTGAAATATGTGTTTCTAAAAGACAGGTATTTTATGTATATGTGAATATATTTGTTCCATGAAGATATGAGACATTAAGCAAATAGATTTTTGATGAAATATGCACAAATTTAAAATCAAATATAAGTAAAAGGAATGGAGAAGTTTCTAAAACAGGTAGTATATGATATTAAGTTAAAAATATAATTTTCTAATGAATATTTTAATTCTCTCTTGTAATTATTTAACATTTCGATATAATTAAGTTCGACTTTAGTATTTTTTGTATGTTTGTTTTGCAGAAAAATGTCATTGAATCAATTGGCCAACATTCATTAATAAATTTTAGAAACATCTAATCAATTAAACATTGCTATTTTTCAACTGTAAAGGTTTTAAACCATTATACTATTTTATTTTATTTTTTTTACAATTCTATTTTATACAATTTTTGCAATGCATGTAGTATATATGTATTGATATAGTAACCAAAAAAAATTTTTGGTCTTTAACATTCAGTTCTTCTTTAAGTATTATGTAAAATGTGTTTTGGTAATAATTCTGAGAGGCATTCTGTCCTCTTATAAGTACTTTGCTGTTCATTGAAATTGCAACATCAAGAAAGAGTTTTTGGATTGACCTAAAATTTCACAGGTGGGTAGTTTATCGAAACAAATGCAAATGATTCAAATCTCAGCTGCATATGCTAATACCGTGCATATATAGGCTTAAATATCATTCAGAGGATATAAAAAAGGGCCTCAAAAAGCTAATCCCAAAGTGTGTTGGTAAATTTTATTGGTATTGCTCTTTTAGTATATATATATAAGCCTTGTCATGAAACAAGGTAACATTATTAACAATTGATAAAGTTGAGAAGGGAAAAATTATTGGTTTGTTATATCTTGATATTGATGCACATGTTAAGTGAAACACTAGTACAATTATGTGTACCTGATGTCACCTGATGTTATGTATACAATTATGTCACCTGATTTGTCCGCCATCAAACACATGTAGGATGAGATTGCTCGAAAATCTATTCCCAAATGCATTGCTGACAAAATTAAATATTTCCACAATATAGCAGGTAGCGGAAAGATTCAGAGCCAACTACTGAAGAATCCTATTCCAATGGATCTGCCTCGACATATTTTCACTGCCAGTTTTCAAATCACCATTTTACATGACTTTTTATTTTGCCACCTTTACCACATTGGTTTGGTAAACTCTCCTGTCTGTTCTCTTTGTTCATCTGGAGACATTATGGATTTTAAAAATCTTGACATGCACCTTCTTAAAGGACTATAGATTTACTACTGATAGCTGGAAAAACAGAGCTACTTTGTATTGGGCTGCTAGAGGAGAGCTATGGTCTCTTGACTGTCTCTCGATGTAGGAGGGAGAGAAAAAAAGATTGCTTGAAAATTAGCTTATATGTCATCACTCGCAGTTACAATGACGAATTTAGAATATGTGTAGAACAACATTTCACAGGCAGTCATACAGAATCTTTATCATTCAATTCCATTATGTGGGCAAGTAATTATAGTGCTAAAGATTGACTTGCATAATACATATTTTTGTGTCTTCCTCTTGACTAACAGATCTGTAAATGGAATCATGAATATATTGTACCACATGCCATTACTCAAATAGATGTATACTCAAGTCTTTGTTAGTGCTTCAATTTGAATGAACAGCATTATGCTTGCAGCAGGGTTTTTTTTTAATACAATTGTTACACAATCTGGAAAACCTGAGGAAGTTATGAAATTGTATAGCTAGAAAAAAAAAAACTCGAAAATTTTTAGTTTGTTGTCTACTTGCCTTACATGTATTTTTGAAAAGGTGGATTAATATTGGCAAAATTATTAAGACACTCAGTGCAACTTCACTAAGAGAAAGAGCTCCCATTATAGAGCTCCCATAAAAATGCAGAAAATCTAAAAAAGTTTAAACTCTGAATATGCAAAATTTCTTTGCAGAGAGTAAAATTTTTCTTTCTTATCAATAAAAAAAAATGTATAATATTCATAAAATATAATATAGTAAAATCTATAATATTGATATATATCATATAAAAATTTGAAGCTAATTTTTTCAACATGGGTGAACTTGGAAAATTGAAAAATCATAAAATTATTAAACAATCTATTAATGTCATGGAGAGCTTTAAATTAATTCTTGTCTGTGAATTCGAAATTTATATTCAAGAGTTTATAATTTCCATTTACACATTCAACAGATAAATGCCACTAACAATTTTTTTTTTTCATTGGAAATGGAAACATATTTTTCATTAATAGAATTTTTCCTTCCCCCTCCCCCCCCCCCAAAAAAAAAAGGCTAATTAAATTTTAAAATATATATATATATATATATATATATATTATATGTATTTGTCCTCTGCAATGTCAGTCCTGGTGATTTTTTTAAAAGTGGTTAGCGATTTTTTTTTTTTTACGGAAGTAATATAACATGCTTAATGACTAACTGAAAATGTATTTATTTCAGTATGTAAAAATTCAATTTTTTGAAAATGAATCAGAAGTTGAAAGATGGGGAAAACCGTATCCTTTTATTTCATCAATCAGGATTGCTAATTAGTCTGCAATAGCAGAGAATGCACATTATTTTTCTAAAGCTAAATTGAATTAATGAATGAAACTGCAAGCTTGTTTGATGATTTGTTTGTGGTGTGATGGGTTGCAGATAAAGTTCCCAAAATAATTCAATTTTAGGTAGTTTTATATGTACAGTATAATCTGTAAAAAAGCACTCAGTCCTGCAGAATTCATTTTTTTTTTTTAAGGAAGCAGTACAATTTATCAGATTTCTTAAAAACTTCCAGTTGATGGCCATATGGCTAGGGCGCTGGCATTCGGTTCAGATCCTGTGGGTTTGAGTCCCACTGTTGGCATGGATGTTTGTAGCCATTCGTAATTGGCTTTAAACTGTAGGTCCCGGTCTAATTAGCCCTTGTGTAGCAAATAGTTGACCGTAGCGCTCCAAACCAAACCTTAAAAACTTCCATCTTTACTATTTTCTGATATGAGATATTTTACTGCATGTATCATTTAATTGTACATAAATATGAAAGAAAATTACAGTTTGATTTTACATGTACTATGCTGTGTTAAGCTATTAGTAATTTGATTTCGTTGCAAACACTAGCAAATAATGATTCTTTGTGATAGTGTTGAGTTAGAGAATAACATTAAAAAAATATTTTTATGCATGCAGTTTACCTGACAAATTATTATTTTTTTTTTTTTAGAGCCGCCTTGCATTTATCAATATGGATGCTGACTGTTAGAAGTAGAGGAAATAAATCCTTTCACTATTTCGCTGCACCAAAAAGAAGGATGACTTTATTTTTCTTCTGTGGATTTTAATTCTGTGATTTATTGCCACCAAAGCTTTAGTTTATTGTCATTGTCTGTATTTTTAACATTAAGCATCTTACACTGTTGCATTTAACCAAAAGCACAAGATATTTCTTTCCTTGGTTTTAGATCAGTACTTTTTCTGGTGTTAATTTGTATCTAATAAAACTACTCCATATGTGTTTTAATTATTTCTGCAAAAAAAAATTAACAAAAGTTTTCTTTCAATCAAATATGGGTGAAAATATTGATCAGATATATCTTTTTTCAATCATTCTTAGCAAATTTACTCCTCGTCCATATTAGCAACTCGAACTTATTTGTAATATCCTTATGTTTCAAAATAGCACTAAAACAATAATTTAAAAAACTACTCTATTACCTGTTGCTTAGTAAACCGTCTGTGATTTTTCATGTTTGTTATGAATATGTATGGGGTTAAATACCGTATGCTGTGTCATTTATATATTTGTTGAAATGCTATTTATTGTATCCTTGAGCAGTTTTTTGTGTTTGGAGATTGAAAACTGCTGTTTAGTGCAATTGATTGTAGAAGTTGTTTTATACTTCTCTGTTGTTATTTTGAATATATGCCAGTAGTTTTATTGTTTATTATGTTTCATGATAGTTTTGGTATTAAAGGAAAATCTACTTAACTCAGTTTAGTTAATAAATAATTATCTATTGCTGAAATATTTATGTATTTTTGTTTCTATCTAGAAATTTTTTTATTTATAAGTACTTAAAAGTTAAATAGAAATATTAATGTGATTCCCTTACTTTTTTAACCATCTTGGCTCAGGTATATTTTTGTCCACAAACTAATGTATTTTGTCCACAAACTATGTATTTTTAATTCTCTTAAAAATTCAAAGTAAAAAAAAAAATTTGCGTGTATTTCCATTAT
Organism: Dolomedes plantarius; assembly: GCA_907164885.2. Classification (NCBI taxonomy): domain Eukaryota; kingdom Metazoa; phylum Arthropoda; class Arachnida; order Araneae; family Dolomedidae; genus Dolomedes; species Dolomedes plantarius. The sequence goes on along the minus strand of OU015491.1, from coordinate 127,353,541 downwards.
TTGGAAAGCAGATGTTTTTAGCATATCTGTAGAATATACTATGGGGGTAAGACATTTTACCAAAAGACTTTGTTATGATCATTATTTTCCTCTTTTTTTGATTTTTTTGGTATAACTTTTAGATATAGTAGCCAAAAGACTTAGAATACATTAATTCTTGCAATGAAGTTTTTATTGTATTAAAAAAGTATTATATAAATGTAAAAATAAAAAATTATAGGTATTAAATGAATGTTTCTAAGTCACGTAAAAATTATTTTAGGTCTTTTAATGTATTCTAATTTCAGACATATACTAACAATGGAACTGTTTTGTTTGACAAACCAGTATTAGTAAGTGATAAGTTCATGCAGAAAATATGGATTATTAGCACTGCCATACTGAAAGTGAAAATTAAAGCATTAACACCGTGCTTTTATTTACACTTCCAGTTTGGCTCTTTAAGTTTACTGAAATTTGTATGTAGTGTTTTTTTTTTTTTTTTAAACTATTGTAGGATATCCTACCTAGTCAAATATATTGAAAAAAAGCTATTTGGACCTACTCTGAAATTTGCATCATACTCTGTAATTTATTGAATATGCTAAAAAAAATTTGTAGCATATTCGTTGATAGTTTTGTCTTCAGCTTTATAGTTTATTCTCTGATTTCAAACACGTATTTACTGTGTTAAGACTTGTTGTAATTTAAGAATATTGTTGTACAGAACCAATATGGGGTGTTATACCTGCACCATACGAAGGTGTTGACAATGGTCTTTTGTCTACTTTTTTTAGACTATCATTTTATTTTTCTATGAATGAAAAAGTTTAGTGAGAATGTTGTTGGTTAGGAAGTGGTATTTCTGTTATTGGGTTTGCAAATAAAGCCAATGCTCAATGACCCAATTGATGTGTAAACAAAGTATGAAGCAGAATGTTTTTTTAAAATTTTAACCTTCAAATATATTTCTATGGCAAAAAGTTTTACCTGAGTTTTATGCTTGGGGGTAATGCAGAAAATATAGGGAGATTTCGATGTGTACTGAATTCAGTTTAAAAATTTGACTGAATATTTTGGGGATGATTGACCAAAACTTTTCCTATATTTTGACTGGCTCAATAAAAGCTGAAAAATTTTAGCTACTCAAGCAGATTTTGCTGCCTTAATATACCCCACTTCCACCACGTTAGAAGATGAGTAAAGATGAGACCACTTGATGAGTCTGGAATAGAACTACAAAATTTTCTTTTAAAAAAAAAATTAGTATTTGATAAAGAAATTAATTCTGGGTGAGAACTGGTGCTTTAATTTAGAAATTATAAAAATGAAACCGTGATTTTAAGAAAAAATTTGTGTATAATTTCCAGGTTTTTTAGACTATGCAAAGATGATTTAATGAAATTCTGCTGAAAGTTTTACTTGAATTGTCTTGTGATATAAAGTTTTAAGAGGGGATAATTGCATTACAGTTATTTTTGCAATAAAAAGTGAAACTGATGAATATTTTGAACTATTTATTTTAAAACAGTTAAACAGAGAATCAACAGAATTGAACACATCTAAGGAAATGAAGTTTTAAATTAATCAGGCATGTACTGTGTCATTAAATAATTTTCCTTAGTCGAAGTAGAAAAATTAAAATCCTGTTCCTAATAATTTTTTTGGTGAACAACTGATATACTTTTGTTATTTTTTCCTTTTGTTTAGTTTATGCTTAATCTAATTGATCTAGCTTTTGTTTTACTATTTCAGGAGTCATTTAATTTTCATTTTTCCATAATCCAACAATATTTAATTATTCTTTTTCTAAAATAAATTTGTATACAGATAGCATGCAATTTTGTTGTTAATCATTGTAGCAGCCCAGTGTATTTTGCTCATGGGAACTATTTCATGACAAGATAGCTGTATTGTTATGGTTACCTTATAAATCATCAAAACTGTTTGTGATGGTAGTTATATTAATATTATCATTACATTATTATACCAGGAGTTAGCAAAATAATTTCTGATAGTAACACAAGGAAAAATAATCTTATTTTCCAGTTTTGCTTATATATGTAGTCTTGGTTAATGTGCATTTTCCATAAGTTTTAAATACCAAGAAAACTGAACTTATTTGGTACTGCAGACTTAAGCCTATACACTGGCATTGCCATTTGCTCTCGGATAAAAGTCTCCTCTTGACCTTTATAAATGTGCATTAATTTTTTAAAAATTGTTTTGTGAGCATGTTTTTAAATGCAACTTTAATTAATGTTTATTTTTTATCCAATGTTTTTCTTGTGTTTAGATTAAAGACCATACTATTTACATAAAAAAGGAAATAATTCTTATGCATTATAAGGTTAATTATATTTGTAATTAGAGATTATTTTGAGTCCAGTCTTTGAAAAATACTTAATGGTGCTTTTTCATCTTACTGAAACTAATATTTTAGAATAGAATAAGAAATTTTCTCATACTTTCCTACACTTTTGCTCAGGAATTTTGCTTTTACAGTGCTGTAACTGTGCATATTTTTTGCTAAAATGAACATTGATTTCTGAGCAGAATTTTTTAATTTTGACATTACTGATATAGAATTATTTTGTAATTATGTAGTTGAGAATTAAATTAACTTTTTTTTTACTGGAGAAGTACTCTTATGGAATATTTTTAGAAGTGTACTCTTTGTTAGTTGAGGAATCAAATTTATTTCCTTACACAAGGATTGTAGACTTCTTTAAAAGTTCTTAAAGTATAGAGATTTTAATAGTTAGCAAAAAAGAGATTGGAAGAAATTATCCTGTTATAAACATTTTCAATAACCTTCCTTTAGTGGGAAAAATACATTTTTCATGCGCAAATTTTTTCAATTAATTGCAATGAAAATTCTTTTGTTTTCTTAGAAACAGTAAGTTTTCAGTTTTAAAGTCGGGTATGTTGTTCTAAATTGTCGTGCTGAATATTTATGAACTGTTTTTGGTTATAGAATTGAGTAATGTAGATTTAATATAATATTACAGTATCTGTTTTATAGCTAATTTTAAAACATTAATAAAAAATTTATTACAGTACTTTATAAATAAAAAAAATTATGGTTTTAAAAAATATCTTTGTGTCCTTAAAAAATATACTATTTTGTCTAGAAAAGTCTTGTATTTTCCTATCAGTGCAGGAGATGATCAATTTTTGCTTTTTATTTCTAAACACTAGTAATAAAATTAAAACAGGAACCTCAGATTAAATACAATGTTCATTTTTTTATTGGTGTCTACAATGTTGTTATTTGCATCTATCTAAAGCCTTGTTTTTAAAAGAATCTGTACTAGAGAAAGTTAATATAGTTTTGTATACTTGAACCTATTGTATTACTATATGCAGCAGTATATTTTCTTTGTACCTCTGCATATAGCAGAAAAAATAATTATAAGATGTTTATTTTTCTTGAATTTTAATTATCTTATTTAAATAGCATACAATATATTTATTGTTGTTTTTGAATACAGTTTTAAAGTTATTGAACAGCTAATCAGAAATGTTCAACAGTTTTAATATAAATGCATACACTTAAAAAAATCATGAACTGAATAAAAGTAATTTTTAAAACAAACTGTAGCATATGTTTGTACCAGGCATTACAGTAATTATATTAATTCATATTGTTGATCATATCCATAATTTGCCACTTTTTGCTTCTTTGGTAGTAAAGAGATGTATTCAGCTCACACCTTTTTACATTAATAGGTATATCCAATTTTTCACAAAAAGCCAAATTTTGGTAAATATTTCAGTTCTCTAAGATGTGTAATTTTTTTTTTCAAATTGTTTCCCCATCATTTTATTGTTTTTTTAGTTACAGTTACAATTGTTATCAAATTATAGTTTGTTTTATGTTATATAAATTTATTTTATTTCATTTTTATTAATTTCCACATCCTGTGTTTACGAAACACATTTAACAGAATAGCGCCACCCTGTCTTTTATGCCAGCTTAAACTTTATGTTCTTAAGCAGGATGTTTGTCACAATTTTGTAATTATTCTATTTTTCTAATTTTGATGGTTGCTAAACACTAATAAAAGACTGTGAATTAATATGTACTATCTTGTAATATGTGAGTTAGATGACCCTCATAAAATGTATATGTTGTAGTTCTCAAAGATGGAATATTTTTGTTACAATATGTTGATAACATTTTTAAACTCAAATTATTAATTGAACGTGTTGCTTTGCTTTGATTAACTCTGATTGAGCTTTTTTAAATTATTTTATTTGATGTATTTTAGTTATTCTTAGTTATTCCATGCTTTTTTTTAAATTGAAATTGATAGTTTTTTGTAGGTTTTATTAGACTCTTTGAAATCAGTTATTACAATTTGTCTTTCATGTAATACGTTTGATCTCATGCTGTAAATATTTTGCCTTTTCAAAATGTTTGTGTGGTGCTTATGATTCTGTAAGTGGCATAAGATTTGCCATACATCACTACAATCATCATGTACTTATTTTTGAAACTAGACAATTAATTTTTATAAGCAACTACTCACAAGACCTTGTTTTTAAAAGTTATTGTATAGTGAACTTCTAAATGAATGTTAGGTTTAAATTTTATTCTTTAAATTTATAAGACATTTTAGTACTTGTTTCCTTGTACAACTGTTGTCTCCTATCCCGGTTGTATTAATACTTATTTCCTTTAATAATTTTATGATTTGTTATTGTGTTGAATAGAATTCTATGTAATTTATTTTGTTAAAGTTTTTAACAATTCGTATAAAATAATACATATGCTATTTTAATCTTGGCAAAATTTTTATTTTTGGAGGAAAGTTCAATTTCTTGAAGAAAGATGTTTTATAATAATTACAGTTAATTCTTATTTTTCAGAGAAATAGTCTTTTTTGGTATAAATGATTGTTCCTTTCAAATATTTTTGTTCATATTTGTCACTAAAACCTGCTTTCAGTATTTTTTTATCATCTTTTATTGTTCATTGTCATAAATTAACTGTATTTATTGAAATTATAATTTTTAAAAAAGAACTGTTGTTTTAAATGTGTACTGTATTTCAATTTTTAATTGGTAGTCTAAAATAATACTCTCTACAACTGTTATGAAAATTTTAAGCTTATTAATTGTGTTATAAAAGTATTTTATACTTCTTTTATTCAGATGTTTAAGTTCTGCCTTTGTTGATAGAAGAATCATACACAATATCTTAATTTTAAAGGTTCAAGAGACCAGCTCAAATTTTATCTCAAAGTAGTAGTTATAGATGAACTATATGTAAATATTGAACTTCTTAATTGTTTCATTTTTATAAGATGGTCTAGTCTTGTTATGATTGTCTAAATGTGTGTATATCTTCCATCAATTTTCTGTGTGGTTTGCTATATGCCATAACAGGTAATTACATTCCTTTTTTAAAGGTGAACTATTTTTAAAAACTGCCTCCTTTCACTTTATTGACAGTTGTGGGTATTTTTATTTAGATTTCATGTGTGAAATAATTTTAAAATGTTAGAAATTTTTTAAGCTTTTTATTCACCCTTTCCTTAAATGTTTTTGGGTATTTTTGCGATTTTATAAATACTCTATGTAAGTTAATGTTCCTTTTTTTTTCTTGTTGCAATATTTAAAGATCATTTGAGGTGCTTTTAAACCAGTTGAAAATATTGTTGCAGTATATCCGTGCACATGCTTATCCTGGAATGTTTATTTGTATAAAAATTATGTACTTTGAGAAAGTAAATTAAATATTGTTTGTTGAGCTTAGTTTTACATGTTTGTTTTCATTGAAAATCACTCAAGTGGGAGTAGTGAACCAAGATACCCAATGAAAGCCTTGAATAAATTTCGTTGCAGTAGCTGGAATCTTATTAAAGGCGCTAATATACACTGAAGAGCCCCCCCCCCCCCCCCCCAAAAAAAAAAAAAAAAAAAAAAAAAAAAAAAAAAACTGGTACAGGCGTGAATATGCAAATAACGGAGATATGCAACCAATCAGCGTAACGCGATGCAGTCGGCAGTGCCTATATAAGACCATAGGTGTCTGGCGAAGTTGTTAAATCTGTTCCTACAGTTACAATAGCGGGTTATCACAATTAATGTGACTTTGAACGTGGCGTTATAGTCAAGACACGAGAGATAGGACATAGCATCTACGAGGTAGCGATGTAATTTGGATTTTCGCGCACTACCATTTCACGAGTGTACCGTGAATATCAGGTATCCAGTAAAACATCAAATCTCCGACAGCGGTGAGGCCGGAAAAAGACTTGGAATGAATGGGACTATCGACGACTGACGAGAATCCTTAAACGAGATCGAAGTGCAACACTTCCTCAGATTCCTGCGGATTTCAATGTTGGGGCATCAACAAGTGTCAGCGTGCGAACTGTTCAACTGACCGTTATTGTTATGGGTTTTCGGATCCGCAGGCCCACTCGTGTACCGTTGTTCACTGCACGGTACAAAGCTTTACGCCTCGCTTGGGCCCACCAACACCTCCATTGGACTGTTGATGACTGGAAACACGTTGCCTGGTCTGACGAGCCTCGTTTCCAATTGTATCGGGCGGATTGGCGTGTACGGGTATGGAGACAACCTCATGAATCCGTGGACCGTACATGTCAACAGGGGACTGTTCAAGCTGATGGAGCCTCTGTGATGGTATGGGGCGTGATATGGGACCCCTGATACGTCTATTGACGATTCTGACAGTCGACGGGTACATAAGCATCCTGTCTGATCATCTACACCCATTCATGTCCATTGTACATTCCTACGGACTGGACTTGGACAATTCTAGTAGGACAATGCGACACCCCACACGTCAAGAGTTGCTATCGAGTGGCTCCAGGATCACCCTTCTGACTTTAGACACTTCCACTGACCACCTAAATCCCCAGACATGTACATTATTGAGCATATCTTGGATGCTTTGCAACGTGCTGTTCAGAAGAGATCTCCACCCCCTCGCACTCCTATGAATTTGTGGACTGCCCTGCAGGATTCATTGCCTCCAGGATACCTTCAGACATTAGTCGAGTCCATGCCACGTCGTGTTGCAGCACTTCTGCGTGCTCGTGGGAGCCCTACATGATATTTGGCAGGTGTACCAGTTTTTCCTGGCTCTTCAGTGTATATTAAATGGAGTTTGGGCTATTATTTAGCTTGTTCCTAGTGAAAGCAACCACATATCGGTACATAATGCTTTTTGTTTGACAGAGACCACAGCAGAAACGTAGATAATTAAAACTCTCGATCTCAAAGCCTTTGTTCTTCAACTATACTCATTTTTGCTGGGGTATCTTCTGTTCATTAAAAAAAAAATACTAACATTTAGATACAGCGCATTAGAGCATTTAAAAGATATCGATCTTCAACGTGTTAACGGAACGATATCAAGATTAATAGCGGAATAAATTTTTGTTGCATTGGATTACGAATGCAATCATTGCTTTCCACTCTTTATTCGTTAAAAATAAAGATAATTACATTTCCATGTATCAAAAAATACAAACGACGTATGCGAAACGGACGCATGTTGTTTTCGATAATTACGTGAACGTGGCGGATGTTTTCGAAATTTTATTGATAATTGGCGGCGTTAAAATAGCTTCGTTTGGACCCTATTATCAATGATATCTTATTAAAGATGATAATATATATTATTTAGGGTATATTTATTTTATTTGGCATGTTTCGAGTAAATGCGACCGGTAGATTGCTACATAATATTGTCTTTCTGAGGCCGCAACAAAAATGTTAATCCTAATGCCGGAAGTTCCAGACCAGGTCCATATAGGTTTCGGGCTTAGTAGTGCGGCTCCGGTTTATAGTAGCATCACAAGAGTCGGAGTCCGACTTTGCTAGGTGCCACCACGATTTTGACTCGAATACCCCCTGGGGGATCGTACCTCCCCCCCCCCGCTGACCTTATAGAAGGACTTTCCGGTATACGGATTTAACGGGGCTTGTCGGGATTCGATCTGAGCACCCTCAGTACCGAAATCCGACGCGCTACCGACAGGTTACTTCGGGCCCGCAACAAAAATGTGAATAATTAAAGCTTCCTGTCGCCAGCCCATGGTTTTTGACTGTACCTATATTACTTTTAAGGTCATTTCCTTATGATTTAAATAATTATACTTAATGATGTGACGCTTTAGAATATTTAAAACATATTTCGATCGTAGAGATCAGAATCAAATTTCTGTCGTCATGGCTAACGAATGTAATTCATGCTTTTTCGTACTTTATTAGTTATCAGTTAATACCTTTACAAGTAGATGTACCAAAAAATACCTCCGGTTTCTTCCCATAGAGTCGGAAGTGTATTCGGTAATTTTGGGAAAATGTCGGAGTTTTTCGAATTTCAGACATATTTGGCCAAAATTACCCATTTAACACCCATTAGCATTTAAAATCCTACAATAGATGCTAATATACACTGAAGTGCCACTGAATTAGGGATACCTACCTAGTAACGAGTTGGGCCTCCTCTGGCCTTGATAACGGCTGCCACACGACTAGGCACAGATTCAACAAGTTTCTGGAAACGTTCCACGGGAATGGCTTGCCAAATATTGGCTAAAGCTGTCCATAATTCAGTAAGGTTCTTTGGTGCTGTGTGATGACCTTTCACGCCTTTTTCAAAACATCCCAAAGATGCTCAATAGGATTTAAGTCTGGGCTTCCAGGTGGCCAATTCATGACAGAGAAGTCAGAGGAATACTCATCCAACCAGCCAGTAGCCAACCGGGACTTGTGAGAGGTACAGTTGTCTTGCTGGAAAACTCAATTACCGTGCGGATAACAGAACAGCAGAAACGGATGGAGGTGATCACCCAGCAACTCTACATACCGAATTGCATTGAGGGAGGTTGGTACACGCACCAAAGATCCCAAACTGTGCCACGAAAAAACACCAAAGACCATGATTGAGCCACCATGCCCTTGTACAGTTCCAGCCAGGCATGCAGGATCCATGGCTTCATGAGCCTGACGCCATATTCTCAGCCTCCAGTCGGCGTTAAGTAGTCGGAATCGAGACTCATCACTCCATGCTACTCGTTTCCAGTCCTCTACACTCCAGTCTCTGTGCTCTCTTGCCCAGGCAAGACGTGCAGCCCGATATCGAGTATAGAGCAATGGTACTATCATAGGTCGACGGCTCCCGAAACCCATACGGTGAAGCGAGCGTTGCACAGTCCGTTTACTGACTGTACGACTGGCACCGTTATTAAACTGGGTGGTAATTTGACCTAATGTTTGGCTTCGCTGGCTACGTACAATACGCCTGAGCCGTCTCTCTCCACGCACTGTCAAGGCTAATTGTCCTTTGCAGTTTGCCCGATCGCTAGTTTTTTTCCACCATCCATGTATTCTTGGTATACTCTTGACACTGTCGACCTTGAAAATCCTAGCTGTCTGACGATTTCGGAAATTAAATGGCCCATGCGTCGCGCACCTACGATTTGTCCGCGATCGAAGGCGTCTAAATCAGGCAGTTTACCCATACTGGCAATTTCAACAACTAATTCAGAACAACCACAATACGCGCTATATATGCAGTTACCACAGCACCCTCACTTGCGCATACATGATGCGCAGCGCTACACATTTTGCATAGGTTTTGCTATCCCTAATTCAGTGGCACTTCAGTGTATATATATATATATATATATATATATGTGTGTGTGTGTGTGAGAGAAAGAAATGTGTTTATTTTGTTTGTTATATTTACTCAGATATGGCTCTTTACAATATTTAAAACATTTTTTTTAAATTCGATATTTACGAAATGACAACGGATTAAATTGTGGCAGTATTAAATTTCTGTTGCCATAGTTTAAGTGAATAAACAATGCTTTTCATTCTTTATTTATAATTGATGAAAAACTCTACATATAGATATACCAAAAAATGTGATTATGTTTATCTGATAATGATAGTAAACTTGCTTAATCTTAAATTATTAAAAACTATCTTTGCTATTGACAAGAAAGAAATTCTTTCATCGAGAAACTGAATTGTACATCAATCGTTGGTTTCTACTATTTGTTTAAACTAAAACTTTATCCGTTATATCAGTTAATAATGCTAATATATAATGTTAAAAATTATCTGTGTTTTATTTATTTGAAATTTTCTTAATTAACTTCAAATGAGATATTTTAATAATTTTTTACATGTTTTTATTAACTCGCTTTCTTGTTTGTTTGTGTGTTTGTGTATTTCAAATCTTGCAATTGATTTTTAACTAACTTCCCGACTAGCTAGACATTTGAAACTTTTAGAATTGCTCAGAACACGATGACACTGCATTCTTTTAATACTTTTAGCCATCTTTAAGCAGAATTTAATTCATTTTCAGTTAATTTTGTTTTATAGACTGGTGCAGCCATCTATAGGCCGGGACGGGAACGAAAAGTTAAACGCAAGTAAACTTCCAATTAACTTCATTTTTTTTTCAAGTTGATGGGATAATTCATCAAAAAAAAATTTTTTAAAGTATTTATTAATACATAGAATTGTCAAGTTTATATGATTCAACAGAAAATTTAGAAACATGGTACATAAAAATTTCTTTTTATCTTGTAATTATTATAATTGCACTTCAAAGAAGAAACTGCGCTTGATATCTGTTTACTTGATTATACAAACTCATTAGTCTTTCTCTGGCGAAACATTTATAAGTGTGTTTCTTTGTAGATTTTAACACAAGATGCACCCAAACATAATTTCAATGCAAATTTTACAACCAAATTCAAAATAGGATTTTCATACGTAACTTGATTTGTTCTTTTTCTTTGTTTCTCAAAATTTATGGAAACTAATTGTACTTGCCTGATAAATTTAACTTCCTACCTTACATCCGCCTTCAACGGTTTCTAATTTACCGAGTAAAATCTTTTATTTGTTTAAAAAATATTTTGCAAAAAAGGCTCAAAGGAATGTTTTGTTTACATCACCTTTTTTTATACATGTACCATAAAATCATTGTTAATGTGTGTTCATGTTTCATCAGATGTTGGGCCTAAAATTAAGATAGCAATTCAGAGCTTTTCAAACTTCTACCTCGAAGGCATAGTGTTCCACTCTGCTGTTTTAAAAAATATTTCAGGTAGTTTCTTCTAACGAAACTACAGCGAGTTATTAACGTAGGATTACTTATCGTTGCTTACCTCTTTTTTCTTTTTTTTTGTGGTATTTTTTTCTGTTTAACTGTTAACTGCTACTGGGTTTGGCGCGCTGCCAAAATTATAACTTGCGACGGACTCTGATTTATTTTTTTCCGGAGGAACGTAATCCTACGTTACAACTGGAGATCACTTTATAAACAGATCCCAAAGAATAATTCGGAATTCACCAAATGACTTCACTTCATCCACTGCGTTATGATACAACATTGTACCTCTTGCAAGTAATAAAGAAGGCCCAGGGCCCAACTTAGCCTAATTGGGGCCCGGAGCAAAAACTTCTTTGGGGGCCCCCCTCTGCTTCACTACTTAGTAATGAAGAACCGAACTTTATGGGGGTATTTAAATTTTTCTCTTCATTATAGATATATAACAAGAAAATTGACTAGAACCTAAAATAACCATAAAGTCGCCCCCCCCCCCTCCAATGGTCAGACGAAATATTGTTCTGTCCATTTTATTGATTTTCTGACAATTCTATGTCCATCATTACAAGGGATATAGCACATCTAAAGAGCCAAAATTTGACAAAAATGCTATTTAAATTTATCCGTTATATTTCCGTGATTTTTCATTCTCAACAATTTGCAATTGATCCTGGCTTGTTATACCAACTTCAATAAATATTATTTCTTTTCTTTTTTTATCGTGAATAACAATATCAGGCCTATTAGCTGATTGTTTAGTAGATGTTGCAACTGTTGTATCCACTCTTACTTCAACGTCTATATTTGAATTAATTTCTTGTATTGAGTGATTTCTTAAACGTTTACTTCTTTTTAATTGTATATTTATTGCAGACTCTCAAAATAATAACAATAAATAAAGAAAAACATACATAATTAGAAATTCAATGCAACAGAGAGAGATTATAAATAGTACAGTAATATAACTTTAATTTTGCAACTACATACAATATTGTTATGAGACAATTTTGCATCATAAATCAATATTATGTAAAAATAGATCTTATAATACTTACTATTTATTTATAAATTGATACTTAAGTTATATTATAATAGATTTATTCCTATTTCTTTTTCAGTGTTTTTTTTCTAATTTTACTTTCTGCAAAACTATCAATTACATCATCATAATCAATATTTTTTCTTATATCAGAAATTAAACATAAAATAGAAAGTTGAGACAATTTTCCTTGAAGAATACATGATCTTATGGGAGATTTTAATCTCTTCAGCAATGAAAAAGATCGTTCCCCAGTGCAGTTTGAAATGGGTAATGATAAAAAAATTTGGAGTGCTGTCTCAACATTAGAAAATGAAGATGATAAATTAAAATTTTTTCACATGTTCATCATATCTAATGCAGTTGCCTGCTTATCTACTAAGGAATGGAAATGTTCCAGTTCATCAAGGAACTTATCATCTAAATCAGAAGGATAATGCCTTACCAATGCCTCCGCTTCAGTTTCTTGAATGTTTGATTTTGTGTTTATCAAACATGAAAATTCATTTCGTAATTTTTCATATGGAATTTTACGATTGGTTAAGATTAATGTATCACATAACTTGTAGTGACAGTTAATAATATAGTGATCACGGGGCTCAATATTTACTTCAGGTGCATTTCCATCATCTAACAACCTACTTCGAGGTGTTACTTCTTTTCTTTTTTCCTCATACATACTGTTTTCTGGCAAAATTTCTAACGCTAGGAATTCAGCTAAATTCCGCCCTAGAAAGCCATGGATTTACGAAATATAGATTTTTGTGTTCATACGATAGATTATTGAAGAAGTTAACATAAAACTGACGGATTTTACACTGTACTGATATTTTGTTTTTAAAAAGTTCATTAAAGAAGGAAACGTAAAATAAACTTTCTATTCCATTTGGGGAGCCCTCTCTGATGTAGGGGCCCGGGGCAACTGCCCCGTATGCCCCTGCCTTAGTCAGGCCCTGAGAAGTCCTAACTTTTAGTAGCCTACAGTAATTTCACCTCGGACTCTAATAACGATATGTTCTCGAAATATATTTTCTTTGTCAATTGTTATAGATCAAATGTTAGAGAAATTTTTGAAGGGTGGTTAAAAATTAGAAACTGGGATATTTTTTGATAAAAAATGAAGATCTATTAGGCCAGAAATTCCAAGTATATCTTTGTATATACCTATACATAAGGATGGGAGGGAGCCAAAAAAGAATGTTAATAATTAAAGCTTTTATATGATGTATCCTCTCTTACAGGTTTATAATTTTTGCTCACTTCTAAACCCTTGGGGCTACAGGCTGAAACCACCTCTTCGCCGGTTTGACCCGATTAGCCCTTATAATATAATCGGAAAAAATTCTTCCTCTTTGACTTACCCACACACACCGAATTTAAGAATGAATGTTTTTAATGACAGAAATCTTCACGTTTCATTGTAAATGGTTGTTACACGGCGGTTCCTAAAGAAAGCTGTTCAAGCGGTTTTTTTTATTTGAATTGGGAGAATTTTTATTATTTTTCATTTGTTACAGGTTGTTATTTTACTAAAATGTCTTTCATTGGAAAATTTTATCAACTAGCACAGGGGTCCCCAAAGTGGTCGATATCGACCCCAAGGGGTCGATGAATACACGAGGGTCGAAAGGAGGTCGAAAAGGGGTAGATGAATACACGAGAGTTGAAAGGGGTCAAATAACACCAAAGAGGATCAATTAAATAGTCTAGGCTAAAAATAGAATGTTCCAATAAAAATTCGAAATACGGATACGATCAACTACTGACTACCCTAGTTATAGCTTGAGTTTTGCCTTAGTCTACGCTACTTACAGCATGTATTAGTCTGTTTTCATGCATCTAGCAACGATACTAGTATTGTAAATATGTTATGAACGCTGGTAGTTCATTATACACAGACATACGTTGCACTGTTACACTCTAGTAGGGTTGTCCATTTTATATCTAAATGTAGACATTTTGTCCTTTACAGAGAAAATATCGTAATATATCGAAAATCATTAAATTTAGATACTTTATTATCTTTTTCCTATCTAATGGTACTGAATAGATCAAATTTAAATATAATTATAATTCCGTCCAATTCTAAATATCTATTGTTAGCAAAAGGTGGAAACGCTGCACTCTGAGAAAAAAACAGGCAGTTCTTTATAGCTGGTGCTGGAGTAAGTTGTGTCTCTTACTACTGCTGTTTTGTTTTGCTGTAAACGTATTGTGTTTTAACATTAAAAATCTCATTTTAATACTCATAATGTCGGATACCAATGCTAAGAAGAAATGCAGACAATATTCACAGTAGTATTTGAAATATGGTTTTGTGCCATCGTTTGCTAATGAAACTATTCCTATGTGCTTATTATGTGTAAAAACTTTCAGCAATGATGCTATGAAGCTTGCGGAAATGAAAGACCACTTGGAAAGGATCCATTCTGAAAAGAAAAACAAAGATTTTGTGTGTTTCAAAACACTAAAAGAGAAATTTAGAGTTCGGCCAAATTAGAATACATACTTGAAGTCATCTGCTAGTGTTGATAAAGAAGGAGGACTGAAGACATCCTACAGCATCACTCAATATAGCAAGGAAAGGCAAACCGTATACTATTGGTGAAGAGATTATAATACCAGCTATAAAAGATGTAATTGAAAATGTTATGAAGAAAGACTCTCAACTAGTTTTAAAATGCATACCATTAAGTGCAAATACTGTGCAGCGACATTGAGGAAATGGTCGATGATGTGGAAATAACTTTGATCTCTGAGCTCCAGCATCGTAAGTTTTCATTTCAACTTGACGAATCAACTTTCGGAAGTTCAAATCTTCTCATGGCTTATGTTAAGTTTCATAGCCGATCCCTAAATGAAACTGTTGATGAATTTCTATTTGTTAAATATCTTGAAACTGATTCAAAAGGTGAGTCAATTTTTTTATGTTTGCAAGATTATTTGAACAAGCACAGCATTCCTTTCGAGAATATTACTGCAGTAGCTACTGACAGTGCACCTGCTATGGTAGGCCGTTACAGAGGATTTCTCATCTTTCTGAAGGAAAGGGTTCCTAGAGTACATACTATTCACTCTGTCCTACACAGGCAGCATCTTGTAGCCAAAAAACTAAGTGTTGCACTGCATGATACTCTAAAAGTATACATCAGGTCAATTAATAAAATTAAAGCTCATCCTCTCAATTCTCGACTGTTTGTGAAATTATGTGAAGAAAATTATGAAACCTCCAAACAATTACTTTTGCACAGTATGGTAAGGTGGTTGTCAAGAGGTGATGGTTTGCAGAGGCCTGTTGACTTGTACGACTCATCTGAACAGTTTTTTAGGAATGTGGATCCATCACTATCTGACGAATCAGAACGATGCAAGAACCATCTGTTCTATTTGGCCAGTGGCGTACGCAAGTGGGGGTTGATGGGGGTTATAACCCCCCCCCCATTGGTTCTGATTACATATATTATTTAATTAGTTTTACGCTTTGCACTGATTTCTCAAAACTACTCTTTCATAGTAATAGTCCAGTCAAATTAGCTCAAAATGGCGGCGAATCATGCATTAAATGAAGGGGTTGAGATTTTATCAGGAATGTGTAGGGGATGGTCCCCTGAGCAAAACATAATAAAGTCCCCTCGATTTCAGGTTCGGCCGGGGGGGGGGGGGGTTATGAGGTCACTTTTTTCAGTTTTTGGCGTTTATCTCGAAAACGGTGCGTCGCAAAGAAAAATGTCACTCCCAAAAATTAGAGCTTATAAAATTTCCTTCCAAATGGTATATCCATGTTTGTACCGAAGTTTACCGTTTTCGAGATATGAGCCGTTGAATACGAAATTTTTTCAAAAAAAGTGGTAGCGGTTCAGGTCTCTCGTCAAACTTCCTCTTCTAACTCTTTCCCCTTCCATTTCTCAGAAAACTCGTGATAGAGAAAGTTGTAGAGCGAAAAATTTCATTCAAAAATGTATAGTGTTATGCTAATTTATCTTCACCAAGTAAATAGTTAGAGCGTTTTGAAGTTTAGGGGTTCTTTCAACATTTTGCTTGTAAAATGCTCGTCACTCAAGTTTCGTTTCCATGGTCTGTAACTCTCTTAATCACTTTGTATGCTGTTTAATTAGATACGTATAGTATTCATAACCTATATAAATAATAAATTATGTATACCTGTACGTATAATGTATATCTCATAATATACAGAAGAACACTTGTAGTACAAAGGATGAAGTAAGAAAACAAAGCAAAATGTATAAAAGTTGTTCATATAATCAAGAAATGGTTATCAAAAGTAAGTTCAAACAACAGTTACATTAAATATATTATATACAATTTATTTCATCAACTGCTTTCCTGTATATTAAAAGCCGTCAATCTAATACTTCGGAAAAAGTTTCAAACAAGTCAAAGTCTTCACTATCATTTTAGCTTCTGTAGAATGTCCGAATTTTCATGAACTGATTTCCCACAAAGGTGGCATCCCACTATAATGCCACGATCAAAGTCACTAAGCTCCTTTTACTTACTCATCGTCTCACAAACGCATAAACATGACCTGACAAACCGCCACCAATACTTTTATAGCTTTCGGTTACGCATCAAATTACGTCACCTGCTAAATCCACTTCTTTAGGGGGGTGTCCGGATACTTTTGGCCGGATAGTGTATAATGTATTATTGAATATTAGTGAATTATATGAATTATTAAATTTACTTAATGGTGTCAGTACGAGCAAAGAAAAATGAAAGGTACCTGTGGCGATTGAGATAATGCTCATTTGACGAGCCTGGAACATGAGCAGGAACATTCGTTCCTCAGCTCCAGTAATGTCTCCTGGTGAAGATTTGGAGTCATAAAACACTTTGGCGATGTTTGTTGTTTCATTGGCATACCGCTGGAAACATTGTACTATTGCTGCTTTGCTTTTACCATAAATCGCTGACGTAGTGTCACATCCTGAGAAACTATGGATGCAGAGAATGTACTGGCTGAATGATAAGACCTGAAGATGTTGGGAAGAGTAGAGCCTGTCTTCTGTGTTGCCCCGTCCTGCCTTCATGAAACACACATTCGTGTCTCGTGGGATGAGTGACACAAGTTAGACGAGCAGGTCTTACCTATCTACTATCACCACAGTTGAATGAGAGGTGTTTTGCCACTCACCTCTGACAATACTGCAGTCAGCATCTCCTTTTTCTGTAGCAGACTGTATACCTCTTGCACCCACGGCCTGACCTAACATAGTAATGAGCTTGGTTTTGTTCCTTTCATTGGAAAGGAAGTTTTCCTGATGAACAATAGTCACCGTGTTCTTATTGAAGTCAATATCCACGGATGTTTTACTTGATGCTCTCCGATGTTGTTCGTCTGTTTCCGTGGAGTTCGTGTCTTCATAACCATCAAAAACCACAGCTGAACTGCTGCCGTAATGGTTGATTATGTACGATACATATTGATTGCAGATGGAGGCGAAGGTTGTGTTGGTGTTCCACTTTATTCTATGAAGCAGGAAGCCGCCATGGATTACCATGAAACTGTTCTTCACATTGATCAGTTGATTGCATTTTCGGAAAGTATCAGACAGTGCTGACTTTTTGATTTTTCTCATTATCCCCTCGGCGAATAGAGACATAGGGTATGGGGCTAACTCGTACGTTAGCAACTCCTCTACATCCCCTTCTTTCTTCTTGGTGATCAGAGTTCTTTGAAATTTCATCAGAGGCTCTACCACCACTACCTCATCATTAACTTTGATCATATTGCTCACCGCAGCTAAAGGAACGACTGAGTCCTTCTTGGATTGTTTCACTTCTGAGAAATTAATTCCAACAAAAGCGCTCATTGTGCGGGTTCCAATTTTCAAGGCCTGGTAGCAGTTGACGTTACTTGTTCCAATTACTCCCGTTGAAAGTGACATCAAACAATTACGTTCAGCAAAAGGCGGGTGATCAGCCAACCATTGAGCAAGCTTCCTTCTGTCTAGATCATCTGTGGTTATGCGTGATGCTCGAAACTCAACATGTTGTTCTCGTCTTGCAGTATCGACACCACAAAACATCTCAAGTGAACTACATATTGCTGTAGCTGTGCGTGCTCCCCCAACCCCTTTCGCCAAGAACGAATCACTAAAGTCTCGTCCACGTGTTAATTCTCCTTCACTCTTCATGTCAAACATGAGTGTCACCTCAATTGCCATGTCAGACCACACACCAGCCATTGGTGCTCCAGTTCTGTTGACAGTGAAGTATCCAGGATCAATAAAATCCTGTTTAAGTTGAAAGTGGCAAGTTGTTAGTCACAGCATGTGTTGTACATATAGGTGAGTACACTTTGCATAATAAAAATGCCCGGTGGCATGGAAGTAAGGTATCATCAGTTGGGCCCTTGTCATATGATCTTCCCAGTTGCGCTGTGCTGCAATGAATTTTTTCATCAACACCACCATTTCAAAGTACTGAACCCACAAAGCTGCTATTGGCCCATTACCTTTGAGACATGACAATTCGTTGCTCAATTTCCACTGAATGCTGGCAAGGGAGGTATTTGTGGAAATGTGATGTCGAGTAATTTCTACTAAGGTCAGAAGTAACTGAACTACTTCTTCTTCATATGGTGTGGTATCTAAATTTTCCAAAATGATCTGAGTTAGTGACACTTTTATACATTTTGGTTTGTTCTCTTACTTCCTCCTTTGTACTACAAGTGTTCTTCTGTATATTATGAGATATACATTATACGTACAGGTATACATAATTTATTATTTATATGGGTTATGAATACTATACGTATCTAATTAAACAGCACACAAAGTGATTAAGACAGTTACTGAACTTGGAAACAAAACTTGAGTGACGAGCATTTTACTAGCAAAATGTTGAAAAGTACCCCTAAACTCTTGTATAAGTAAGGATAGTAAGACTATCCTTACTAATTTTTGCTTAATCGTCTGCTACCGTAATTTTTTTTTAAATAAAACCTGCCACATTATTTACTTATTTATTTTTTGCTAGTATTAGTATCATTTATTTTTATTTATTTATTTATTATTATTATTAATATTTTTATTATTATTCTAACTTTCAAGTCAACACATTTCTTTTAATCCCGAGAACGGAAGTATAGCCACAAAAAATTATCCATACCGAGGATATGGAGCCCTGTTCTCTGGTGCCTCGTTAATGTACCATGTCTATGTCTATGTCTACGGTAACACTTGGGTACAAACATGGATATACCATTTGGAAGGGAATTTTATAAGCTTTAATTTTTGGGTTTGACAATTTTCTGTGCCACACCCTGTTTTCGAGATAAACGCCGAAAACTGAAAAAAGTGACCTTTGGACCCCCGCGGCGCCTGAAATCGAGGGGACTTTATTAGGCGTTGTTCAGGGGACCAACCCCTACACATTGCTGAAAAAATCTCAACCCCTTCATTTAATGCGAAATGAAAACCTAATTTGACTGAACTATAACCCCCTCCTTTGAAAATTTCTGCGTACGCTACTGTATTTCGCAGACCTTTATTCGAAATTTAATGAAGTACAGAAGCGTTTGCAAGGAAAAAACGTTATAGTTGTTCAAGCTCGAACAATCATAATGGCCTTTCAAGTAAAAATGGAGCTATTTAAATCTTTACTGGCACGATCCGATTTTAAATATTTTTCAACTTGCTAAAGCGTTGTTTAAAAATAAAAAACCTCAGTGAATTTTGGAGCTATAACAATATTGCCACTAAATATCCCAAGCTCAGAGCAGAAGCCGAACCTTTCTTACTTGCATTCCCAACTTCATACGTGTTTGAAGCTAGTTTTAGCCAAGCGAATGCAATTTTAACAAAACAGAGGAACAGATTGAACTTGGGAATTCGTGGTGATTTGCGACTAAAACTTACCAATTTTCAACCGAATATCAATAATCTTGCTGCTTCTCTATCCCACTAATATCAACTATTTTAATAAAGAGGTACGTTAAAATATTTTTAAGGTATTCAGTAGTAGTCGCAAAATGACAGTAAGAGGTTTTTCATCCAATATAATTTGTTATATTTTCAACGATAATTGTGTATTTTAAGTAATATGATACGTACGGTTTAAGAACTATAGGCAAATTTCCATCTATCCATAATTTTGCTCTTATTTTTTAAGATTATAATAACAGTGGAGAATATCTCCTTTTTCTGTTAATCTTATAGGGTGGATTTTATAAAATATGGGAACTATAAATTCTTTCGTTGGGCTGTTATGCAGGTCTCCTTATTGCTTAACATCAAAAATGCAAAAAATGATTTAATGTTTTTGTTGAATACTTAATCTGGGGATCGATAAGAAGGCAAATATTCTATGAAGGGGTCGACGGGATAAAAAGTTTGAGGACCCCTGAACTAGCATAATAAATAAAGTTTGATACTATCGTTGGAGACGAAAAACACCCCTGTGACTTAAGAATATGTTTCAAACCCTCTGTAACCCTCTGTTTCAAAAATAATTTTCTGAGCTTTTGATTATGCGACTTCATTCTATTTGTAACACAAATAATGTAAATAATTCAACACAAAATAATACGTATAAAGAGGGCAAAGACAGCGAACAAATTAACAGAAAACCTATCCTAGCGTTGAAAAATTTATATTTTCAATAAAAGATTGCGCAGTTGCAACGAATTCTCATACTGAAAACAGACAAATATAACTAAAAGTAAATAATTCAACAAAGCAAGATAATTATTAGCAGGAAGAATGCAGACAAAAATAAACCTACATCATGTACTTAACGCACCATAATCCAAGATTTTGTAGCAGTAAAGGAACTAAACCATATAACGAGGCAACGGACTGGTCTCTTCATCAGGAGGACTAACCCAGTGGTCGGCAAACCGTGGCTCGCGAGCCACATGTGGTTCTTTGGCCCATTGAGTGTGGCTCTTCCACAAAATACCACGTACAGTGCGCTTGAAACTGGTGTTCTTATTTCCATTTTTACATACTTAGTTGGTGTTTATGTATCTTTATCTTTAGGCGAGTGCTCTGAAGCGACTTAATGAGAAAACATTTCTAGAAAGATTAAATGTCAACGCTTATCGTCAAGTCGTATCTTTGCATCGTGTTCTACGATGTATTACTTCCGAGCGCGTGTTCCCACAGGAAAGTCTAGTCTAGTCAAAATGTCTTCGAATATAACCAACCAGCAAATCGAAGATCTTAAGTTGGTTTCATCTTTATTAATAGCAGTTGACAAGTCTTGTGACATAAATGATACAGCGCAAGTTTCACTTTTTGTACGATTTAGTTCATCTACAGATCCTAAAGAAGAAAATTTAGGATTATTGCCACTCAAAGGTCAAACACGTGGAGAGGATATAGAAAATGCTGTAATTCAGTGAATTGAAAAACATCATATTCAACTCTGTAAAATTATCTCAATTTCAACAGACGGGGCGAAAAGTATGACAGGCGTAAGAAACGGGTTTGTTGCTATATTGAAGGGAAAAATTAATCACGAGATACTTACCATTGCATCATTCCTCAATAAGTGCTTTGTGCGCAGACATTTCCAGAAGAAATTTGCAAAGTTATGGAATTGGTGATTAAGATTATCAACTCCATTATAACTAAAGCTCTTAATCACCGACAAGTAAAAGAATTTTTGGGTGAAATGGAGAGTGAGTACACAGATCTTCTGCTGCATAACAAGGTACGTTGGTAATCAGGAGGAAACTTTTTGAAACGTTTCGCTTTCCTTAAAAACAGAAATTAAAGCATTTCTCCTTCAGAAGGATGTTTCATTATCCAGAACTAACGAACGATCAGTGGATCCAAAAAAATAATTTCATGGTAGACGTTACGTCTCATCTACGAGTCCGTATATCAGCTTAATCGTAAACTACAGGGGAAAGGAAACACGCTTTTTTTATGTTAGAAGAAGTTATTTCATTCGAAAACAAATTATCTCTTTTTGCTCAAGATTTTGATAAATCAACTTTGATTCACTTTCCAAGCCAATTGAAACATTGCCAAGAAAATAATTCTGATATTGATATTTTCTATTTGAAAACAACTCTTTTAAATATGAGGGAAGCTTTTCTCAACAGGTTTCAGGTAGTCAGAAACAGCAAAGCGACGTTAGCATTTCTAAAAAACCTCTTAATGCTACTGTAACAGAATTAAAATTTTCTCCCTTTAATATTGACACTGGCAACTTTGAAATGCAATTGATTTGAAAAACAAAGAATTGTGGAGTTCGAAATTTGAACGTCTTTGTGCTGATATAGAAATCTATCTATCTATATATTATTTCTAAAAGGTGTTTTTTTGTTTTGTCCCTTTTGCTCCCTTCATACTGAACCAAAATCGATAAATTAGGTACCATTTTAAAGATTAAGTTCTCCTCCTCTGACGAATTGTTAATTCAAAATGACACATTGTATTGTTTGTCAAAAAATCGAAGCGAAAAGTTGACTTTTGGCCCTAATGTTCTTTCCCTGGATGCGTTGAAACGGCATGGTCAAATAGTGTGCACAAAGAAGTTTTGTAATGTAAATCTCACATTTTCCACGAGTTTTTGTCGTAATTGACTTTTAATATTGTCTACAAAGGTGTTTTGACGTATACATATCTCATATTCCCCTGTTTTGTCTCATGCTTCACCTCCAATATTGTGGCCAAAGGCGTTTTGTAATTGGTTTTGTATTATCCTTACGCACCACTGTGATTTGACAAATAAACAATTGCTACAAATGAACCGGCTTTTCTTTCATCCTACTACAAACCACCAACCCCGCTATAAAATTTATCGTAATTTAATCGCATGCGAAAGGGTCTCACGGGCCACCTAGTATTGAAGAAAAACAAATGTGAACTTAGTTCAAAGCATAAGTGGTCTGCTTTGAAAGACCTGGAGAAGGAAGATATGTTGATTTTTAACACCTGGAATAGTATTCCTGACTCATACATATAATCAGATGAAAAAAAATAGCGTTTAATGTTATTTTCTTATTTGGTTCGATAAATTCATACGAACAATCATTTTCTAGCATGAACCTCATCAAGAGTAAATTCAGATGTCTTATTGATGAGAACCTGGAATTGTGCCTAAAATTAAAATCAACAATATACAAACCCGACTTACCCAAACTTTCCAAGGAGATGCAAGGCCATTGTTCCCATTAGTGTTTGTCTGTCATTGTCATGATTTAATTTTATGGATACCTTACTATTTAATTTTATCAATTAATAATATCGTTATTAAGTATGATATCAAGTTTTATTCAACGCACCTATAGTTTTACTATGGCTTAAAACTTTAAGTAAAGTTTATGAAGTTAATTTTAGGGAGCGTTATGGAGTGAAAGAAGATCTATTGTCGAGGATTGAGAAAGGTATGTTGAGAGGATTTGGACATATAGAGAGGATTAACGAAAGGAGATAGGCGAAATAAGTATACAAGACAAGTATGTGTGGGCGAGTTGGAAGGGGTCGACCTCAGCGAACGTATCTCAGTCAGATTTGGGATGTTTTTAGCAAAAGCCAGCTTTGGAGAATCCTAATTAAGTTAATAACAATGTACCTACCTATATAGTTTAAGTTTTAAAAATGTGGCTCTAAAAAGATATTTAATCGTTGTACTGTTGATATTTGGCTCTGTTGACTAATGAGTTTGCCGACCACTGGACTAACCCAATCAGTTACCTCAAGGGGGAACTTTCTGAATAGGATGCAGGTCTGGCCAAAAAACATCACAAGGCCCCGAGATCCCCATTGGAACAGATAATCAAATCAAAGGAAAATAAAGACATCCTGCACTTAGGGCTCAACGCACCAAAATGCAAATACATATACAGTCCTAAAAGAACACAAATGAAAAGACAGAAATGCAAAAGGCGCACTCACCCTATTCCAATGAGTAACGGTTATAGCTAAATATTAGCTATAGCTCGAGCAGCAGATTTTAACTTATTTTATCTACAAGGAATGTCTTCGTGAATCTAATGTATGCTTTAAAGACGCAAGTCTTATTTAAGAGAAACAATTTAAAATTCCTCCCTTTATATACACTGAAGTGCCACTGAATTAGGGATAGCAAAGCCTATGCAAATTGTGTAGCGCTGCGCATCATGTATGCGCAAGTGAGGGCGCTGTGGTAACTGCATATATAGCGCGTACTGTGGTTGTTCTGAATTAGTTGTTGGAATTGCCAGTATGGGTAAACTGCCTGATTTAGACGCCTTAGATCGCGGACAAATCGTAGGTGCGCGACGCATGGGCCATTCAATTTCCGAAATCGTCAGACAGCTAGGATTTTCAAGGTCGACAGTGTCAAGAGTATACCAAGAATACATGGATGGTGGAAAAAAACTAGCGATCGGGCAAACTGCAAAGGACAATTAGCCTTGGCAGTGCGTGGTGAGAGACGGCTCAGGCGTATTGTACGTAGCCAGCGAAGCCAAACATTAGCTCAAATTACCACCCAGTTTAATAACGGTGCCAGTCGTACAGTCGTAAACGGACTGTGCAACGCTTGCTTCACCGTATGGGTTTCGGGAGCTGTCGACCTACGAGAATACCATTGCTCTATACTCGCCATCGGGCTACACGTCTTGCCTGGGCAAGAGAGCACAGAGACTGGAGTGTAGAGGACTGGAAACGAGTAGCATAGAGTGATGAGTCTCGATTCCGACTACTTAACGCCGACGGGAGGCTGAGAATATGGCGTCAGGCTCATGAAGCCATGGATCCTGCATGCCTGGCTGGAACTGTACAAGGGCATGGTGGCTCAATCATGGTCTGGGGTGTTTTTTCGTGGCACAGATTGGGATCTTTGGTGCGTGTACCAACCTCTCTCAATGCAATTCGGTACGTAGAGTTTCTGGGTGATCACCTCCATCCGTTTATGCTGTTCTGTTATCCGCACGGTAATTGAGTTTTCCAGCAAGACAACTGTACCTCTCGCAAGTCCCGGTTGGCTACTGGCTGGTTGGATGAGCATTCCTCTGACTTCTCTGTCATGAATTGGCCACCTAGAAGCCCAGACTTAAATTCTATTGAGCATCTTTGGGATGTTTTGGAACAAGGCATGAAAGTCCATCACACAGCACCAAAGAACCTTACTGAATTATGGACAGCTTTAGCCAATATTTGGCAAGCCATTCCCGTGGAACGTTTCCAGAAACTTGTTGAATCTATGCCTCGTCGTGTGGCAGCCGTTATCAAGGCCAGAGGAGGCCCAACTCGTTACTAGATAGGTATCCCTAATTCAGTGACACTTCAGTGTATTTACACTATCTACCAATAAGTATTTGGACTCCTGCGATAGAAAAGAAAACCAAAATTTATTCATATTCAGTAGTCCGTACAGCCTCCACGACAAGCAATTACAGCCTCAACCCTCCGGAGTATGCTTTCCACAAGTCCTTGTATGACGGCTAGTGGCATTTTCTTCCACTCGGCTTGGTGAAGACATGTAAGTTCCTTCACCGATTTTGGACGGTTGTTGCACCCCTTAATTCGGCAATCCAATTCGTCCCAAAGGTTCTCGATAGGGTTCAGGTCTGGGGTCTGGACAGGCCAGTCTATTCGGTTAACCTCATTGTCACCATACCTATCCATGGTGGACCTCGCAATATAACAGCTAGCGTTGTCGTCCTGAAAGTAACATGGGTGCAACCCGTAAAACTGCCACACCGTAGGAAGCACAGTGTCATACAAACTAGTGCAGTCGGCGGTGAGCTTACCATGAATTGGGACCAAAGGTCCCAGTCTATACCAGGAGAAACACCCCCAGACCATAATTCCACCTCCGCCGAACTTTACCGTGGACCAGACCCAGGTCCTGCCACCCGAACGGTAGAGGGTGAATCTTGATTCGTCGCTCCAGAGAACTCGTTTCCACTGATCTACGTTCCACGTTCGATGTGCTTTGCACCACATTAACCGAGCAGCGCAGTTGGACTTTGTGATCAAAGCCTTATGGGCGGCAGCACGACCAGGAAAACCAAGCAGATGTGCTTCCTTACGTATGGAATTCATCGAAACAACACTCCCGGATGCCTTCTGAAACTCCTAGAGTATGTTGGTCGTCGGTTGGGTGCGGTTATTCCGAATTTCTCTGGATAGCACCCGTCGGCCTCTATCTCCCAGTTTCGTGGGTCTGCCGAGAGGTGATTGTCGGGGCACATTTCGACAATCACCGCTCATCTTCCACTTCTGAATCACGTAGGCCATTGTCGATTTTGAGTAACTCAGCTCGCTAGATATGTCCCTTACGGATCGGCCATTTCTGTGATACCCGACGATTACACCTTTCTCGAAATCAAATAACTCTGTACTTAGTGGCATCTTGCATGCGACTAATGCCAATGTTGTTTCCTACACGATATTTAATGGTGGAGGGTGCGACGTATACAGGGCCGTAGCTACCGTGGAGCAGTTGGAGCGAACTGCTCCAGGCGCTCGAATCATGAGGGGCGCAAAATTTGAAAGAGTGAAATAAAACTTTGTGAAAACTTTTGTATAAAAAATTTTCGATTTGTCAGATTTAAATTGAAAAATTTATTTAAATTAATTTGTCAGATTATTTTTTCTATAAAATATACAAAATATAAATGAAATATATTTAAGTAAATAAAACTAGGCAAGGCCGCACTTTGAATTTTTGCCCGATGTTAGACGCTAGATATTCTCAAACGTTACCAGTTGAGTGTTCTTATCAGGAAAAGGGAGATGGCTGTAGCATCTTCACCCCCTATGGCGAGAGTCATTACAATCCTTCAAATGTCATTCGAAACGAGCGGGGGTAGAATAGCTTGTCAACTTGATCTAGAGAAAATGATTCACCGACTTGCAAACGAGAAAGCGAGAAAACAACAATTTTGAAGGTTTTTTTATGTGCAAACTAAACATGCTGAAATACGTTTTGTCAATAGAGTTTATAAAATATATAATAATAATATTAGTGGATACTTCGTACTTAAAGATTTGTTTTATTATTATATTCATATTTACTAAATTGGATTTCTTATTGTTGAAAGTCTTGAATTTCAAATAAATTGTTATTAAGTAAGGTTTTAAATCGAAATAAGAGTAGATAGAAAACAAATTTCGCCAGAACTCTTCCAAGAAACAAGTGGGCGCACCGATTTTACTTGCTCCAGGGCGCTGAATATGCAGCTACGCCACTGTATCTGAGTAGTCTGGATCTTTCTCGTTGGAAGAATTGCCGCCGTCGCTGGCATTGGGAACAATTATTTCTGCCTTTCTGAAACTGGACATTGTCTTACTGGAGACACCTTTCCATGCTTGAGAGACCCACTTCGTGACTTTTACGAAAGTTCCTTTTCACATAGTTCCGCGTTTTGTGTAGGAATGTAGACCTTCAACCATCCACGATTCCAAGAGACTTCGCATTCGGTATTTGAATGCTTTGTTTACAGCCAAATCAAGTGGTTGAATTAATTTTGTAAAAGACTCTGAGAATTATCGCTAAATTTTCAGACACAGTATTCATGAAACTTTAATAGGCTCTGACAAGTGGATGTGGCAGTGAGAAGAATGTCATAGGGACATGACAGTGGACTTTCAACGAGTCCATTATAAGTAGCCCTTTTGGATTGAAAAAAGTCCCTTTCCTTTTCCGCCAGACTTCATTAAACAAATCTTGCATTACTGTTTTATTCATCCATCCTTTCTTGTTCGAGCGGATCATAACGTCATTAGGAAATTCTATTTTGGGGAGAGTTTTCTTTTAAAACCCAACAAAGGTTTCAGGTTTTCGCAGCTTGCTGTGCAAGACAAGACACAAGAAGTGACGTTTTCTTCTGACCGGTAGTAA
The DNA here is from genome assembly GCA_907164885.2 of Dolomedes plantarius. Classification (NCBI taxonomy): domain Eukaryota; kingdom Metazoa; phylum Arthropoda; class Arachnida; order Araneae; family Dolomedidae; genus Dolomedes; species Dolomedes plantarius. The sequence continues at coordinate 127,325,588 of OU015491.1, read as the reverse complement.
CAATACTCATTGTAGTTTCGCCAAACTTGGCGCATGTGCGGTGATAAACGTCCGTTCAAGTAAAGAGTGAGGCCCAATTTTAGTAGAAAAGGGCAAGCTAAAAAGATTTTAAAATCCGAAATCGGCGTAAGTGCCGCTCCCAACAATTTTTGAACTTTTTTTTACGTATGCGCCGCGGCGCTTACGTGCGAAATTACGGTAGTGTGATGGATAACATAAGATCACTCTGTCCATTGTGTTAGGGCGATTCTGCGTTTGCCTGGGCAAATAACTCTGATAAAACTAGGTTAGCAGATTACGAAAACTCCATTTATTAAAAAAGGAAAACTGGATTATATATTGACGACAAAGAATACAAAGCTTGTGCAAAGCACACACATACTACAAAACGTTACAGCTACTGACTGAACAAGAACACAAAACAGTTAACGGTTAGTGTCTAAAAAGAAAACAGTTCAGGTTAAAGTTTCATGGTTGAAGGATATTTTTAACATCCCCCCCCCCTCAAACATGACTCGAACACCTAAGTCCAAGTTTTGCACGCAACTTCTGGAATTGGATACAAGGCAAGGGTTTTGTAAGAATGTCAGCAATCTGACTTTCACTTTCAATGTGTTTGATATCAAACAACTCCTCTAGATATTTTTCTTGTATTTTTCTTGTCAGGTAAGTGATACCTGACATCTATGTGCTTAGATCTCTTGTGAAATTATGGGTTTTTGGCTAGTTTTATGGCACTTGCATTGTCAACAAACAAGGTTTGTTGATTTTGTACTGCTAAAAGCTCATTTAGCAGTCTGTGGAGCCAAATTATCTCCTTTGCACCTTCACTAGCAGCCACATATTCTGCCTCTGTTGTAGACAGAACAACACTTCTCTGTTTTTTTCTCATCCAAGAGATATCACCTTTTGTGAACTTGCTAACTATACCAGTTCTTGAATGTCGAGTTTTAGTGTCACCAGCATAGTCTGCATCACTATATACCTCAAGCTGTTTGTTTTCACATTTTCTTGGATATAATAGTCCATATCCTGAAGTCCCTTTGAGGTACTTGAAAATTCTTTTAACAGCATTCCAGTCTGATGCCTTGGGATTTTCTAGTCTTTCAGATACTACACTAACTGCATATGCAATATCTGGACGTGACCCCGTAGCCAAATACATGAGACTCCCTACTGCTTCACGATAGGGCACATCTTCACTAACTGGACTGTCATTCTCATTTGTGTCACCTTTTTCACATGAAATAGAAACAGCATTTGATTCAGCCATTCTAAATCGTCTAAGAATCTTTCTTGTATAAGCAGTCTGTTCCAGAAAAACAGAACCATCTTGTAATCGTTTTATGTTCATTCCAAGGAAACAGTCCAATGAGCCAGTTGTCACTTTAAATTCCTCTTTCAGTTTGGTCACAAATGATGAAATCTCACTTTCATCAGTTCCAGCAACAAGACCATCATCAATGTATATGACAATTGAAGGCGGGTCGAGATCACCTTATTTCACAAAGTTTCGTGAAGTCGAGTAAATTTCGAGTAAAACAGTTCAAGCTTAAATGAAGAATCCTAGGTGGGAGAGCTTAAATTTACTTATTTATTTACAACTATATACAAATAAAACTAAATTCAAGAGCAGCGAGTTGCTCATTATCAGGTGAGAGTCGAAAGTCCGAGTGACAAACTCTAGGACGTTACAAAGTTTCTTTTCTCGCGCGCAAAGCGCCCTTTATATGGGTGGGTCCAAACATTCCACCCCCTCGATGAACAGTGGTTCATAAATCTAGTACTACACTGGAATCACTACAATGAAATATACATTAGTATGCATGAAAAATTAAAATATATATAAAATAAGAATTGGAACAATATACTAAATATAAAACAACGTATTATCACTAATTACTAAGTAAATAAAAGAAATAAACTGATGTATATGCATATTAAACAAACTTAAATTTCAAATAAAGGTTAAATATGAAAAAGAATAATCATGTTATTGACAAGAAAAAGGTAATATGGAAAGTTTATGAATAGGTCTCTTTAGTTCTCCATTAGCATTTTTCAATCGTACTACTCGTACATTACCGTCTTTACCAGGATACAGTTCAAGAGTCCTTGCAAGAGACCATTTCAATGGTGGTAGATTATCGTCTTTGATCAGCACAAGATCTCCTACAGCTAAATTTGCTTTCTTAGTGGACCACTTTGTGCGCTGCTGTAACTGAGTGAGATAGTCTGCTGACCACCTTTTCCAAAAACTTTGAAAAATTTGTTGAGCTTCCATCGTTTGGGTGGAGTTAATTTTGTGGAAGTCAAGTCTGGTTCAGGAATTGAGTTCATCTAAGTCCCGATAATGAAATGTCCAGGAGTTAATGCCGTTAAATCATGAGGGTCATTTGATACAGGAACTTGAGGTCTTGAATTTAAGCATGCTTCAATTTGCGTTATCAAAGTGAAGAATTCTTCAAAGGTAAGAATTTGTGATCCAACAGTTCTTTTCAGATGGTTTTTCATTTGTTTAATCGCGGCCTCCCACAGACCTCCGAAGTGAGGTGCAGAGGGTGGATTAAAGTTCCATTTAATATTCTCTTCTGCAATGTAGGCATGAAACTTTTCATCAGCCAAAACTTGTGATAGCATTCTTTTTAATTCCTTATCAGCTCCTACAAAATTTGTTCCTCTGTCAGAAAATAGTTCCAGAGGTTTGCCACGACGAGCTATAAATCTTTTCAGCGAGGCTAAGAAGGCTTCTGAAGATAAATCGCTAACTACTTCCAAGTGAACAGCCTTTGTGGACATACATATGTAAAGGCAAAAATAAATTTTATAAGGTCTAATACCTCGTCCTTTACGAGTCTTTATCATGAATGGACCGGCGAAGTCCAGTCCAACGTGTGAAAAAATCTTGTTGGGCTTCACTCGAGCTGGAGGTAAATCTCCCATGATTTGCGTAGCTAAATTTGCCCTGTTTCTGAAACACTTCATGCATTTCCAAACAATTCTTCTAACAACTTCGCGGATGTTAACAATCCAAAATTTTTGTCTTATCGAAGAAATAGTCAGCTGGATTCCACTGTGCAAATATTTTTCATGGTAATGTTTAATGATTAATTCTGTCACGTGATGTTTTTTTGAGAAGTATAATTTGATGTTTTTTATCGTCTGAAATATTAGCATTCCTGAGTCTTCCCCCAACCCGCAATAAATCTTTATCATCAAGAAATGGATTTAAGTTAGCTATTTTGCTGTTGGGACTTAATACCTTGTCCTTCTTCAAATTCCGAATTTCAACCTTAAACTCTAATTTTTGCACAATTTTCACTGTGACATCGGCTGCATCATTTAACTCTTTACTTGTCAAGAAACCTATTGTTTTTACTGATGGGAATTTACAGTTTTGCACAAATCGAAGAATCCAAGCTACAACACGATTTAGTTTAATCCATGATGAAAATTTAGATAATATTTCTGGTTCATGATGGTCATCTGTGACAGTACATATCACAGCCTTTCTTATTTCTGGAATAGTTTCCTCCTCCAAAGGAGGAGTTTCTTGTTCGGATGGCATTTCTTCGGCTGCCAAGTTAGAACCATTCCACCATAACATATTCACTTTTAGTTCATGAGCAGAACATCCTCGAGACAGAACATCTGCAGGATTCTCGGATCCCTTACAATGTTTCCAAGCAAATAGTTCGATAATGTCTTGAATTTCCTGTACTCGATTCGCAACGAATGGCTTCCAAACATCGGCAGATCCCTTTATCCAATGTAGGACTATTTGCGAATCGCTAAAACACTTGATGTTATTATTAGGGATTTGAAATAAAGCTTTCAGGTAACGGGATATTCTCGCAGCATCAACTGTACCTAAAAGTTCCAAGCGTGGCAACGTGATTTTCTTGAGGGGTGCCACTCTTGGCCATGACGAATGAAGTGGAGCGGCTCGTAGGGTCTCGAAAATAGGCTACAGCTCCATATCCTTTTAGGCTAGCGTCGGAAAATACTAAGAGCTCAATTTTGTCAAAATTCACTTTATGTTCAAAATACCTTCTAGAAATATTCAAATTTTATAATTCATTAATCTCTTCGAACCATTTTAGAAATCTTTCCGATAAATTTTGTGGTAATTGTTCGTCCCAGTCAATGGCTTGTTGCCACATTTCTTGCAATAAGCATTTAACTCGCATTACGAAGGGCGAGATGTAACCAACAGGATCGAAAATCTTTGCAACAGTTTGCAAAACGTGACGTTTTATGATGCAGGAATTTGACATTGCTGAAGCTGGTTTCAAGTCTAAGGATAGTGTATCGTGATTATTGTTCCAAATGATTCCTAAGATTTTAGATGGGTTTTCCGAATTTTCTTCAATAATTATCCCTTTCTCCTTCCATAGTGTTTTTAGGCCAGGGGAATTAGTTTTGAATTTTCTTAAATTCATACCTGCATCTTTCAAGATTTCTGAAGCTTCCGAGGACAAATTAAACGCTTCAGTATCCGAACTCGCTCCATGATGCAAGTCGTCGACGTATAAAGATGAGTTTAACATCTCGTAGCATGCAGGGTTACTTTCTGAATATATTTTAATGTGAAATTTTATCGTAGCAGCTAATATGAAGGGAGAAGAATTGACCCAGAATGGTAAGCGGTTCATGTGCATAATTTTGAATGAATCAGGATCATTATTTCGGAACCAAAGAAATTTTAAGAATTTACGATCTTCCTCGGCAATGCTGATCATTAAGAAGGCCTTTTCAATATCGGCTGAAAATGCGATTTCATATTTTCGGAATTTCAAGATTACGTCTAATAATTTAGGATTTAAATTAGGGCCAGGCAATAACAATTCATTTAGTGATTTTGAATTTTTTCCTTTGGACGAAGCATCGAAGACTATTCTTTAGCGCGTAATAATTTTATGTGGTCGGATAATGGCTGTGTGAGGCATGAAGTATCCAGAATCGAAATTTTCGTTTTTATCTTCCTCAACTATCCTATTTTCTTCTTGATGTTTAATAATACTCTGATATTCCTGACAAATCTCCTTATCCTTACTTAACTTATCCTTTAAAATATCAAAACGTCTTTTAGCTGTTGCGAAATTATTGTCTAGTTGTGATTTATCGTCTTCAAACAAAACTTTAGTTTGTTATCTTCCATCAACAAATTTTAAATTATCATTAAAATATTGCAAAGCGTTTAAGTCTCTTTGAGAAAAACATTCATTTTGATCTTCAATAATCTCGAGCGATTCTAGCTTCCAAAAGGAACTTACGTCAAAATTTTCTTTTTGTACGGACGTGAAAAAGGAATGCAGTTCGGTGTTTTTCCCAGCTGAGTAATTTAATTTACCCATAAACGCATAACCGAATATTGTTGACACTGCGTATAGATCGTTATTTATTTTTTGAATGTTTATCGGCTTAGTATGGACTTCGTAGTAAACGTCCGCTCCTAATAAAATACAAATAGGCGCCATAGGCGATTTATTTTCGTCAACGAAATCTGAAATCAGCAACTGCTTGTTTATTCCCAGTTCAATTAATTGCTGAGTAGAGATAGATTTAACACTCGCTTGAGTTATGAGATCTGTTGCGATTACTTCCGCTTTCACGAAGAGTTCAGGGTCAAAGCGGCTTGTTAGTTTCACACAATATACTTCAAATATTTGCTGCGCTGGCTTTTTCGCACCAAAAGAATATAAACTCAGCTTTTCTTTACGAATAAGAGGAAGTTTCAATTCCCGAGCTAGTGATCAGATCCCGAGTCAAGAAGAATTCTAACCCTTTTAGATTTTATATCTGATTCTGCAATAGCACAACAAGTTTTTAAAATAATACTTTGATTAGTTTCTACCGAATTGCACTGAGATATTGAACTTACAATTTGAGTGTTGGGGTTCGCGCATTTGGGTACTTCAGGGGGCTTGGCATCTGAAATTTCAGGAGTTTCGGTTCTAGTTCTGGCGTTACAAAACAATTTACTGTGCTGAAAACTATTACAAATAGCACATGGAGGTATTTTTGCTTTACAATCGGAGATAAGATGTGATTTCAAGTAACATCTATAGCAGCAACCTCATTTCTTTAGAATTTGTCGTTTTTGTATATCAGGAACGACTTCACAAAAATGGGATTTATGTTCGTTTGACCAACAAAAAACGCAGCAAGGTTTGGTCATGGTGTTTAATGCGTGTGCAGATTTAAATATCTTTTTAGTACGAAAGTTTTTGTTTGGATTTATGCTACTATTTTTATATACAAGTTCAGGATTCATATTACAGTTCGAGTTCATTAGCATCACGGTTTCCCTGAATTGCACTTCTGTTTTCAAAAACTGGATAAGCTCAGATATATCAATTTCTTCCCGATTTTTGTGTTGTCTGCTAAATTCTAGCGCTATATCATTAGGGAGTAGTTTCAATAAAATCGGATACAATAAATGCCCGTAAGAACCAGAAGCAACTCCCAACGACTCCAAACTTCTTATTTGGATTTCAAGCTCGTCGTAAAATTTTCGGAATTCTTTTATGTTAGAGGAATTTCGCAAGGGCTCTAAATTTAACAATTTAATCATTAATGAATTGATGACGACGTCTCTTCTTCCAAATCTGGATTCTAGTAATTTTACTGCAGAATCATAATTTTCATTTGTTAGAGAAAATCCGCTAACTCTTTTTAAGGCAGTTCCACCGAGAAACGTTTTTAAATAATTAAACTTGTCTATTTTCGATAATTTCGTGTTGTTGTGGATTGCACTTTCGAATTGTTGCCAAAATTCTAGCCAATGGCTTGAGTCACCGAAAAATTTGTCTATAGTAAGCTTAGGCAACTTAACGACATTTGAATCAAAACTCTGAGAATTTCCCGATACCTCGCTATTGGTCGGATCGCTATTATTGTTTATACCAGATGTATTAACTTCATTCGAAGCAATTTTTTATTCGATATTTCACTTAATTTGTTTTTTAGCTTTCTTTTAAAAGCAATAATTTTAATGTTGTATTCATCACAAGAAAGTATTTCTGTTTCGATTTCTTAACAGTCAAATATTGTTCAATTTCTCTATCAATACACTTCAATTCTTTTGATTTTTTGTCTAATTCATCATATAAAGTTTCGATATCAGTTTTATCAATATCTTCTGCTAATTTAGCAGGAATAGAATTTTACAGTGTAGTTGTTAAGTTCCTCAAAACGGAACGCTTCTTCTTAATTATTTCTAATTTTTCAGCCATTTCGAGTAAATTAGAAACTTCAATAAATTGTCAAAGAATATTTAAATATCTCTCACCTGAATCAGCTAAAGTTCTGCTGATCCCGGGGTTCGTGCAACAATGAAGACGGGTCGAGATCACCTTATTCCACAAAGTTTCGTGAAGTCGAGTAAATTTCGAGTAAAACAGTTCAAGCTTAAATGAAGAATCCGAGGTGGGAGAGCTTAAATTTACTTATTTATTTACAACTATATACAAATAAAACTAAATTCAAGAGCAGCGAGTTGCTCATTATCAGGTGAGAGTCGAAAGTCCGAGTGACAAACTCTAGGACGTTACAAAGTTTCTTCTCTCGCGCGCAAAGCGCCCTCTATATGGGTGGGTCCAAACAACAATGAATAATTTCTTTTCACTATTTGTTCGAACAAATAAACAGGGGTCTGAGTTACTGAATTTCATACCTTGTTTCTCTATGAAGTCAACAAATCTTCTGTTCCAGCATCGTGGAGTTTGTTTCAAACCATAAAGACTTCTGTTTAGTCTGCACACTCTACCAGATTTATCGTCAAGACCTTCTGGTTGCTTCATAAAAACTTCTTCCTGTAATTCACCATACAAGAAAGCAGTTTCCACATCAAACTGTAGAAGCTGCAGATTTTCAGATGCAGCAACACTTAACAGCATTCTAACGGTGTCATATCGTGCAACAGGACTGAAGGTTTCATCATAGTCGATGCCTGGCTTTTGTGAAAATCCTTTTGCCACAAGTCTCGCTTTGAAACGATCAACAGATCCATCACCTTTAGTTTTAATTCGGAGAACCCATCTGTTTGCAATCACTTTCTTGTCTTTCAGCAAATCTACAAGATCCCAAGTGTGATTTTATTTCAGTGAGGCCAATTCTTCCTCAATTGCTTGCTTCCATCTTTCAGCATCACTGGATTGCATTGCTGAGGCATATGAGCAGGGCCCGATTTAGAAAATTCTTGACTATAGGCACAACTCGGGATGGGGGGAGGGGGGCTAACACTGATGTGGGCATAAAATTTCCAAAATTGACACACAAAAAAATAATCCTGAATCATTGTTAAAGAACCATTTTACTAAGAATTGGCTATTTGAAACGTAGAAGCCTTGTAACAAAAAGCAATACAACATATTAACTTCATCATAAAACACCAATACAATGCAACCAGAAAAACTAATTAATCCCTTATATACACTATAACATATGATGAACTATACATATAACTTTACATATGATGAATCAATCAATCAAATTTGAAAGGATATATAAAAAAATTGCTATTAAAAAAGGTAAAATTGAAAAAAAATTGAATTGGAAATTTTTTCATTTTTTCTTTTAAAATAAAAATTTTGGGGGGCCCCTAGGCCCGGGCCTAATGGAAAATCAGGGCCTGCATATGATTCAGGTACATCATGCTCTGCCAATAAAACATAATCCTGTAGGTGAGAAGGTATTTTAGTCACTCTTCGACTACGACTTTGCCGTGTTTCTCCATTTACACAGTCCTCTTTATCAGATTCCAAACTTTCAGCAGGATCAATTATTAAATTTTCTTCATTTTCAGGATCAACCTTATCCTTTGTACTGAGTGTACAATCCAAATTTCTATTCTGTTTAGAGATACTCAGATTTGGTGGAATTTCAGATGGATTCATGGAGATTAAGACTTTATCTTCTTTGAATATGACATCACGGCTCAAAACAACTTTACCGTCAACTGGAAGCCAAATTCGGTAACCATCTTTCTCACCACAGTATCCTACAAGGTTGCCCTTCTCACTCTTCTTGTCCCACTTTTTCCTTTTTTGTTTTGGTACATGCACAAAACATTCTGTACCAAAAACACGAATATGATCAATGTTTGGAGTTTCTTTTTCGAACCATATTTCATATGGACTTTTGCCTTCTAACGTTGTGGGTCCAGTTCTATTTAGTATAGAAACAACAGTGTTGACCGCTTCAGCCCACAACCTGACAGGGAGATTCTTAGCATGTATCAAGGATCATGCACTTTCAACGAGTGTGCAATTTTCTCTTTCAGCAGAACCATTCTGTTCTGGGGTATACGGCATGGCAAAATTTAAAGTTATTCCCCTTGATGCAAGGATTGCATGTACTTAAGCATTATCAAATTCTTTTCCACCATCGCACCTAAACTCCTTGATTCTTTTGCCAGTAGTTTCTGCTTCATTTATGAAGGTTTTTAAACAGTTTGCTACTTCAGATTTGTGCTCAATAAAGAAGACTGCAATACTTTGAGAAGTTATCTTTAAAGCAAACAAAATATCTTGACCTTCCAATTGATCTCTGTTGCATGGGGCCACAAACATCTGCATGAATAGTCTCACCAGCACACACTGACCTATTCTTTCTAGAGCCAAAACTTTTTCGGTGTTGTTTTCCGAGCACACATCCTTCACAGAACTCTTCACTGACCTCAACACGAATACCTCTTTTTTCTAAAATTTGTTTCACATGGCGCTTGTTTTGGTGACAATCTTTCATGCCACAGCTGTAATGTATTTCCTGAGGCAATGTATACATCAGCAGCTTCATCAGGCATTCTCACTCTCATTTCTAGTGCATGCAAGCCTCGAGGTGTTCTTTTGCCTGTCATTCGCACATCACCATTTTTCAAAAAGGCACATCCATTTTTATCAACTTTGAATTTGAAACCTTTGTCAACAGCTTTACTAATAGAAAATAAATTTCTGCTTACTTCTGGGACATACCAAACATCTGTCAGGTGATTTCCTTTCCACTTTTTGTTGACTAGCATTTCCACGTTGATTATTCCTTCACCATACGCCAGAATAACTTCATTATTTCCTATTCTTACTTCTTTAGGGACAGAAAACGGCTTGTATGATAGGAAATATTTTTCACTGTTCGTGATATGTGCTGAAGCACCCGAGTCAGCTAACCACAGATCTGTTTCTGGAACACCTGCATGGCATACAAAAGCATCTCCATCGGGTCGTCTATTTACAAGAACCACTTTTTTGTAGCAGTATTTTGCAATGTGTCCAGGCTTGTGACAGTGAAAGCACTTTTTCTTAGGCTTTAATTTCTCTTTATTCTTTGCTGAAGATATAGCAACAAGAGCTGCACTCTCACTCAGTTTCGATGGCAGTCTCATTTCAATAAGTCGAAGACGTTCTGTTAATTTGTTAATTGTCCCCTCCTGCATTAGGACAGATTCCCACACACTCTTGAATTCAAAATATTCTGCAGGGAGAGTTGACATAATTCGACTCATGAGCAGTAAATCATGTAGTTCCGTTTTCACCAGCCTTTTGAGTTCGTCATTCAGTTCACAGAAATTCCGTTGCAGACGCAATGTGTGTTACGACATCTTTTGCAGCATCTTTTTCCAAGCTAAAAAATTGCTCCATTAAACGATCTACTCGCTGGCCCGAACTCTGCTCATAGACTGACAGTAACTTTTCCCATGTACGCTTTGCTGCATCGCACGTTGCCGTTAGTTCAATATTAGCATCGTCCATGCTGTTTACAAGAATTAATTGAGCTAACGCATCGCTCTTAAGAAAAGCTTTGTGCCTTGCTTCGTATGATTTTCTTACGTCCTCTGAAGCTGCCTCTCCGAGATCGATCGGCGACTCATGATTCCCAGTAACAATGTCTAACACATCGTTATGTCCAGGGGCGTAGCTGCCGTGGAGCAGTTGGAGCGAACTGCTCCAGGCGCACAACTCATAGGGGCGCAAAATTTGAAAGAGTGAAATAAAAATTTGTGAAAACTTTTGTATTAAAATTTTCAATTTTTGAGATTTTCTATAAAATATACAAAAAATAAATGAAATATTTTTAAGTAAATAAAACTATAAGCACCTAAATATATTAGAATGTACTTATCATAATTTTGATTTAAGAAAATTTTCATTATAAATTTAACACTTTATATACCTCTAATAAACCTATCAAAATGTATGATGATTGTTAAGAATGTTTAAAAGCACTACTATAGGCACTTACTATACGTATTATAAGTTGTGTTTTACTGCAAAGAAGTTACGTGTATCCGGTGAATCTCACGAGCGCCAAATATAAACTTCTTTATATCCGGTTCTACTATTTTTGAGAGATAACTTAAGATCACTATGTCCATTATGTTAGGGCGATTCTGCGTTTGCCTGGACAAATAACTCATCCGACTGAAATCGAAATTAGAATTCAAAATATTTGCAATATGGCCCCAAAATTTACTGGAATCATCTGAGATTCGAGGTTTTCTGAGATTAGTACTTTTAAAACTAATTTCTCGTTAATAAAAGTGAAGAGAAGAAATATTTCGTGGGAAAAGGCATTTCAGCACTACTATTTCATTTGTCCAAATACCTGGAGTATACATGCATTCAACATTTTTGTTGGAAAAACTCCCCGTACTTCGGAGCAGTTTGCACAGTTGAATCCATTTCAATTACATCTACTGAATGATAAATGTAAGCAGAATGTAATAAGTTATTTAGGAAAGAAATCAACTTTCAAATATTAAAACTAGTATTGCTTAAGATAGATTAAAGTACTTCCGAATTCACTATTCTGCGTTTAAACGAAGAGTAAGGGCCTGTTCACATAGGAGTCCATTGCGTTGCGTTAAGGAAAAGATGACGTTGAGACGAAAATAAACCAATCATAGGCGTTAAAAATTTCGTTGCTAATCGTTTGGAAGCATATGGTTGGTTTATTTTCGTCTCAAAGTCATCTTTTCCTTAACGCAACGCAACAGACTCCTATGTGAACAGGCCCTATTGTTATAAATAATATTTTTCGACAAAGCAGTGTTCAATAATATGAATAATTAGTTAAGCTTTACCTGAATTAACCGAAAAGGATTGAAAAAGCGGCAAAGTACAAAAACATACGAGCAAATATAACATTTGTGATTGACTTTCAATCCCAAATGTTATACTTGCAATATTAGTGCAAATCAGATGCACTAATATTGCAAAGGAACAGATGTAATTGTGTATTTGTGTTGTTATTAGCATAACTATCATAATTCATTGAATTTGAATCCCGTAAACACCACCGAAATCAATAACGTGTTTACCCGGGTTCAACGTGCACCCAAATTCGAAAATGTAATCATAATAAATAGAAATTAAACTAAATTGTAATAACAGTTTTTAGTTTTACTTTAAACTTTTCTAGTTTTGTCGATAAAATAAGTTTTAGTTAGGAAAACGATTGAAAAAAAATAGTTGCATTCGGGCAAAAATGGAGGCAATTAAATGGAGGCTGATTCAAATATCTTACCCCAAAAATATTTTAAAACGTTTTCTGTAACATAAAACTGAGAAATAGAAAAATGATGGGTTTTATTTTTAAATTTAATTTTTTTTATTAACATTTTATAGTGTAATGTTCATTTAGTGTAAATGCACATTTAAATGACTCTTGAGAGTTTTGTATTCCAGTTGGAACAAAAAAAAAGCCCTTTAAATTTCAAATATATATATCAATCAAAGTTCAAATATATATATCTTTAATTTATCAATAATCTTGTGAAAGTCTGTCTAAATTTTACTTTTATACTTCGAGCCGGACCGAAGGCTGCTAGGGTCCGGTAAAAACTTTTTTTATATGCAAACTGAACATGCATAAGTACATTTTGTCAATACAGTTTATAAAATGTGTAGTTAATATTAGTAGGCACTCTATACTTAAAGCATTACAATTTGTTTTATTATTATATATTAGATTTATTCAATTGAATTTCTTATTATTGAAATGTCTTGAATTTCAAACAAATAAATTGTTATTAAGTAAGGTTTTAAATCGAAATAAGATTAGATAGAAAACAAATTCCGCCAGGACTCTTCCGAGAAACAAGTGGGCGCACCGATTTTACTTGCTCCAGGGCGCTGAATATGTAGCTACGCCACTGGACGTATATCAAGACCGCAGATATTGTCATTTGCATGGGTGTCCAAATACTTACTCGTAGATAGTATATATATATATATATACGCCCATACCTCGCTTTACGACCTACATACGTTCCGGAAAAGCTGGCCGTAAAGCGAAAAGTCGTATAACGAATCCATTATTTTGATACAAACCCATACAAATTTAATTGGATCTGTTCCAATTTTTTATAAAAGGATATAGTTTTTAGTTCATAAAGCATGTTATTCTTTTTATTTCCTATAAAAATGTTTACATAAAAATAATAGTATCTTTAAATTTTCGAAAATATTTTTAGCCTTTTCTTGGATAGTCATTTGGTTCATTGGCATCCTTCGATGATTATTGTCTTCAATCTACATATCTAATAATTTTTCATTTTTTTTTCATAATATAATGCTGCTTCTTTGGCGAGTTAATTTTGAGACACTTAAAGGTGCAGCAGAGAGAGGGTGTTTTAATTTCTTCTTTTCTATCGCGAATAGTTTGAACGGTAGCCTTTGCCAGACCCAGTGGCGTACGCAAGGGGGGGTTGATGGGGGTTATAACCCCCCCCCCATTGGTTTTGATTACATATATTATTTAATTAGGTTTACACTTTGCACTGATTGCTCAAAACTACTCTTTCATAATAGTCCAGTCAAATTAGCTCAAAATGGCGGCGAATCGTGCATTAAATGAAGGGGTTGAGATTTTTTCAGGAATGTGTAGGGGTTGGTCCCCTGAACAACGCCTAATAAAGTCCCCTCGATTTCAGTCGCCGCGGGGGATGGGGTGGTCCAAAGGTCACTTTTTTCAGTTTTTGGCGTTTATCTCGAAAACGGTGCATCGCACAGAAAATTGTCAAACCAAAAAATTAAAGCTTATAAAATTCCCTTCCAGATGGTATTTCTATATTTCTACCCAAGTGTTACCGTTTTCGAGATATGAACCATTGAATATGAAAATTTTTCAAAAAAAGTGTTAGCGGTTCAGGTATGTCGTCAAACTTCCTCTTCTAACTCTTTCCCCTTCCATTTCTCAGAAAACTCGTGATAGAGAAAGTTGTATAGCGAAAGATTTTCTTCAAAAATGTATATTGTTATGCTAATTTATCTTCACCAGGTAAATAGTTAGAGCGTTTTGAAGTTTAGGGGTACTTTTCAACATTTTGCTTGTAAAATGCTCGTCACTCAAGTTTTGTTTCCATGGTCTGTAACTCTCTTAATCACTTTGTAAGGTATACACAAGATTCGAACTTTTGAGTGAATTAAAGAAGCTGCTTTAGATATGCTAATTTCGGCATACGCGCTTAGTATAAATACCACGCAGCGTCATTAATGAAAAAAGGGGAGGTTGTTAAGGTTGAAAAGGTGTTATCCTGCGCTAGTGTTTAGCGGGCCAGAAGTTTACATGGCAGTACTGCTGGTTTGACTTACTGTTCGTGAGTATAAAAATATATTGTTCTTGAAAGCTGTGTTTATACATTCCGTACAAGTAGTACGCATGCTTATTGCTGTAAAAGCCAATTATATGTGCAACGAATTCAATAAACATTATTTCATGTATAAACTGAATTTGTATAAAATACAAATAGAGGCCCCCTTAAGATAGATTCTCTATACTGGCGCCCGAAAATATATATACCCTGGTAGTTAGCGTTAAATTTGTAACGAACAACATAATTGAAATTAAAAACTGTGTACTGTGTACGTATATTGATAAAATTGTTGCAAGTACTTATATACTATTTAAAAAATGAGTGTTGTAGAACAAAATAATGCTGGAAATTTTCCTCGGGTAATTATGGTTCAGCAAATTGCGCCATTCGAAGCCACCTTCAATGGCGGCCCCTCAAGCCAATTCCTAAAGAAAATTGAGCATTACTTTCAGCAACAATGCACCCCAGAGGGGGATAAACTTAAAATTGCTCTAGCCGCTTTAAGAGGTAGTGCATTTCAGTGGTACACATGCATGCAAAGCAGTAATCTGATTTTTGACTATTTGTCATTCAAGCAACAGTTTCTTAGCGTTTTTCCAAAGACCTTTGATCAAAGTGAAATTGAAGCGGAAATTTATTCGCTAACGCAACGTGAAGGTCAGTCTGCATTAGATTTTGCTACGGAAAAGATTTCCAAGTGTGAGGAATATTTAGAAGGGGTAACGGAAGCGGTAATCTTAAAAATAGTTATCCAACGTTTGAAGCCAAGTGTTCAAGATTTTTTAGATAATCAAACAATTACAAGCAAGGTTACCCTCCTTCAAGCTTTAGCTAAACATGACAATAGGCATTTCTTCGCTACCCCGTACCGTCATTCAGGTACGAGAAGTTTTATACAACCGCGCCAAAATTTTTCGCGAGTTTCAAACCAGCAGCGTAAGCAGAGTACCGCAGGCAAAATAATAGAAGCGCACGGCGTTATAATGAAATTAGTGCTCTTAAAGTAAATAATATGGAAGCACCTTACTTGCACTGGCAAGTTGATTCACATGATATGGTTCAACCTGTTGAAACTGTGTGGTCAAATGTATTATTTTGTCCGAGCAGTAATCATTATTTTGAGAATAGTGAAAGTCAGGGTATTTTTGTGGCTTAAAAAGAAAGTGAGTCTAGCTGGAATGATGAGGTAATTCCAGTACAAATTTCTGAAAATAGTGCCGATACTAATGCTAGTGGTTTAGAAAATAAATCATCTGACACTTCTATTAATGCTATACCTGATATTATTGATGCTATACCTGATATTTTAGATGATATTCACACATCTGTTAATGAAGGAAATTTAGTAGATGACGAAGTATGCGTTACGGAAGTAAGTGAATACTTATTAGTTGACGACAATAAAAATTCTTTAAACAATAGTAGGAACTCGCTAGGTAATGATGATATTATTTCAAGTTTCCATCCGAATGAGGATTGTGTAGGCCAGGTTGATAATATGGTTTTAAATAAAGTACATGAAAACCAGACTGAGAATCAAGATGAAAAGTTGACACAGTTATACTGTAAGTAGTTTAGCTGATGCTTCGGAAGTTATAGACGTCGTTTGCATTAAAACGAACCAGTACGAAAAGCTTAATCTTCCTAAAACTGAAGCAGTGTTAAAGAATTTAAATGATAACGATTCTGATGTCGCAATTTTCAAAGAGACTTTTTCGTCAAAAGAGGATAGAACTAAAGTTAAGGGGGATAAAAAACGTGAAAAAGCGCCTTCAGGTTCCAGCATTAAAACTGCAAATACTGAAGTAATTAAGGCGGTAAACAAGAAGTTGCATAAGCACCAATACCAAAAACAGAGTCAGTTTGTTGAAAAACATGACACAAGTAGAGTGATAAAGCCAGTAACTAAACACGTTGGTGCGGCGTATAAATTTGACAAAATAGAATCTGCATTAAAATCTAATACCGATACAAGCAAAAGTACGAAGAAAGGTAAAGTGTGCACTACAAAAACTCCATCAAAGGATGAATGCGTCGCTGATAAGGTACACAAGGTTATCAAAAGGAAGAATGACAATTTTAAAGTTCCTTTGCATAAGTACAGGAAGCGGAAGATTTCTGCCGCCCAGCAAGGTTGGCCTCCTCCCAAGAGACCTCCTGTCCATCGTCAAGCCGGACCAGCGCCTCAGGACCAACGACCTGCTGCACGAAGGATGCCCACACGGTCAACGAACCCCTTTACTAGGACTGCGACCATCAAGAGAGGTTCCACGGATTGGACAGACTGGTGCAAGGAAGTTGCTGCATTCATGAGGAACAAGTCTTGTATCAACTTTCTTATTCTAACTCCCACCCTTTAATAAAACCGAACCAAATTGGTTTGAAATTCCCCAGTGTATATACTGTGTAAACATTTTGAGGGGAAGGGGTGAGCCACTGAAAAAAAAAGGCATACTGTTGTTTCATAAATTTTTGAAGGGGACATGTAGTGACTAGGAAAAAAATACATACTGCACAATATACCAATTAACCACTAATGTACTAACTTCACAAATCATGACACATGTGCATTATAAATTGGGGGAGAGCAGATACAAACAGTCAAGAAATGTCATGCTGTGCAATTGTGTTGACAATTTTAACTAAAATAAGTTTTTTAGGGCGCAGTTGGCCAGCCCAGTATCAGCAACTCTGCAAATCCACTGTTTGATGGTGTCACCTGGACCCTTCGGGGTTAGTTTTGTAAAATGGTAGTGGCGTTTTTCCTCCACACAACGTGTGGAAGGTTTTTTTGGCTTTGCCACCCATTATGTAAAAAGTCACACCAGCACGCGTTTTCAATTAGTTAACTGAAGCCGTTCAGACCTCAGTTACCTAATTTTTTTTTTCGAGGGAGGCCAGTGTAAGGTATACACAAGATTCGATTCACAAGAATCGAACTTTTGAGTGAATTAAAGAAGCTGCTTTAGATATGCTAATTTCGGCATACGCGCTTAGTATAAATACCACGCAGCGTCATTAATGAAAAAAGGGGAGGTTGTTAAGGTTGAAAAGGTGTTATCCTGCGCTAGTGTTTAGCGGGCCAGAAGTTTACATGGCAGTACTGCTGGTTTGACTTACTGTTCGTGAGTATAAAAATATATTGTTCTTGAAAGCTGTGTTTATACATTCCGTACAAGTAGTACGCATGCTTATTGCTGTAAAAGCCAATTATATGTGCAACGAATTCAATAAACATTGTTTCATGTATAAACTGTGTGTGGTTCAAATTCAAATAGAGAGCCACTTCAAATTATATACACCCAAGTCTGGGTAGAAGTGAGTATAGATTCTCTATAACTTTGTATGGTGTTTAATTAGATACGTATAATATTCATAACCCGTATAAATAATAAATTATGTATACCTGTACGCATAATGTATATCTCATAATATACAGAAGAACACTTGTAGTACAAAGGAGGAAGTAAGAAAACAAACCAAAATGTATAAAAGTTGTTCATATAATCAAAAAATGGTTATCAAAAGTAGGTTCAAACAACAGTTACTTACATTAAATATATTATATACAATTTATTTCATCATCTGCTTTCCTATATATTAAAAGCCGTCAATCTGATACTTCGGAAAAAGTTTCAAACAAGTCAGTCTTCACTAACATTTTAGCTTCTGTAGAATGTCCGAATTTTCACGAACTGATTTCCCACAAAGGTGGCATCCCACTATAATGCTACGATCAAAGTCACTAAGCTCATTTGACTTACTCATCGTCTCAGAAATGCATAAATATGACCTGACAGGTTCAGGTTCAGGTATTTCAACTTGTTGGAGCTCCAAGGTCTGTAGGACTTTATCTCCAATAATATGACCTGACAAACCACTACCAATACTTTTATAGCTTTCGGTTACGCACCAAATTACGCCACCAGCTAGATCCACTTCCTTAGGGGGGGAGGGTGTTCAGATACTTTTGGCCAGATAATGTATAACGTATTATTGAATATTAATGAATTATATAAATTATTAAATTTACTTAATGGGGTCAGTACGAGCAAAGAAAAATGAAAGGTACCTGTGGTGATTGAGATCATGTTCATTTGGCGGGACCTGGAACGTGAGCAGGAACATTCGTTCCTCAGCTCTAGCAATGGTCTCCTGGTGAAGATTTGGAGTTACAAAACACCTTGGTGATGTTTGTTGTTTCACTGGCATACCGCTGGAAACATTGTACTATTGCTGCTTTGCTTTTACCATAAATCGCTGACGTAGTGTCACAACCTGAGAAACTATGGATGAAGAGAATGTACTGACTGAATGATAATACCTGAAGATGTTGTGAAGAGTAGAGCCTGTATTCTGTGTTGCCCCGTCCGGTCTTCATAAAAAAACACATTCGTGTCTCGTGGGGTGAGTGCCACAAGTAAGACGAGCAGGTCTTACCCATCTACTATCACCACAGTTGAATGAGAGGTGTTTTGCCACCCACCTCTGACAATACTGCAATCAGCATCTCCTTTGGCTATAGTAGACTGTATACCTCTTGCACCTAAGACCTGAACCAACATAGTAATGAGCTTGGTTTTGTTCCTTTCTTTAGAAAGGAAGTTTTCCTGATGAATAGTAGCCACCATGTTCTTATTGAAGTCAATATCCACTGATGTTTTACTTGATGCTCTCCGATGTTGTTCGTCTCTTTCCGTGGAGTTCGTGTCTTTATAACCATCAAAAACCACAGCTGAACTGCTGCCGTAATGGTTGATTATGTACGATACATATTGATCGCAGATGGAGGCGAAGGTGGTGTTGGTGTTCCACTTTACTCTATGAAGCAGGAAGCCGCCATCGATTACCTTCATTTTACTAACAAAATGTTGAAAAGTACCCCAAAACTTCAAAACGCTCTAACTATTTACCTGGTGAAGATAAATTAGCATAACTATATACATTTTTGAAGAAAATCTTTCGCTCTACAACTTTCTCTATCACGAGTTTTTTGAGAAACGGAAGGGGAAAGAGTTAGAAGAGGAAGTTTGACGACATACCTGAACCGCTACCACTTGTTTTGAAAAATTTTCATATTCAGTGGTTCATATCTCGAAAACGGTAACACTTGGGTAGAAATATAGAAATACCATTTGGAAGGGAATTTTATAAGCTTTAATTTTTTGGTTTGACAATTTTCTGTGCGATGCACCGTTTTCGAGATAAACGCCAAAAACTGAAAAAAGTGACCTTTGGACCACCCCACCCCCCGCGGCGCCTGAAATCGAGGGGACTTTATTAGGCGTTGTTCAGGGGACCAACCCCTACACATTCCTGAAAAAATCTCAATCCCTTCATTTAATGCGAAATGAAAACCTAATTTGACTGGACTACAACACCCCCCTTTGAAAATTTCTGCGTACGCTGCTGGCCAGACCCATTGCCTTATAAATTTGAACAATTTTCTCACCAGCTTCAATACGACGTAAAACTTCTAATTTGGTCTCTAGCGTGAGAGATTTTCGGCTTCTCTTTTTATTTTTAACAGTATCAATCTCCAAATTAAAGGAATGTTTCAGTGTCATTTTATTCTAAAATAGGAAAGATTATATTTAAAAGAGTTAATGGATTAATTATGTATTTAACAAAAATACAATCTTTCTAATATATACATACCAAATATGTTTACAATTCACCAATTAATACAAACAGAAACAAAACCCAACCAGAAAACAAACAAGAAGAAACACATCAAACTACACCAAAACGACAACGCAGTAAAAAGATGACAAAGACCAAATGTAGCAGTGCCGCGTTTTGGAGAAGCTGAAACTAAACAGAAGGTCGCTATTGGCTTGTAGAACGAAACACTGTGGGCCGTAAATCGAAAAAGTGCCATAATTGATAGACACGCACATACATAACACTTAGCTTAGACACAGTATAAAACTAACGCAGTGGACAGTATGGACCTGTTCACATAGGAGTCCGGTAGCGGAGTGTTAAAGTATTGAAATATATTTAACCAATCACAAACCTCCTAACGATTAGCAATGAAATTTTTAACGCCTATGATTGGTTTATTTTCGTCTCAACGTCACCTTTCCCTTAACGCTACGCAACGGACTCCTATGTGAACAGGCCCTAACTCGTTTATTGCTTTCAAGAGCCACATCGGCACACATTGAGATATTAGAAAGTCGCAGTCAAGGTCGCACTAAATGCACATCACATAGCAACGAGTGACGTACACTCGCGTCACAGGTATATAAGCACAAAGAGAACAGCGTCGTCTCTCGGCGAATTCAGTACAGAGGGGGCGCATGCGTCAACAATTAAAAAAGGCCGTATAAAGAAATGCCATATAAAGAGCGGACGTATAGAGAGGTATAGGTATATATATATATATATATATATATATATATATATATATATATATATATATATATATATATATATATACCGGATGGCCATAATTAAACTGACAGTGCTCACAGTGTTCTGTAGCACGATCTATTTGCGATAATGACGCCACATTTTGTAGGAAGATTAAACAAGACGGGGGACGAAGGATTCCGCGAAAAAATAAATTAATTCCAAAAGTCACCGCTAGGGGAATATTTGGCGCTGTGTAATAGAAAATAGAGTGTTAACAAATGCAAATCAATACGGAAATTACCTTTTATTTTGCATTCAAATGAGGTTCAATGTGGCTGCCGTTGTTGTGGACCACATATTGCATTCTGTGCACAGTATGCACAACAGCAGAAAGTAACATGTCTGCAGGAATCTCCCGTACAGTCCGTGATATGTTATCCTTCAACGTAGCCAGGTCCTGGACCACTCCTTGATAGACCTTCGACTTAAGGTAACCCCATAGCCAGAAGTCGCATGGGGTAAGATCAGGCGACCGAGGTGGCCATGCAGTTGGAAAGTAGCGGCTAATGACTCTTTCTGTTGTGAATTTCTGTCGTAGCAGCTGTTGCACCCTTACAGCAACGTGTGGAGGGGCTCCATCTTGAATGAAAATGATTTCTCCCAGGCATTGTCTTTGCTGAAGTGCCGGAATGACAAAGCTGTTCAACATGTGGCGATATTTTTCTCCGGTAACAGAACAGGTTTCCGGTCCTGTCGGGGTAATGTTCTCATAGAAGAATGAACCTACGATAAATTCCGCTGTGAACCCACACCAAACAGTTACCTTTGGTGAATGTAAGGGAATTTCTGTGACTGCATGTGGTGATTTGTCATCCCAAATTCGGCAGTTCTGGGTATTCACAGTTCCATGCAGGTAAAAGTGGGCCTCGTCTCCCCATAAGATTTTCCACGGCCAAGCATTATCCACCTCCATTCTGGCAAGAAAGGTGAGAGCAAAAGTCAATCGCTTATCATGGTCGGGGTACAGTAACTCCTGTACACGGCTGATCTTGTACGGATAGAAGTTGATAATCTTTCGTAAGATTTTCCATAACGTACTGTAAGGCATATCCATATTCCGAGCTAATCCACGAGCGCTAGAGGTGGCAGCAATATTGTCTGGTCCTCTGTCGACAATCGCCGTGGCAACTGCTTCGATTGTATCCTGTGGTACAGGTTTTCGTCCTCTGCCTGACTGAACTATCAAAGAACCTGTTTTCTCAAACGTCGCAACCATTGCTTTTAGTCCATTAACTGACACAGGACCGTTACCTTTACGCATTTTTTTGTGCGTTCTAAAAGCACGAAGAGCGGCTGACGCGTTGCACTGGTTGAGGTAAAAGAATTTGACCAGTAACGCACGCTCGACTAAAGGAGGAGACATTGCACATAAACTTTCAATCCGATTGATTCGAAACGTAACACATTGCCTTTTAAAACCCAAGCAGCTGTTACTGTGCCAATGGATGTAACGTGAAATTTGAATAAAGAACTTCTTCTTCTGCTCAGCGTACGTGATATTGCAGATCACGAGACTTTGTCGGTGTTTATGTAGATTTTACGCTTTTTTAAAAGTGTTGCCATATTGCACTTGAACTAAATAAGAAAATGTGCATAATAAAAGGTAATTTTATTCCGTATTAATTTGCATTTGTTAACACTCTATTTTCTATTACACAGCGCCAAATATTCCCCTAGCGGTAACTTTTGGAACTAATTTATTTTTTCGCGGAATCCGTCGTCTCCCGTCTTGTTTAATCTTCCTACAAAATGTGGCGTCATTCTCGCAAATAGATCGCGCTACAGAACACTGTGAGCACTGTGAGTTTAATTATGGCCACCAGGTATATATATATATATATATATATATATATATATATATATATATATATATATATATATATATATATATATATATATATATATATATATTTAATAGTTGGGGGATTTTAAATATTTTACCTTTATTGTTTTCGTCTTAAATTATTTTTCTAAGAAATATCTTAAAGTTACTCACATTCTATCCCCCCCCTCTCCCTGAAATAATCCAAAAACAACTATTGAGCTTAAAATTATTCGCCTTCAAGAAAATTTCCACGAGGTTTAAAATTGTTTACTTCCTAGTTTTCAAAGTACAGTGGATTGCCAAATTATTAGGGAGACTACGCAATTTCTGAAATTTCGACATTTAAATGTATCTTATTACCAAAAATAGTTATTCCCATTCATTTTCTCATTTGTTATGTATTTTTGGCAACATTAGAAATACTTTTTACAAAGTGGCAACACCTGCGTGCATTACTCTGGAGCAGGTGAAAGCGTGTGTTTCGACTGTGGGTAATTCGTGCCTGTTCAACAGAAAAAACAGAAATGTAAGTTGTGTTTACTATTGTGTTGTTTTTGTAAGTTTTGTTTAATATTGTATTATTTTTGTTATTTTTGCGGTCAATATTATTGTTTTTTATGCTTTAATCTTTAAAAATGTCACTATTGGATTTTTCAGCATGGGAAAATTTCCCCGAGAAAATGTACTGAAATAAAGACGTTTCTGTTAAACGCAACACATTCCCAAAGACAGATAGCATCGATTGCCGCTGTTTCTAAATAAGTGTTTAACCGGATTTAAAAAAATTCGACAATAATGTGAAATTGGAAGCGGACCGTATAGGGAAAAGTGGAAGAAAACGCATTACCGCCGGTCGTAGTGACCGCAAGATAAGGGATGCCTGTCTCGAAAATCGGAAACAGTGTATATCGTCTCACCAGTATGATCAGTGACGAAGGGATCAAAGTCTCCTAAAACACAGTCCAGATTGGCTGAATGGAACCTGATGGGTCATCGGCCATTAAAAAAACCACTCCTGACTGAAGCAATGAAGATAAAGCGACTGTTATAGGCTCGAGAACACAAGAATATGACAGTTGAGGACTGGAGTAAATATGATTTATTACTGTGTAATAATCCCGAACAAAGAGTTTTTGATGCTTACTTAGTATTTTACATGTCTGCTTCTCCGACAAGTCAATTTTCCAAATTTCGGCTGATAAAAGCGCATTTGTGCGACGTCGCTCCGGAGAGAAATTTCATCCTGAGTGCCTCGTGGAGAGTGCAAAACACACACTAAGCATTATGGTGGCGTCTGTGATATCAGAGAAAGGAAAGGGGCGCCTATACATCGTCCAGGGGACAATGAGGCAAGACCAGTACAAGCAAGTCCTGGAAAATCGCCTGTTGCCTCAAGTCGATGAATGATTCCCTGATGATGAGGAGTACGTATTTACGTACGACTCAGCCCCCTGCCATAAAGCCAGAAGTATAACAGCCTTCCTGGCTCAAAATAATGTCAGAGTTTTCTCCTGGACAGGCAATTCACCCGATTTGAACCCGATCGAAAACATGTGAGAGCTCACAAAAAGGAAAATAGCGACGGAACAGATCACTAACAAGAGGCAACTTATCAAAAAGCTGATACACGTATGGAATAATTGTCCAGAACTGAAAGAAAAAGCAAAAACATACATTGAGAGTATGCCTCGACGTCTCGAAACCGTAATTTCAACAAAGGGTGGCACTACAAAATATTAAGCGTTTTGCCAACTTTTTTTCCAAATGACTGTTTAAGATAGAATAAATACATATTAATAAAAAAATGCTCTTTTCGTGATCTAAATAAAATACTCTACGCAACTAAAATAAATTGCATTATCTCTAACCCTCAATTTGTAATCATTTTTGCAAATAACAATGGAATTATCTAATTTTCAAGGTGTCCCTAATAATTTGGCAACTCACTGTATATCAAGTAAATTTCCAATAATTGATCAGCATCTACTTTATCAGAATGAACCTGAAAATTCCCGAACATCACTAAAAATTCTCTAGCTCATACTTTATCAGATAAAATGAAAAAAATTCTGATTAAACTTACGTAAAAAATACTTGTCATCCATTTATGATTCTTATTAAAACTGAGTTGCACTATCCATGGGGAAAAAGGTTGCCATTGCCTCGAGAGGTTGGAGTTCTGCCTGTTTGTCCGCGGAAGGTATTTACTTTCCCTTCTACCACCCAAAGGAAAACCAATGGTAGCATTCCCCTATCTGCCACCTGGGGACGCGCCCTCTAGGGGTTACAGGCATAAACTTTGTTTTCCCAGACTGCAGCACAAAACAGTATAAATTTGAGGCAGGAAAAATTACTTCAAATTACACTTTTGTCATCCAAGAAGCCTTAAATATCTATATCAATCTCCAAAATACTGAAGAGGCCGGTGGAATAATAATATTCAGAGACTCCAGGACCGCCCTTCAGGCAATTTTGCAGGGTCTCTCAAGAAAAATACATAATATACATAATGCTCTGGACTAAATCAATCGACATAATAAACACTGCATCATGCAATGGGTACCGGCACACATTGGCATTGATGGTAATGAGGCTGCTGACGCTTTGGCTAAAGAAGCGAGACAACTAAATGAGGAATCTCCTCATTCTGTCACACTTTGGGACATTAGCGCGGTTGTAAAGTCTGCATTCAGAAATAAGGACATAGAATTAAAATATCACATCTGCTAACTAAACTTCAACAGAAAAATTACAAAAACCTTAACAAGACTGAAAACTCGGCACTGCAGAGGGATAAGAATTCAACAGGATGGAACCAGGATTTATACTAATTACAGAAACTGTCCCGACACCAAATTGGGACCTGGTCATATTTTTTCTTGCCCTACAATAATGGGCTGCAATGCAGCAGATTAGTGATTATCCCCAACAGGACCTTTATACGACAATTGCCACCAGATACAACACCCCCTATATCGGATATAGGGGGATTTAACTATCCGATATAGGGGGTGTTGACCGTGGGCAGCCGTGTGGACCGCCCACGGTGCCATGGACACGACAACCAACCAACCATTAAAACTGAGTTAACTGGTAAATTTCTTTTGTGTTAGGCCGTCTGCACACGGAGCAACTCAACGACGGGTTTGTAACCAGTTGCGTCGTGTGCGTGGCTCCATTCAATTACATAGGTTGCGACTCATAACGGACTGGTTTGTGATTTGAGTCAGTTATCAGTTTCTTTTGAGTTGCCCCGTGTGCAGACGGCCTTACTCTTAATCAGCAACAAATACTTTCAACTCGAATTGAAACTTTCAGGGCCTGTTCACATAAGAGTCCGTTGCGTTGCGTTAAGGAAAAGATGACGTTGAGATGAAAATAAACCAATCATAGGCGTTAAAAATTTCATAGCTAATCGTTTGGAGGCGTATGATTGGTTTATTTTCATCTCAACGTCATCTTTTCCTTAACGCAACGCAACGGACTCCTATTTGAACAGGCCCTCAGACTAAAGGCTTCGATAAAATTCCAAAAATCTTCGGCTAAGCTTAAGATTTTCCTCTTAACACCCAAATTTTCCCACATCACTTAACATTTTTCGATTAAACACTCAAATTTTGCAACTGATCTTAAGATTTTTCAGCTGAACAACATTTTACAAAAACAACTTCAAATGTCCCGAAATATTCCTTAAAATTTTCCTAAACCTACAACTTTTCACCAAAATTTTCCGACTAAACCCAAAACTGCCATCAATTTTCATACGTGTCGCACTCTCTCCCCTAGATACGAAAGAGGTTGCTCTAAAATTTTTCGCCCTCTGGAGAAATAAAATTAGTCATGAAATCTGTGTTTTTGGGGTGCCTTAATCATACAATATTTAAACATACGTCTGTTTAAATGTAGTCATACGTGTAGCATAGACATCAATTAGTTTCTTTGGGAATCATAAATGTTTTTAAAACACTAGACAAATCTTGATTTTTCTAAATGCCCTTTTCTTGATGGTTCCAAGACGAACATGGCAAGCCCGACACGGCAACAGGGCCCAACTGGGATGAACCCCGGTTCAAAAAGATAACTGAAAACAGGTGCAGGAGGAAAAAAATATGCGTATCTATATGTTTTCTTCAATATTTTCTTAAAAATGTACTTAGGGCTGAATTGAATGTAACGTTTTAGCTCTTTAGCAAACCTCAATTTTGCTAACTGTTAGCACATCGGCATTCAAATGGCCCGTTCGCTCTCCGATCCTAGCACCACTCTCCGACCAGGGAATGTTCGGCAAACCTCGGAAGCTTTTAAGCGAATGCTCTCAGTAAGCCAATCAGACAGCCCAAATTCATCGCCAGCGCGACATCAAATGTAAACAAACATAGAAACTTCGGAACTGATAAAATAAAAATAATAAAAACGAGCAATGCCTGGATACGCAACAAAAGAAAAATGAATCAAATGATTTTAAATTTGTGGATAGAATACTTACAAATATTTTCATAATTCTATGTTCAACTTTATTTGAAATATTTATAATTCACTATGCTAAATTACCGGAAGCTTTATTTTTCTTTTATTTTAGCAAAATGCCACATTTTTTAAAATTAATTAGTAGAGAATACAGATGATGAAAAATATTACGAATATGGAGGATATGAAGTAAAATATATTTAAAACAAAGTTTGGCTAAATGTTAAAATATCGTTGTATTCAGAAATCTAACCTTCCAAAAGCTATTTATTTTGACATTAAAAAAAGTTTCTGATAAAATGATACACTGAACTTTATGTGATGTCCTTGTTTCAATTAAATACACTGCTGGCCACCCAAATTGCAACACCAAGAAAGACAAGAGATATCACAACAAAATTTATTTTGTACATAACATGTTGACCAAGTATCAATTGATTAAATTTATAGACTTCTGTAAAGTGTGGTTCCTGCCAAAATCAGTAGCCAGAGTAGCCGCCATTGTTGGAGATCACCGCTGCCACACGCCTCGGCATTGATTCAAAGAGACTTTGGATGAGTTCTTGGGGTACAGCAGACCAAGCAGCTTCCACACGTTGCCAAAGTTGATCTGCTGTGGCAGCTGGGGATGGAATCTGGGTCAATCGTAGAGCAACCATGGACATGTTTTCTATCGGCGAAAGATCCGGAGAGCGAGGCGGCCAGGGAAGCAATTCAATCTGGCGATTGACGAAGAACCGTTGAACAATGCGTGCCACGAGTGGTCGCGCATTATCCTGTTGAAATATGACTGTGGGCAAGCCCTGAAGGTAAGGAAGGACAATTGGCTCCCACACCTCGGAGATGTAGCGCTGGCTGTTTAAAGTACCGGCAATGCGTACTAGAGGTGTGCGAGAGTGATATCCAATACCGCCCCATACCATAATACCCGGTGCAGGACCAGTGTGGCGGTGCATAACGCAGCTGTTCAGCATCCTCTCTTCACGGTGTCTCCAGACTCGAATGAGACCATCGTGGTGTTGCAGACAGAAGCGTGACTCGTCAGTAAAGACAATTTCATTCCATTCTGCCGACCACATCCTTCTGTCATCGCACCATTGGCGGTGGAGACGTCTGTGGTTCTGCGTCAAGGGTAGACGAAGCAATGGACGCCTTGCGGACAGACCACTCTGCTGTAAACGGCGTCGAATGGTACGCGCAGACACTGGATGATGCGTTACAGACTGCATGTGCTGTGTTATGGTTCGTGATGTGACTGAGCGATCCGCCACTGCCATGCGCACAATTTGCCTGTCATCACGTGAAGTGGTGCGCTGAGGTGGATGCGATCGAACACGCCGGTCCGTCGTACCCTCCTGCATCCAACGATCACATATCCGCATTACAGTTGTTTGGTTTCGTCCAACACGACTACCGATTTCCCTGAAAGATAATCCACAATCTCGGTAGGCCACTATCCTTCCTCTGTCGAACTCGGATACTTGATCAAAAGATGATCGCTGTTTTCGACGAGGCATAATTGATCGTTTTTTTTTGAAAAAACCACAAGAAAAACACAATTGCCGAACTTGAAATCGTCGAAATCTGCAAGCCTTAAATAGCGCTTTGAAGTGGCGCCACAGGCGCGCGTGATGTGCGTCTGCGCTGAAATTCTAATCATTTGCATATCTCACCTCCGCTAATGCATGTTGTAAATTTCATGTTATTTGCATGTTTCCTTCAGGGTGTTGCATTTACAGTGGCCAGCAGTGTACATTTAATAAAAGCTTTTAAAATAGTTATCACATTGATGTGTTTCCCATCTTGAAATAAAACACATTCAAATCTCTGAAGTTTATACTAACAGCATGGTATTTAAAACTAACAGTATTGTATTTAAAATTTTCAAATATACACATTATATTATACAGACAAACTTTAAATTAAATAGTATTATTTAAGATGTACTCACTGATTATTCTCAGTTAAGATTTAGAACTCATAACATTCAAATTATGCATCACAATTAATAGTAGCCAAAAAAATTACAAGTACAGAAACTGCTTCAGTATAAATACAACACTGCACAAGAATTCATTTAGCTCAATCTTTTAAATGTTGATACAATATCCTTTTAAGAAAATCGATAGATTTACACTCTTTTAAACATATCCATGTGTAAATGAAGAAAATGCTCAATCTAGTTTAATTGAAGTACAAGGGAATACAATTGATAGTACTTTTATTTCTTCGACTATCACTAATTTTGGTTCATTGCAAATATACAATTTTAAGATATTCATTTCATTCCTTACACTAGGTGCAAATAAGCAATGTTTAAAAGATAAAGTATTTGAAGTACTGCATACTTAAGTTACTATCTTTTTTCAATTTGTGGCGATAAAAATTAAAAATTTCAAGATATCTTAAATGTTGTAGTCATGCAGAAAAAAACACAGTTTCACAAATATAACAGTCAAACAAAATTAAATATAATTAATTTCTGTATTAATCTTTTTCTTTATGAGGAATAGGGCAGTAAAATACTCAGCTGCATTGTAGTTTTGTAGTTTAGTATTTTAATTTACAGAGTGACATATCTGCAAAGTACTGTCAATTACAATGGAATACAATTGATAGTACTTTGTTTTTGTCGACTATCACTGAGTTTGACTCATACCTATTCAAAGATACAATTTTAAGGCATTCATTTCATTCATTACACTAGGTGCAAATAAGCAATGTTTAAAAGATAAAGTAACGAAGTAATGCATAGTCAAGTTATTATATTTTATTCAATTTGTGGAGATAAAAATTCAAAATTTCAAGTTATCTTAAATTTTGCAGTTATGCAGAAAAAAATACAATTTCACAAATATTTTAGAATTTTCTTAAGAAGCACACAGAGAACAGTCAAGAAGCAGTTGATTGAATCACATTATAAATATACCAGTCAAACAAAATTAAATGTAATTAATTTCTGCAGTAATCTTTTTTCTATGTGAGGAATTCAGTAATTTAATCCACAATTCAATTAGTACAATTAAGTACAATGGAATACAATTGATAGTATTTTTTTTGGTCGACTATCATTAATTTTGGTTCATAGCTATGCAACAAATATATAATTTTAAGGTATTCATTTCATTCGTTATACTAGGTGCAAATAAGCAATATTTAAAAGATGCTTATTTGCACCTAGTAATGAAGTACTACATAGTTAAGTTACTATATTTTATTCAATTTGTGGCGATAAAAATTTCAAATTTCAAAGTTACCTTAAATTTTGCAGTTATGCAGAAAAAAAAATACAATTTCACAAATATTTTAGAATTTTCTAAAGAAACACAGAGAACAATCAACAAGCAGTTGATTGAATCACATTATAAATATAACAGTTACAGAAACATGGTTTGTACCAAATTTCATAGTCCTGGCTGAAATTTCAAGACCCATAGCTAAGCCAAATTTGATTTTAGTTATAGTTTGATTAATTTTTAATAGAACATTATATTAGGTCAGGAATCAGCTTGTGCATTGCAAAATTTAACATTAGTAACTGCTTTTGAAAAGGCACAGTGGCGTAGCTAGGGGGGTGCGGTGGGTGCGGTCCGCACCGGGCGGCACATATTTTGGGGCGGCATATCTTTATTTAGTATTAGTTGTAAAAAACCACTTGTTCAATTCATAAGTTTACTATTCGATTTCTAGAAATTATGAATTACTATATGATTTCGAATATTTTCCCTCATCGTCAAGTCAATGTAGGCTTGAAAATATTATCTCTAAAAATTTTGCTCGGATACAGACATCAATGGTGCCGACGTCGAGTAGAAGTTCTATGTACTACTCCGTGCTCGATGTTTATTGAATGCTTAGTACCACCGTTACCATGGAGATGACGCCGCTTTCTTGTGGTCTGTATAAAAGTTGCATTTACAGGTACATCAACTTAAGCGGCCTCCTTTATTACTGCCTAATTTAAATATGGCATCCAATGGTAAAAAAGTTCCCCACCTATAGTTTGTCTCAATTACAATTATTTATTTATGTTTATTAATTTATAAAGAACACCAATTGATTGACTTAGAAAGGGCGGCAAATTGGAGACCGCCCCGGGCGACAAAAGTTCTAGCTACGCCACTGAAAAGGCATAACTTTTTCTACCACTTAAATTTTGTTTACATATTAAAAAAGAAGAAAAAAAGTAAAGTCCTGGAAACTGGAATTAACCACATTTTATAAAATTGAAACAAACAGAAATGAATGTTGTGCTCATGAAAATCATACTTAAAGACATATTATAGCTGTACTTTTTTTTTGATTGAAAAAAATGTTTCTTCTGGGTAAGCATTCAATTACACACTGACAAAATTTAACACAATAAAACAATTATTGCACACATGGGAGAGCAGTTTCTTCACAAGATAAAATTGTTCCTTTTATGTAAAAGAGTAATAAATGGGAAAAATCAATATCCACTATGGTTTTTATTAAAAAAGAGCAACAGCCAGGAAGAACAACCCATTTTATATACATCAAAATGTAATTTCCAGGGAACAGGTATTGGGCTTGAAGCTTGTAATTTGTCTGGGAAGAGGAATATAAATTTTTAAAATGCTTTCCAGCTTAGATACAAATATTTTGTAGTGTTATTCATAAGTTTCTGGTGATTGATACAATTCTAATTCTTTAGCACGAAGAATGATTAATTAAACGTATTTTCTAAAATTCTTCTGTGCTCTTCCACTACGGATATCTAAACTGAGAAGAGATCAAATGTTTGATAGTTAAAATCTATATTTCGTTTGTGTGTGCGAACTGTATATAACTCGTCCATTTTACAACACAAGCGAAAGCGGTTAAAGCTACAGAAACTCTCAAATCATTATACTAATTACTAATACCATAATGTCTACTGTAAATTTCCAAATCATTATACATAACGGTAAACATGAAATTTTTTTAAAGTGCCCGTAACAAAAGATTAATCTAATTAACAAAAGATAATTTGCTTATTTATAACGTATTTTACGTAACTGTTAAATAAATATAATTTGGAATATTCAAAAATACAAGAAAGAGTTAATTACTAACTTCAAAACAGTAGAAACTAGTCGAAACCTTAATCAAAACAAAAGCACAATCAGAGAAACCACCTAGCAAGCTTTAGCTAACAGGCGACCGGGTATTTCGCTCTTTTTGGGCATTTGAATACGAATCGGCTAAAGAGCTAACTAGCTAACCAGCTAAAGAGCTAAAACGTTACATTGACTTCGGGGGTTAATTTCAAAAAAAAAAATCATTTTAATCGTAGCGTTTATTAACTGTATTTTTTAATCTGTACATCTCAGTTTACATTAATGATATTTTTTGTCAAATTAAGGGTTAAATCGCAAAATTATCTGCCATTAGTTACAACGAGGGTCAAATAAAAACTGGATTCCTTACCTCTTGTAACTTTTACTTTGTGACTTGCGACATTGTGGTTTGCGCAACCGTAACTAAATTATTTCCCGCTTTTCTGAATGGTTACAGATCATGCCATACCTGAATGTTATTGGTTAGTCATATATTAGGAAATAAATTAATATTGTTTATTTTAAATCCTATACTGGGGTTTCTATAGAACTGTTATGCGATAGTATTGAATTTAAACCTTATATCTCTAATTTTTTTTCAAAAGATAAGAATTCTTTTTATTTTTGTTTTGCAATATGCTCATTTCTTCATTTTCTGGGTTGGGCAAATGACTTTTTCAGCCAATCAAAAGAGATATTTAACCAACATCATCTTCGCACTGTAATTTGTCGTTGTGGTGGTTATTTTGATTGTAAATATCGCGCGGTGTACGATATTGTTATAGTTTTGTAATGGCACAGACTGTTGTCCCTAAATTTTACTCCACGAGAAAACGATTTAAAGAACCAGTCAAGATTACAAAA
This sequence comes from Dolomedes plantarius, assembly GCA_907164885.2. NCBI lineage: Eukaryota > Metazoa > Arthropoda > Arachnida > Araneae > Dolomedidae > Dolomedes > Dolomedes plantarius. Next base: position 127,292,356 of record OU015491.1, on the reverse strand, counting down.
GATGTAGAGCAACAGAAAATTGCCGACTTAATTGTTAAAGAAATAGAAATTAAAGCAACCGGTGACTTAAAGAAACCAGCGAAGACCAAAACAAAGGGTAAAAAAGTTAATAAAGTAACTGACTATTTTAAAAACAAACCAGGAACAATTAAGAATATAAGTGAAAAAGAAGATGTAGAAAAAAATGAAGCTCCTCGTACACCAAAAAGAAATCTTTCAACTCCTGAAGAATTAACACCTTCAAAAAAGAAACCACCTCACGTAATATCACAGACGTTAGAAAGCTCTCCAGCAAAATCTGCTCCGAGAGATTTCTCGACTCCGAAAAAAATAGATCCAGTTTCTCGTAGGAAGTTGAATTTGGGTTCACCGAATCGGTATGGGTCTCCTAAGAAGCTTGGCAGCCCTCTTAAAAATGAACTTAGTCCACAGAAAGCTGCAATGTATGAAAATCTGACCAATCATGACCTGGTAAGCTATGCATTTTGTTTTCATTTTTGCTGTGCTATTAAGACATGTATTTTAATAAGATTGTTGTGCTAAAAAAATTTCTTTAGAGTTGTAAAAATGTTTCTTTGAACCATTTTTGTAACCCTAGTTTATTTCTGAAGATCAAACTATACTGTTATTATTTCTAAGTCATAGCAGGGAAATATGCATAAAATGAGTCATTCTTTTCCTTAACACTGGATTATAGTCTTCGGCACACAATCTTGTTTCACCTGGTAAATATCTTCCAAGTTGTAAGTAAGTGTATTTAAAACATTGCTCATTATAAATATGTGTTAAAAGTAATACTTCTCAATCAAAAGAAAGTTAAAAAATACTGGGCAGGATATATATATTTTCAAATAATAAAGAGCCATTGCGACCTCATATAACCTTCTAGGGCAAACACTGATTTAGAGACAACATTTGTGCTTTGCACTTTATCATGTGATATTGACACTTGTTGCAGCATTAATAGCAATACTTCAGCTGATATATTTATAATAATGTTATCAAACTCTAGTCATAAGTGTTATAAATTTTCATTGACATTTACCTGTTTTGGGTGTACATTTCTAAGGAGTCTACTGGAAGGAGCATTCTACTAACAAATTGACAGCATTGCCAATGCCGTATCAGCCAACATCAGGATTCATTTATTTCAGAAATACTTGACTTGCATAATATGTTCTTGAATACTTTTATCTCCTTGGCTTCTGAAAGATGAATAAAATTTCATCAAGCAACATAATGTATATTTTACACATACATGTTTTTAAATATAGTTTATTATCACACTTATTTCCTTAACCCTGGACTTTACTTGATGAGTTGATCTTATATTTTTATTATGATTTTATAATTTTCTTCTAATCTTTCATTAAGTTAATGTTTATTCCTTACCTGATTTGCTCATTTAATTTTCAAGGCATCTCTTGTGAATGAATCAAGATCCAAAATACTTTTTAGTGGAAAGCTTGATGAGTTAAAAAAATCTCTAGAAAAATTTTCGAGTGTCTCAGCAAAAACCAAAGAATTTCAACAGAACTCTTTCAAAATTACTTCTGTAATTTCATCTGGAAAAGACAGGTAAATGTAATATTAAATAGTTTGCTATTTATATGTCTTTCATTATTTTTAAAATGATTTGGGCAAGATGATGTGTGAAAAAAACAGAGCTGTGAAACATGAAAGTATAAATTAATTTTTTTACTAGCATTAGGAAACCACTTTAAGTGATGCTCATAGACTTAGAGACAACATTTGTGCTTTGCACTTTATCATGTGATATTGACACTTGTTGCAGTATTAATAGCAATACTTCAACTGATATATTTATAATAATGATTTAAATGTTATCAAACTCTTTGCAGCGTTAAACAGCTTTGCAATGTTAGTATAATTTTGTATTTCTGAGTGCACTGTAGTGTAAGAAATTCTTAATTGGGCAGTTATTCTGGTTACTAACATTATTATTTGTCATTTATGATGTAAAATAATGCATGCAAGTTCCCCATAAGGGCAAAATATAGAGAGAAAATATGACTCATTCAATATTTTTACAATGATTATATCTTTTAAAAATTTCCCTTTTTGAAACTCAACATTTAGGTTTTATTTTTTTATCCTTCCCCTTTTGGTTATTATAATTTTAAACTGAGGAACTTTTAATGTGTTTAAGTTAATGCTTAAAGTATATTTTTATAATTATTGCTTTAACCTTAAACTTATGCCAAATAAATTCATTAAGGCTATTTGATAATCGCTAAATTGACATACTGTACTTTGTAATTCTGTAGTGTGCATTTACATGTTAACCTTTATAAACAAACATTGTGATACTTTGTTGATACATAATTTTTATCATGAGATTTTACTATGTTAGTTATTTATTACAAATGCCCAGAAGATTGTCTATGACGTCATTAGCCTTCCAATCTCTTGCCTTCCAATACCTCTGAACTTTACAGTTTGAGAACACAAGTACAGAGCTCGAGTCCAGGTGAGAAGCACCAAAAATTTTATCTTGTCTGCTCAAAGGACATAAGAGGGAGCTTCAAAGTTTGAACCGGTGCAAAAAAGGGGGCAAACAGTCATGGCCTGTAGGAAGACGGAAAAGTGCCACAGCTGCACTTCTATGAAAATCAGGGATGTTCTGTGTGCCCTTAATCAAAGGAGCCAATGACTTGTCGGCAGAGTCACACAATGCTCTCTGCTTTATCCCAGCAGTGTAGTATCTTTTAATCAGGAGTTTTGCTGAAATGAGTGAAAGGCTTTTCAGAGATCCCTGAAGGACCCTAGCACCCTTTTTTGCAAAAAAGCCAGCAGCTTCATTCCCAGGGATTGCACAGTCACTGTCTGTTAGTTATTAATTAATTTTGAACTATTGTTCCCAGAATTTAAAATTTGCTTATGGACAAATTGTGTAATATGAATCGTTTTACCCCATGAATTTTTTGTCCATTAGTTTGATATTGCCAGTAATTTTGTTGATACTCATTGGTAAATCAACTAAAAGGGTTATTAGCTATTTAAATGCATAGATAAAAATGGAAAAGAATATCTTAAGATATGTATGATGATAAGGAGTAATTAATACTGAAGTTAACTTCTGTTATATTATTAATGATATTACTTATGCGAAAGAAGCTGTGTGTTTTTACTCTGATATTTTTCTTCAGCATGCTTGTTAACATGAATAAATGTATTTTTTTTTGTCATTTTTTATACTTTACTAATGTTTTGAATTTCTTGGTTTCTTTTTGTTACTTATTTAAAACTGAAAATATTGAGTTTTCATCTCAAATATTTAATTTTTGTTGTTATTGCAATATTGTGTTTTTAAAAATAATTCATTCAAGTTTAAATTTTATAGTATTAGTGACTTTAAAAAAAAATCATTTTTCTCTTTTTTAAGGACTTAATTCTGTTCATTTTACTAATTATGTTGAAAATATTTTTAGTGCTGAAGAATCGAAACCTCTCATCCATGGGGTACCAGCATACAAAAAGTTCAGTAGCCTTGCAGCTTCACAGTCAGAGTCTTCTTTTGTATTACCTCATAAATATAAATTCCTTGCTGAAACATTCCGCTGTTTCGATATTGTTGTGCAAATGTTGCACAACAGGAAAGAAAGGATTTCATTTGAAAAAGTTAAAGATGGTGTTCAAAAAATGATAAATAAGTAAGTTATGCATATACTCATACATAGGTGAAATATGAGCTATATAGTTACCCATACTAAAAAATGTTTGAATTCTGTATCTGTGCTTCATTATTTTCAGTACTTATTTTAAAAGTCAACATTTTATTCTCCAACTAATTCTGTAATATGACATAATACTGACTGCAAAATATTTCTGCGGTACTACTGTTGGAATTATGGTATTTGTAAACCACCTGATCGTCGTGATCCTTTAAATAAATGTCTCATAGAGTTATTCATAAATGGAGAAATGGCTCTTATTTATATCTTGTTTAATATCAAATCAATAGACTAATAATAATGTACATAAGTTTGTTCCGAAGAATGCTGATAACATTAATGAGAAAGGGATTCATAATAGCAGTTCAAACCAGACTTCATGTCTAGTCTCTATTCCCTCCGCTCTCCAGTACCTCAGTATGGAGTCAGTCCTCCAATACCTCAGTATCATTGTCCAGTCTAAAAAAAGCCCCTTGTAATCGTCTTTTCTTCATTTATACATTTTTCCTTGTTCTCGAATGTTCCATTGTTTCATGTGTCTAACGAATTCTTCTCACAAGGGGTTCGTCATCTGGTCACCACCAGGCCGGCGTTTCCTTTTTGTCAGCCCGACACCCCGGGCCTAGCATTGTCTCTTTGTGCTCTGATGGTCTATTCCTAACAAATGACCCTTTTTCCACTTAGGGAAGTGGGCACCTCACCATTGTCTGTCTAACAGTCTGCCCGATTCCTTTAACAAAAAGTCACATCTGTACTGGATTTTCCAAAGTTAGGATTGAGTCTGTTTTCAGACTATGTGAGAGTCTCACAGTATTGTCAAGAGGAGTCTTCCATGTTCATCATTACTTATCAGAAATACTTTCATTATCAACTACCATAGCATTATAATTATTTTTTAAATTTACCAAAATCAAACACCTCATCATCATAACTTTTTAATTTTCATATTGGTAAAAAAGTATTTTGAACATTTAAAATTATTTGAACATTAAAGTACAAAGTATGTCACAGCAGAACACTTTTCGAGTTAAGTTACAAAATTTTTGTGTTGCTATAGCCTGCACTAAGGAGTGCAAAGAGTTAATGATGATCGTGCTGCTAACATAGTATGTTAAAAAAAAAAATATTTTAAAGTTCCCAAACTATTTATTAGTTACATCGACAAAGTTAAAAACTAAAAGAACTCAGAAGGTGTAAATATAGTTTTTCCTGCATCTTATCTCATTCGATATACTTAAAAGGTGTTTAGAAAAAATAGCCATTACAAATGGGTGAAACTGTCTTGAATGTTACTTTGTTCAGAATATTGTTTATTACCAATATAAAAACAATGAGACATTAAATTTCATTTGAACAAATCTTGATTTTGATTAGAGTTATCTTTTGATCTAAAGTTATAAAAGTGATCTTGTTAATAAATTATTGTTTTATATAAAAGGAAATATTCATGCAGTTGTATTTTTATTATGCTGTTTATTATAAAATCTTTGGTTTTTTTTTCTCTAGATAATCATATATTCCAATAAAATTTTTGTCTTTTTGTATGGCTAAATAAATTAGTACATATTTACATCTAGCTACACATGTTAATGTTGAGGTTTGTAGTTAGAAGTCTTGAATACACCAGAATTTTTCGATTGTGCGTAATATTTTAGTAACAAAGGTTTTTAGATTTCTTCACAACTTTTTCAAACATTTATTGACAAAGCTAATGTAGTATGCAATTTTTGTTTTTATGTTTCATAATTAATAGAAATTTACAAATGGTTTAAATGATCCAATTTAATTAATATTTTTTTAAAATCAGAAATAGTTGTTAATTTGTTTGTAAGTAAAGAAAAAGTTCCAGTTTGAGTAATATTTAAATCTCTGTATGTAACTCAACATTTGCATATAAATAGGTATATATCTATAAAGTATTCAGAATGAGGTGCAAATTAGTTATTTGGGGATAATTAGGTAGATTTGTTTGTGAGATGCTGCAGTTACTGTTAGCTACATGCTTGCTAAACGCACTAATATCTTCTGAGAAGTAAATGTGGAATGAAAGGAATATGATATAAACTTAATATTCTTATTATATATTTATTCGATGTCACATTCACTGATTAATATATTATCTTTTAATTGTGTTTTTCATTCTATATCTCTTGACTATCATTATTATTATTATTACTTTTGTTAATACATTATATTCTATTGTAAATAATCACATGACATTTTGTTTTTTAGAAATTTTTCAAAGGACCATCTTGGTCAGATAATGACTGTTTTGCCTACTGCTTATTCTTTAATTTATGAAAAAATTGATTCCTACTCTATTAATAAAGGTAGTTCACCTTATCACTTAATCATCACTCCAAGATTGTCTAATTTGGAAGGTAATAATAATATTCTTGTTTCTTTTTCACTAAAAATTTATGATGTAAGTTATTTGGTTGTAGATACAAATTTTAATTTGTTAATTTATTGTGACTTTTATTTATAGGTTTTAAGTATATTATTACAATTAGATAATGTTTTCACTTTATTCATGAAATTTTCAAAGATTGAGAAAGATTTGCTTAGCTCCTTATAGTATTGTGCAATGTTGGTTTTATTCAAATTTAAACTTTTTAAAAGCAATAGTGAGAAGTTTGTTTGAATTTTGCTTTTTTCTGATATTTACGTATACATATGATGGCTCAGTTGTTAAGAGTCTGCTGATTTTGCCAACACTCAAATTTGATCACCATCATATATCATTCCACAATATGAGTAATAATTCATTCATGCTATGAGTTTTTATGATTAAATATTTTTAGAAATGGCAATCTGAGGATATGTGTCACCTAGTAACCTCTTAAATCCTCCTTCCTAATGAAACATAATGAAAGTGTTATTTTATTAAAAAATATAATGAAGAATTTCCTTTGTAAAGATCTGAAAAGTAGTTTTCACACTCGTAGATATATGTGTATATTAAAAATTTTTTTTTTCTCTGTGTGTTTGTGTATATATCAGCCTTTCATCCCTTGAGTGGGTCGATAAATTGAGGACCAAGCATGCTTGGGAACTAAACTCTGGGGGTCCCATGTCAGGTTGACCACCTAACCGAGATATATGCTGTATGGCACTCCAAGCCCACAGTCAAGAAAGCGGAGATGGGTACCGCTGGCTTTGGTCCCCAGCAGACTGTTGCACCAAGAGTTTAGTTTTTTTTTTAGTGTGTATATATATGTGTGTGTATATATATATATATATATATATATATATATATAAAGGTATAAATAATTTTAGAGTAATCTAAGCAATATTTTTCTTTTGTTGCAGTTTAAATTTTGAGTCATTAAAGTATTAAAATAATGTTGAAAAATAAGAGTATTAATGTATTGAGGTTTAACCCCTTGCACACCATAACGTACATGCATATGTCATGAAATTCTGTGACCCAAAACCATGACGTACATGTGTACGTCATTTTGTTTTTCAGCCCATTCACTGTAATTGTTGCTTGGTTATTACGCTATGCGTGAAAATTTTGTTTTGGTAATGTGAGCTGTATGATGTTCTCAATTTCATACATTTATTTTCCGTTATGTGTTTGCTATATAATTTTGCTTCTATATTTTTTACTGAAATGTAGATTTTTCAGTATTTTGCAAGTTTTTCAGATCTTTGTAAACAAGATAATTATAGTGTACTAATAGCTTTGAAGTACAAATAATGTATCATTTTCCTAATTTACATATTACTCATGTATTCTGAATTCAAATACATCCAAAATTTCAGTTTCAAGAAAATCGAAGAAATCTGGTTTTCAGTGTATTTAATGGTAAGTCAACTTGGTGTGTAAGGGGTTAATACTAAATTGTCTCTGCTTTGTAGTGTTTCTGATAAACCTTAATATAGATGTGGTGCTTAAAAGATCACTACCAACTAATTATGTATGACATGTCTCATGAAGTTTCACATTTTAGGAAAATTCTATGTTTACATAAGGACAGTAGTTTTTTTTTTTCTTTCTTAACATTCTTATATTTTTCTATACTTTCATTCATATCAAACATGTATAATCCAGCTTCAATTCAAGGATAAAAGATAAGTGAGCAAGACTTGTAACTGATTTAATTTGTATTCTCCATTTGAAACTAGTAGAAAAATGAAGTTTTTAAAGTTCAGCTATTAAAATTACAGTAAAAATTTCTGTTCTTTGCTACCTATTTACTTGCTGTTTTCGTTACTCTAGGCTTCTAAAGCTGGTTTTTCCCCCCTAGTGGCAGTCCTTTGTATATATATATAAAAAAAAAACTATTTACTCAGTGAATCTTTCTTCAGATTCATGATTCTTTAAAGTATATGTTTCTAATGCTATTGTCATCTTTTGTAACAGGAGGGCAAATCTGACAAACCTATAGCTTTTAGTTGATTACTAGCAGTTAGTTATAAACATCCATGTCCACTGCAGGATTTGAACCCACAGGTTCTGGTTATTCAGGCTCTTATTATCGAGTATATATTAATTTTTTCTAGTTCTTAAAATTTTGAAAAGTTAGAGCCTTAGGTTGGTTAAAAAAACGACCTATTTTAGCTGATAGCAGATGAAGTAAGGTATGATTTTAATTTCATTTTGGATAGTATCTGATGAATCGAAAGAATTTTAAATAGATTGATGACAGTAAAAAAAATTCAGATAGTTTTTGTCTTTACTAGTTCTAGTAGCTACAGCTAGATATTTGGTGATCAACCCTACGTTTTCATTTCAATCCCATTGTTCAGAGAGTTAGATGAAAACATTTTAGCAATATTTGTTCATGATCATTTTGAATAGAAAATCACTTAAACTACCTATTGTTTTTTTTGGTGAATGGTGTGTTAGGACCACTTTTGCATAACTTAAATGTGATTCATATATTTTTAATTTTATATTTGCTCTATTTTGCTTTTATCTGTTTTTATTCAAAATAAGTTTTAGTTATACAGTGTGTACATAAATAAATATCCCAACTTTACAGGTCTATTGAAAGAAAACTAAACAGTACATATTTTTTTTTTCTCTGGGGCTACATCAAACATCAGGTGTTTGTTCCACTACTACCAAATGACGTTGACGAACTTAAGACACACATATCCGTAGCCTTTCAATGCTGAAAAGAGTGTGGGAGTTATCGTAACATCTCGATATCCTTCGTGTTACTAAAGGGGCTCACATTGAACACTTATAACTGTGTCGAATTTAAATTTTCAACTGTTATTTTTGATTTTGTACGTTGATGAACAGCAATTTTGTACGTTGTTTTGTTTTCTTTAAATAGCCCTACAAAGTTGGGATATTCATTTATGTGTTATTATTACACACTGTATTTTAGGTGTATTGTTATAATGAGAAATCTGTATATAGGGAAATATAGTGAAACTTCTCTAAGGCAGCCACTAATATACCTAATTCTGTTTTTGCGCGAACTTTTTTTACATGAATTTGATTTAACACGAATTCAAAATAAATTTTCATTCTCTCTTTACATGAGTCATTTTGATTTAACACAAACGGTCCAATCCAATTTCTCAATTTATTATTATTATTATTTCTTTTTGCCTAAATTCTAAGAAAACAAAAATTTTATTTGTGGCATATTATTTTTGACGATAGTGTATCCAGTTCTGTTTTGATTCAAGAATTTAGTGCGGGTCACATTTTCTTCTTTTATTCTATCACATAACATATTTACATATATTTACAACTGTGAAATGTTATTCCAGTCGTGCGCAAACGTATGTGCCATTTATCGTCAGAAAGTGAAAATTAATAAAACAATTTTTTTTGTTTTTCATGAATTTTTTAAATTTTCACTACATGTTACTACATGTGTATTTGTTAGAATAAAATAATGAGTTTAAAACGAATATTTTCATATGGTTTTTTAAAATTATTTTCACTGATTTTTTAGATCTGGAACCAATCTTCTTTTCTTCCATAGATACAATGTTTTTTTTACACAAATTTCTTTTACATGTATTCTTCAGGAACATATCTATTGTGTAAAAACAATAAGGTGTAGTCCCCCCCCCCCCCCCAAAAAAAAAAAAAAAAAAAAAAAAAAAAAAGGTTTATGAATAGGGGTGGTAGAGAAGATTGACTGTACTAAATAAAGGTTGCATTTATTGTAATAACTAAACATTTTTCATTTTGGAAAAAAAAAATGGTAAAAGTAAATATTTACATAGTTCCATAAAAATTTCTCAAAAAAGGTGTTTTAATTTTTTAGCTAAAAAATGATTGATTGTTATTGACTATTTAAGCATTTTTTAACTTTTTTTTTTTTTAAGATAATCCTGCTGAGACTTCAGATCAAAAGAAAAATATACAAAATGCATTTATATATATGACTCCTCAGCATGTATTGGAAAGGAAGAATATGTTTATGCAGGGTCTTATTAGAATTGTTAAAAAACATCACCAGGTTAGTTAGATATTACTTATATCCATTTGTTTGCTGTATCTATTTTAAATATTTTGGAGTGTTTAAAAGTTCACTTCAAGTATTATTCCTATGGATGTAGAATGTGATTGATATCTTAATATTTTAAAATTCACCTTGTCTGTATATTTTACAGTGATTAGATTATATTTTTAAATTTAGCGGGTAAAATAAAAACCCAGAATATCAAATAATTCTTTCAGTGAATTATAGAAATATAGGTTTCAGATTCATTTAAACTTCTTGCATAAGGTACTGTTTCTTTTAAATATTTTTGTCCATGAAAAAAAAATTTAGTTTCGAGGAAATAAATATAAGCATCTCACTTTAATATTAAATTACTGTGTAATTTTCTAATTTCTGTTCTTTAAACTCTATATTAGAGAAGGAATATTGTATTGCAATCTCTTGAATTATATTGTGATTTATCTAAGCATTAAAGGTACTAAATGAGCATGTAAATTATAAATTTATTAAGGAATGTCATGTGGACCAAATAATTTTAATATTTGGTAATTTTTTTAATAATTGGAATATTGTGTTGCAATCGCTTGAATTATATTGTGATTTATCTAAGCATTAAAGATACTAAATGTGCATGTAAATTATAAACTTATTAAGGAATGTCATGTGGACCAAATAATTTTCTCAGTATTAAAACAATATTTGTTTCATTCAATATCACATCAAATTTAGAGGAGGAAAGGGTCTATTGATCAAAAAATGTAGAGGGTTCCGCCAACTTTGAAAAATATTCTAAAGGTTCCGCAATTAAAAAAGTTTGGGAAACACTGTCCTAGATATGTGTTATAACTGTGTATATATATATATATATATATATATATATATATATATATATATATATATATTTTTTAATGTTTATCAGGATTTCTTAGCAAAAGTGAATTTTCCCTCTGTCCATGATGAAAAGATTGTAAGATGGCATCCAAAATTCCCCGTTGATTCAGTTCCAGATATTCCAGTAGCAGCTTTACCTGAAGAACCTGAGATCAAAGTGTCTACAGCAAAAGAGGTTTTAAATAAAATCAGAGGATCTGTCCGGGGACGAGTAAGTGTACGCTGTTAACATTTTTGATGTTATGTGTTGTGATTTTTATTGAGTTCATCTGTGAAAACTCCTTCATTTTATGAACACATGCACTCACTCATATATATATATATATATATATATATATATACACACATATACAGGGGGGGGGACAAAGGGGGCAAATGCCCAGGGGCCTGGGCCCCTAAAAATTAATTAAAAATTTACCGGGATCGGGACTATAATTTCAAATTCAGATTTGGGACTTCTAATAAACAAGGTGATAAACAGCAATATAATTGAGACTTTAATGAAAATGGGCCCACCTGACATGCCGCTAGACCTGCCAAATGATGGGAAAAGGACATTTCCAAAAACAGTTCTTTTTTCTAAAAGACCGAACAGAGAGAGTGTTAGGAGAGATCGGCTTGTATGGAGTGACACCCCAGAGTCATTGTTTTGTTTTCCATGTAGATCTTTTGATAGCAGTTGTGGGAGTGAGAAATCTGATTCAAACAAGTCTGTTTTATTGAGTAACGATGAATGGAAGAAAGAATATGGTTGGCGGAAGCTGTATGACAAACTACCAGCGCATGAAAGGAGCTCAACAGTCCTCTCACAAGAATAGTTGCATCCAATGGAGAGTGTTAGATAGGCAGCTGAATGAAACTTCAGACATTCATTCGCAGCTTGATTCTGAATTGGCCTCAAGAACGAAATACTGGAAAGAAATATTTCAAAGATTGTTATCTGTAGTTATGTTTATTGGAGAGCGAGGCTTAGCTTTCAGAGGAACCTCCGAAAGGATAGGTAATCCCAACAATGGCAACCTTTTGGGGCTGATAGAGTTGTTATCTGAATTTGGCCCATTACTAAGAGAAAATATCTCAAAAATAATTACAAGATAAAAAGAACTTTTTATGTATCATGTTTTTAAATTTTCTGTTGAATCATATAAACTTGACAATTCTATATATTAATAAATACTTTAAAATTAATTTTTTTTTATGAATTGTCCCATCAACTTGAAAAAAAAAATGAAGTTAATTGGAAGTTTACTTGCGTTTAACTTTTCGTTCCCGTCCCGGCCTATAGATGGCTGCACCAGTCTATAAAACAAAATTAACTGAAAATGAATTAAATTCTGCTTAAAGATGGCTAAAAGTATTAAAAGAATGCATTGTCATCGTGTCCTGAGCAATTCTAAAAGTTTCAAATGTCTAGCTAGTCGGGAAGTTAGTTAAAAATCGATTGCAAGATTTCTACTGGACAAACACACACACACACACACACACACACAAACAAACAAGAAAGCGAGTTAATAAAAACATTGTAATGAAAAAGGCTCAAGAAGAGGGAAAACAGCTTCAAGCGTACTACTTGTCTAAAGATTCCCAAAATGAATTTATTCAAACTTGTGGTGCTAGAGTTCGGCAGAATGTGCTAGAAGAGAGGAAAAAATCCAAATATTTTTCTATTATTGCTGACTCTACCCCAGATGTCTCCCACATGGAGCAAACAACATTGGTGTTAAGATACGTAATAGATTGCAAATCGGTATTTAAGGTTACTGAGAGGTTCTTAAGTTTTGTTGATTGCAACCAAAAAACAGGACAGGGTGTTGCTAACTTGATTATGAGTGAACTTGAAAAAAACTCAATTCCTTTGAAGGATTGTATGGGGCAAGGTTATGACAATAGTGCAATTATGGCCGGAGTTTATAATGGTGCTCAAGCCATTATAAGTAAACATAATAGTTAATAATCCAACAGATATAGATAAAAATAATACATATATAGACAAGAAACAAACAGAAATCAAGCACTCTGGGCATCCATGCATCAACGGCAAGATTCTGTATAAGTGCCGGAACTGAACCATAAAACAACAGAGGTAACCAACAGGTCTCGTCATCAGGGAACCTAACCATATCAGTTACCTCAAGGGGAACTTTCTGAATAGGATGCAGGTAAGCCCAAAAGACATCCCAAGGCCCAGAGTCCCCCAAGGAAGCAATAAGTCAAAAAGAAAATGAAAAGACAAACACAACTTACAGTATGGGCTCAACGCACCTTACATGCAAGCACACAAATAATCCTAATGCAAAGTAAAAGATGCGTACACTCCCCAATTCCGTAAGTGACGGTTATGGCAAAACAGCAGCCAATTCTATCCTAAAAGTTACGTCATTGTAACATTACTATAGCGCTACCCCCCATTACAGCTTAACCAAATGAAAACACAAATACTATTCTAAACATCTTTAAAAATTCCTGAGTCTAAATGCCATTTTTTTTAAAACTTTTAAATTGCCAAAATTTTTAGGGAAATCGTTTTTTCTTAAGTTTTCCTCAAAAATGCTACATGCCTCCCAAAAAATCCCCAGCGTTGTTACATATGTTTTTTATTCTGTAAAGTTGTGAGTAAAAAATATTAAACATAAGTCTTGTCTTTTACTCTCATTGTGCCACACACAGCCTGAACCTGTGTGGGGTTAATGCCACAGAGTGCTGTGAAGAAGTGATAACATTTTTTGGGAGTTACAAAAAACATACAACTTTTTTTCCAGAAGCCCACAGAGATGGGAATACTCAGAAAACGGATAGGATGCTCCCTGCATAACCTTTCTCAAACTAGATGGTCAGCCTGAGTAGATAGCGTTCGACCTTTTGTCAAGCATTTGTCACTCATAATTCATGCCCTAAATGACTGTAAACAGCTTAATCTTACCGAAGAGTGTAAAACAGAGCTAAAAGGAGTTATGAAGTACTTAAGATCCTTTGAATGTATTATCATGTCCACAATATGGCTAAAAGTGCTTGTCACTATTGATCACAAGAATAAAATTTTACAAACCCGATCTGTAACTCTTGACATAGAGACGAAAAACATTGGTGATCTAATTGAAGAGCTGAAAGATCAGTGGAGTAAATGGTGCAATATTTATGCTGAAGCAAAACTAGTGGCAGCGAACATGACAGAAAGTATAGAATATGAAAAGAACTTCAAGGAGAAAAGACTTAAGAAAAGAAAAGTATTCCATGACGAGAACAGAGATTGTGAAACTTCATCAAGATGTGATGATCAAACGGGACGTTGCGTAAAGCATGAGGAGGAAAATTTCAGAATTAATGTTTTCTATAAACTTTTTCACTCTATTATTGGGGGCTTTACTCAGAAATTTCAATTTTCCGAAAAGGTTAGTGACCTTTTTCAATGTCTTTGGACATATCATGGTGAAAATGAAATTGAAAAGCAGTGTTTGGCTTTGTGTCAAACGTACAAAGATATAGACACTGACATTTTCAATGAAATCAAACACCTGAAACCAATACATAAGACCAACTTAGGAGAAACGTAATTACAACCTTTACAACTTTTGAACTCACTGAGGAAGATAAAATTGGACAACTTGTTCCCAAATACATCTATAGCAATCAGATTGCTCTGCTGCATCCCCGTATCTGCAAGTCACGGTGAGAGAAGTTTTAGTGTAATGAAAAGAATAAAAAGTGTCAGTAGATCTGATAAACCAAGGCAGGATGAACGATCTCAGCATCTTGGTGATGGAACCTTGTTTGGCAAGGAAATTGAAATATGATGATATTATTGGTGACTTTGCAAGAAAGAGGGCTAGAAAAGTTGTATTTTCATAAAGTAAAAATGGAAAAAGTACGTTTTATTATGAATTTTTATAAAATGTTCAAGTTCAATTAAGTCCTAGTTTTGAATACTATATAATAGAGGAGACTTCTATGGAACATTCTGACCCATGCGGTGGGAGCATGATATTCTAGCCACCTTAGGTTGTCAGCAACCTTATTTATTATTATTTTTAGATAAACTTGAATAAGATATGTATTTTAGCCCCAAAATATTTGTATTTTTCTTTAAACTTGGCAATCTTTTTTTTTTTCTTTGTGTGCTATGAAGGAAATATTATATTTTAATAATAAAATATATCTTATACTAATTTGTTTCATAGTTTTTTGCCATAGATATTTCTTTAAGCCATTTTTAATATGTAATATTGTGATAATGAGACTTCTGAACTATTTAGCAACTTTTATAATCCAAAATTTTTGCATTTATTTTTAGGTTGAAAAAGCCTTGCAAAGCGTAGCTGAAGAGCATAAAAATGACTCCAAAGAGAAAGGTTCTGCCAAAATTGAATCCACAAAAAGTTCAATCAAAAAGCAAAATCCAGCTCTGAAAGGCATTTGCACAGATCTTCTTGAAAAGGTTTTTCTCTTCTAACTTCCATTTTTCATGCATTTCATAGCAAATATATAGATTTTTGATTTTTTTCTTTCAGAATTATGATAATTATTTATGTCTGCTTTTGCTTGGAATGTATTGTTAAAAGTAACAAATTTTAACATTTCCTTAAACTGCTTTTGATATTTATTTTTCTCCTTTTTAATTTCTCATAAGACAGTTTTATCTAATAGTCTCTTTACATGTTTAAATGCATCATGTGAGCTTTTGCTGTTCCAAAGTTCTTGAGAAATAGATTTCCTTTGTTCCATCAGTTAACACATCATAACTAGGGATATGTAAATTTTGCAAAAAATATATAAATTAAAAAATTTCGTATTTATTTAAAAAAAATTTCAATTTTACTCACTTGGATAGGAAAGTATCAAAATTCTTAGTTAAAAGCTAACATTGTAGTAGTCTCCACATTATGTTCCTTAAGAATATTACTATAGAGGCTTTGTATAGCTTTTCCAAAGTTAAGGTAGCAGCATTTCGTTGTAATTAATATCTGTATAATATCAACAGTAGTCTCTTGATTGACTACTGAAGTAGCTGAAATACCTTTGACTTTGGCACTCAAGAGACGTTAAATCTACTAAATTGTTCCACAAAACTTGATGGTTGATTTTTACAGTTAGATTTTTAAGTTTGAGTAACTGTCAGGGTGAAATCCGGAGCAAATCCGAAGGAGAGTGAGATTTCTCAGTTAAAGATCGTGGATGGTCTTACTTAAGCAATTATGTTAATAAATTATTACTATTATTACCTAATTTCACTTAAAAAGCAGTTTATCACCGAGTTTTCGCCGAAAAGAAGTAAAAATATAATTTTTGCATTTCTTCGCTCATATTGGCAAATTTTGCATTTATTCGCCTCTATTTTGTAAATACAAAAATTACGTATCCTTATTAACTGACTTTATTATATTTGTTCTTTATCCTCTTATAAGAATGTGTATCATTTTAATATAAATATTGCTGTTTTTCAGATTCGAGCTCGTGAATCTGCCAAACTAATGGAAAGTATGACAAGAAGTGTTGGCGAAGAGAAACGGTTAGCTATGTTAGGGCGTATTCCTAAAATTGTCCATATTTTATGGAAGTATCCTTTTTTCTTATCAATTGTTCTGACTACAGTATTAATATGCTTAGTTTTTGATGTATTAAGTTTTATACATCTTTTAGATCCAGTTTATATTATGTAATCTGTATAAAATCTTTACTACATATTGAAAATATGTTATTTTCCCTTAACATTGATGGAGTATTTGGTGATTGTGCTTTTTATTTTTATTAACAATTTTCTTTTAAATTTCAAATGACAGTAGGATATAACATTTTTCTCTTAAAATCATTTTTTTTCTTTCTTTCTTTTTTGTAATTCACTGGAGGCATGTGTATACATTTTTTGATCTAATCCATTTATCTTAAAGAAATTAACTTTTCATTTTGTTCAAAGCACAATTTCTATAATGATCAATTTCAAATTATTCAAAATCATTGTTTCCTATGCATAAAGTGCTGTCCTGTTCTACATAAATTTTGTGATTGGTATCAAGAATTTAAAATTTCAAAAAGTAGTCTATGCTGTTTTTTTTTTAAAAACCATAAACCTTGTTCCCGAAACCCAAACAACCTTGTTTTATCGTAGGATGACAAAACACATATCATCTTTATATTACTAAATGCATTTTTTTCGTCAAAAACAGAACAAACTTTTATTCATTAAAAAGGGAATTTTTCTAAACTTCATGCACATTGATATAGTAATTTATACAGAATATGTGTTTATGTTTTTCAGTACATTAAATGTTCAGCAGCATAATAAAAGTAATATTAGATTCCTGTGTTTGTATTTCAAAGTTCTCAGAATTTAGGGAAATTCTGGAAAACTCAGAGAAACTAAACAAATACACTTATAATGTTAATGTCACACTATACTATACATTATAGAATAGAACATGCTATGATATACTTTAAATGCAGTCAATCAATCTAGAACTCAATATTCAAAATGAATATTAAACTAGTAATTTTAGCTGGTTTGATGAATTTGAGTTTGTCATCTTTCAGTGTGTAACAGTTTATGTACTACTGTAGTGACCTTTCTTTTTCACATAAAAGTTCTTTAAGTATACAATATAATTTTTCTTCTACTGTTGGCCATTATTAAACGAAGGATGAAACCATTATGTTGTAATGTTCTTGATGGTTTGTCATGAGATTTTTGTTTGATCTTAAAATATTTTATTGTAAACTAGGATTAAACAACTGATATTTCATATTTATTTCCTTTAATAATCTTTTTACTTAAAGGGACCATTTCTCTAGTAAGTTTATTACAGTTAATCTTTTATACACAGAATTATGAGTGTGTGAGAAAAGAAATAATACCAAAGCAATTTGATAAGTATGTCAGAATTAAGGTTAATACATACCTTTATATTTTAATTTCACTCTATAATTCTTAAAATAGTGATTGTGAATCTTAACCTTTTAACTGTTGTGACCGAGATAGTCTCAGGTGCGGCACTTGTGTTCCAAAATGTCCTGCCCGAGTCCTACTCGAGATAGATTTTTCTTCTTGTATCTTATTGTCGAACTCAAATCTATCCCAGTACAGGTTGATTTGGGCTTTATTCAATAGATGGCACTAGTAGTCTATAATCATATCTTGGGAGGGGAATTTTTGCTTTATTCAATAGATGGCAGTTTATGTACGTTATTTTTTACTAAACATTTGATTTTTGCAATTAAAAAATTGACATTTTCCATACAAAAATCATCAAAATAACTTGACAGTTAAAAGATTAATATATTTAGATCCATTCACAATGCATTCTAGAGAAGATAATAAATATCTAAACAAAGATAAACTATATTTTAAGTTATTATTACTAAAATTTTGATATGCTGAGCATTAAGGCCTGTTTCTTTCTATCCTGCACTGTTATGTTTAATAAAATTTTTAACATTGTGTCGGAGAAATATATGTTGTTACAGATCTGAATTTCTGTATAAAAGGTTTGAAATTATTATTATGGGAATTTGATTTCCATGATAAAGCTAATGTTAATGTATACTGTATGGTAACTTCTTAATTTTCTTTAACCTACTCTTTAGTTATTTTATAGCAGAACGCAAAGCAGCTGTATCTGTTGATGCAGCTATAGATAAAATAAGACACAGTATGAACTCTCTCAGTACACCAGGTAAATATTGATCTGATTTTATACCTGCATGATGACACATAAATACCATAATTTTTGTAATAAAACTCAGTAAACCAAGTAAATATTAATCTGATTTTATACCTGCATGGTGATAGATAAATACAATAATTTTTGTAATAAAAGTGCTTTTATTGGAGTGTAATTAAATTTTTTCAAATGTACTGTGCCATTTGTACGATCAAGCCATATGCTCCTATAAACGGGATAATATGAAGTTAAAATAAGGGCTCGGATGCAGTCCCTTTTCATTGTCACTTCAGCATTGATTCCTTAATTATGAATGCTCACAGAACCTTTTAAGAAAGAAAATATTGTAAAAGGCTTTCTTTGGGTCTATTAGTATTTCCATTAAGTCTTTATAAACTACTGTTGTAAAAAACAATTTTTTAATCTTAAAAAAAAATTGATTTTGATTATAAAGCTAGTATATTATTTATAATTTTTATGTAATAACTAGCTGAATACCCGTGCTTCGCTACGGAGTACATTCAAATTAAATACAACGATCTATGTATGCAATTAATGCCAATATATATATATATATAATATATATATATATTTATTTATAATAAATACAATGATCAATGTATGCAATTGATGTAAAAAAAATGAAATTATATATTTATAAAAAAATCGTAATGGATATTTTTATAGACAAAATAATGTAGAAGAAAAATATTCAAATTAAATCTAATAGAACATACTAAAGAATATAGTACAGTTTGAGGAACATTTCTTTTACTATTTTTTAATATTTTTTTTGGATAATGTTCAATCGTCTGCTGCATTAGCAATAAATTTTTTTGTTTTGTTTGTTTGTTTGTCTGTTTCGTTGTTATGCACGTGATCCAAAAATTAGTTTAAAGTATCACAAAAAAAAAAAGAAACTGCATGATCAGCATTTAATAAATTAAATTCTAAAACTTATTCTTTAAAAATTCACCAAAAGAAGAAAATAAAGGTAAAGATTTAATTTTAAAGAAATTTTTATGATCTTTCTTGTGATATAAATTTTTATAACCCTCAGATTATTATTTTAAATGCAAACTTAAAAGAATGTTACAAAAACAGTTTACAAATTTAATTTTAAAAAATCTAAGAAGAATTTTTCAAAGATCTTTCTTAGTGCACCCCTACACTATAAGAAGAGTCCCCTTGCAAAATTTCAGTCCTTTAGGTCTAGCGGTTTGGTCTGTGCATTATCTGTCAGTCAGCCAGCCAGTTATGGAACTGTTTTATATATATAGATATTACAAATTCGGTACTGAAATCAAGTTTAATAATTCGCATTTTAATTCTCAAGTACTAGTCTAAGTCAATTAGTTTCAGGAATACTCTGACAGAATTTTACATAAATATTTTTAAAATCCAAAAATGAGGTTGAGATAACTAAGTTTTCAGCAATCAGTAGCTGATAATATTTCATTTCATTGCAATTTTGTCTGGCTTTTAAATTATCCTGGTTATAGAAAGATCTCATCATCAGTTGGCCCTCTCACTAATGTCTAATGAAAATACTTGGGTTTACAACAGCATTTTAGGTATCAGTATACTTCAGATATAGGTACTTGTATTTTTAATACTTCCCAATTTTTCTTATTTGAGCTGTGCTGGTATTCCCTGTTTGCCTACTTTTATTTACTTTATTCATAGATTATTTTCATTTTTTTTATGCCTGTTATTTTAACATCATTCAACACTTTACATTTCAATATGTTATGTTAATTCATTCTCATTTTGCTTTCAGTCATAGCCGTAGTGGGTTAAAGATAAGTGTAAGGGCATGTGGTCTCAATGGATGATTAAGGGGAAGAATGTTGTATTTAAGTTATGTTACTCAGAAAAATCTCTCTTATTTCTTTTCATGCAATTTTATAAAAATTCTTGTTAAATTATTTTACACGACTGAGTAAGGAATAATGTTACTCAGAAACATCTCTAATTTCTTTTCAAGCAATTTTATAAAAATTCTTGTTAAATTATTTTACATGACTGAGTAAGGAATAATTTTACATAGAAAAGGAGGTAATTTGTTAAGATTTATATTTAAGAGAATTATATTTCAATAAATTTTCTAATTTCAGTATTTTTTCTAGAATGCATAATGTCTTCCAAATGTAAAAATGTGTTGTTTACTTTTCTTTTAGAGGACATTAAAGAACATCTTCAGCTGATTATGGAAACCATGCCTGGTTGGTTAACCTTAATTAAAATACCCAGAGGAGAATTTTTGACTATGGACAAGAAAAAAGATATTAATATAATGCTGGAAAAACTTAAATGATAACTTTGATGTTTATTTTAGTACTTTTTTAGAAACAATATAATTTCTCAGTTGCTTTTTTTAAAGCAATAGAATTTTATAGAAGAATTTATGAAGCAACTAGATCATACCTTTACAACTTGCAACTAGATCATACACACTATTTTGCACTAATTTTAGTGTTTTTGTACTTTTTTAATGTCAAATCATGTATTTTAGAATAAAATTTTATGTATGCATTTCTGATTCTAAAATATATTTTATTTCAAAGTGTTTGTGCTTTTCTATATTTATTATATGATTACAAAAAAATGAAATTTTTTTTTCTTTCAGTAAAATATATTAATGCTGGTGTAGCAATATGCTAAAATTAATGCGGATAGACACACACACACACACACACAAAAAAAAAATTCGCTACAAGCTTTACTAAAATATCAAATGCAGCTGGAAATAAGCTTTTATGACTCTTGTTAAAATCCCTGAAAGAGTCAAGCTTCCTTTTTCTTGAATTTATACTGTGACTAAAACTAAATGAATGCTCAATGTTTACAATAAAGAGTTATATGGACAGGCGAGTAGTTTTCTTTTTATACCCAACTCTTTTTTTGTACTGTAAGTACGTTCCTCAGAAATCCAAGTAAAAATATACTGTGTAAAAAAAAAAATTATACATTTCCTATAGTAAAATGGGGGATACGTTCCATGTCATCCAAAAACCATGTAAGATGAAATAAAGAACTATATTTAGTTCGAAAAACTGTGTAAAAAAAGTAATGAAACTACTGTAAAAGTTCTGATATACATACATATGTACATAATATGCACTTTTATGTAACAATTAAGTTCAAAATATCTAATTCTTAGGTAAAATTAGTAGCGAAAAAAACTCAACTGGAACTTCAGATAAAAAAATATTAGGTTAATTCAAAAATAAGCGTAGAAAACTTCAAATCAAAAATGAATATAAAAAATATTTAGTAATTATTTGTCGCTACTTGATAATAAATTCAATTGTTTATGCCGAACTAGACCAAAATTCCTATCATCAAGCATATGTAATGAAATCCATAATTGAATATTTTTTTTCATGCATCAATGATTATGAGGTTATCCTTTTCAACTGCATCCAAAATATGTTTGAAGGCTCATTCTGGCAGCTGAATTAAATTCAGATGAGGTTGATGATTCAGATGATTCACGAGATTGTTGACTCAGGCAAAATCAAGGACGAGAAGAGGGTTTGTGATGAGATCTTTGTTGAGGCTCAGACACTGCTGGACATAGCTCTTAGTACAATTGGGAAAAGACCTTTCTTCTTTCGTCAAAAGAAAGGCTCCTGAGGGGTCCACTAGCAAGCCTAGAGAGTGTTGTTTGGGAGCCTCTATCGCAACCATATGAAGAGAGTGGGAAGCAGCTTCTGTTAGTCAGAGGACCAGAGCACTTGCAGGTAGAAAACTGTCTTAGCTCCTTTGCCTGCTGATTTTATCTGAGCATAATGGAATGGCTTCCATGCCTTGGGTGCGGAAGCCATTCCATTTCATAGCACACAAAAGCAATCTTACCAAGAGAATACATTCCCAACGTACTCCGCCCACTGTCAACCTCTTGCCATGATACGGCTATCAGCAGGACTTCGGAGGGTATTTTCATCTTTTAAAATGTGTTTCAAAGAATGATTATTTTGTTCATCATTTTCAAATATGTTTTCTCTTTTATAAAAATCAACAATATTTATGTGCTGACAACATGGTAAATGTATTAAGAGATATCAGTTATATTTATTATCCTCTTAAGTAAAATATCAAGAACAAAACTCATGAAAAATTGGAAGACCAGTTTATGGTGAAAGATAGCACACAAAAGCAATCATTCGGTGGAATGGAATAGATTGAGAATTGGAACTGGTCTATTTCTTTCATTATTGTTTGAATGTGGGTTTGGTTTTATTCAGTTCAGTTGTTGCTCTCTTTGAAGGAGCAGCTGTCTCAGTGCTTCTTTTGTTTGATAATTGATATACCTGGAAGAAATGTTTAAACCCATGCAATATGTTTGTACTCTGTAACAATGTTGGCATTTTAAAATTTTATCGTGCCTTGTAGAAACTGAATCTTATACTTCAATTTCCTATATTCCTTTTCAAGCAGGAGAAATTTTTCATGTTTTGAAAGAAAGTGTCTATCTCTTTTTGACAGATACTAAATTAATATTCAGAACCACTATATAGTAAATGGATTATTCATTAAATCTTTGTGCATCATCAAGACCTGATAGAAAACTGAAGTTGAACCCTCAAAATTTAGGTTACTTCCAAGATCTTTTTGATACCTTCCAAATTGTTTCAACATATATATATATATTTTTTAAATTTATGTATTAGTTCTAATTTAACCTTTTCCTAACGGGATGGGATAGCATTTATCCCATTAATACAGGCCCATATATATATATATATATATATATATATATATATATATATATACTAGCGGCCTGTCCCGACTTTGTCCAGGTTGAACAAAATATTATACCAATAAATTTCCAGTTGATAGCCAATAAATTGTAAATCTTTTTTTACCTTAATAATAACCTAAATAATACCTTAAATTAATTTTATGTTAGTTAATAATTAATATAAATTTTTTAAAGGAAAAAGGCGTGCCGGAGAACGGCTAGGTTCGAACCGCTAGCGTCAGAACAGAAGCCCACCGCGATAGCACCACGATAAGGATCGTTGAAATCTTCGGAACAAAAAGCGGTAGAAGACAGTAGCGGAAACAATGGAGATTGTTAGGATTAAGCCCCTAACTTTATTTCTACTGATCAGATATACATAATATATAGCCTATGTCCATCTGGAATAATGTACCTATCAAACAGTGAAAAAATTTTTAAAATAGGTACAGTGGTTCTCAAGATTACCCTCCACGTACAAAATCGCTCTCTCTTTATATATAAGTATAGATAACCCCTTAAAAGCTGTTCTTACAAAGGGTGTATGAAATTTCCCTTTCTAAAGAGGGCATTGGAAATATGGCTCCGTCAGCTAAAGGTTAATTGTGTATCTTAAATGACCTTGCAAATTTTGCATGATTATCCAAAAAATAAAGGAGTTTTATTTGCTTTTGTTTAGCTTAAATCTTCAGCACACACACATTTTTATGAACTGGGAAAATGGGATAAAACTTTATTTATCTTGGGGGGGGGGGGGTTGGAATTTGCAGGATATTGAATCAGCTAAAAGCAATGGCTGTAGTCTGCAGACTCTTGGTGGTGATCTCAGTTGTCATGGGTCTGCCAAAAGCGTTTGATAAAATCTCCGTAAAACAATATTTGGCAATAAGCAGAAGTATTTATTAGGTTTGAAAATTTCAAAAGAAACTTCCAGCTGTTTTTTCTTTGCATGAGTATTCAACCACAGTCTAAGCTAGGATCCCATTTAGATGTGAAAGTATTCACAAAATATAAAAATTTTATATTTTCCTCACAAAATTAACTAAGAGATGTATCGTTTAAATTGTTCCAAGTTGTCCAATCTTTAGCCGCTGGAGAGAAAAAAATATTTACATCGCAGTATCAGGAAGAGCTTTGCACAATATTTAATTTCTTATCTGTGCATATTACACATATAAGAGAGCTCCTGAGTTATTAATATCTGTGATGGTAAATTCTAAAAGATTCGAGCACGAGAGGTTTAGCAGTCAGTTGTTCGTTTTTTAGGGTTTTTGCCCCACATCCCAACAATCGATCATATCGACAGATGTAGTTCCTCTAATAACCATTTTCTAACGACATTTTAACAAAATACATCGTGTGGCGCGTTTCTAAAATTCCAAAACTTGAATTCCAAATATTAAAAATGAAATTTATTGCAAACGAAAATATTACACTGCAATAGTACTGTACAATAATTACATAACAACACTATTATATTTCAAACGGACTCTTTACACCAATGTTTGATCAGCGTTTCGAGATCAATTACCACGATATTCTCTCAGTAATGCAGGCATATGTCTGAAGAAGGCTATCGTTAGTAAACAGACTACAATGACCAACGCCCATTGCGGCATCCAATTCGGGTTAGAGTAGTGAAGGTAGATCAGACAACCAATCATGATGGAAGCAAAAAGAATCCATAGAATGAACGTACATATGGCCCGTGATTTCTCTGCTCTGGAGGATGTTGAATCGCCAACACTGAAATAACTCCGATTGTCAATATTGTAGATATTACCACCAACAGCGCTGTTCGTTAGTTCTCCGTTCAACCGAATCCTCGAGTTTGTTGAATCAGAAATCTCAACTCTGCAAACGAAATAAGAAAAAATAAAGATGAAAACAGAAACTAAAGAAAGCATGGTAAAAGTGATAGGACAGTCAGTGCTACTCTTAGTTAGAAAAAAATGATACTGACGACCTGTAAAAAATACACTTAAATCAATAAATAAATATTTACAAATTTATATATCCGTAGGCTACAGACTTCCGAGCAGAAGGATTATAAGGAATCAAGCAGTTCCGCGGACTTCATGAAGTTGTCTGAATACTAAAATTTGATATAGCACGGAATCATGGATTTATCAACTTAGTAGTAAAAACTAAAACTATGAATACTTTGTTGAACATGAAAACTACTTTATTTTTGTGACTAGTATTTTTCCAAGACAAAATTTAACGTACAGGTAGCCCTCCTACTACACGATATCTTAAAACACGGTTTCGCTCTAACACGATAGGATAAATTGTAGGAACCCTCGTATAACACTGCAACCTGTAATACGGTTTCGCTCTAACACGATAAAAAAAATTTCGAAACCCTTTGTACAACACTGTACTTATACAGCACTAGATAACATGATTTTTGTTAAACACATTAAAAACTAAATTGCCTTAAAATAATGACGGGAAGGAATAATGAAATGATGGGAAGGAATAGTGGCTTTACATGAAAATGTATAAACAAATTATAATTTATTCATTTATAACTCTATTCCGATGTCATAGCTGAAAGCGTCATGCACAAACTTATTACACAAGAGCATTGCAGTGGATTTTAGACGTAAACGATTCGAAATCAATTAATGTAATGGAGCTTGGAAGCAATTTTCAATTAAGCACGTCATCGGCATCATATATTAGCGCTGTAAGAACTAAAATCATCAACGTTAAATGCGCGTTGGAAGAAGACATGGCCATCTTCAGTTGAAATAGAATCGTCAGAAAATGAAATTGGTGGCATATTAGAACTTGCTAAATCAATCGGAGGCTAAGGTTTTGTGGATATGAATGACTATTGAGGACGTTCAAGATTTATTAGTTTTATTAGTAGAAGAAGTTGACGAAGCGGATTTGATGGAAATGGCATCCGAAGCTGTAAATCATAGCGATTCCGAGGACAACAGCACTGATGAAGATTGTAAAGTTAATAATTTAACACTAAAAAAAATTACAAGAAGGCCTAAGCTTAGCTGAAAATCTTGAATCATTTTTTCTGAATGTAGACCCTTCCGCTGAATGAAGCCAAAAATTCAAAAGGTAGCTGCAAAATTGTCTATCTCCATACCGTGAAATCTACAATGACCTTGTAAGAAAGAAGCAGCAAACAAATCAAAATTGCAGATTTTTTAAAGAGGATAGAAGGTGCAAAAAATCTAAATGAAGAAAAAGGTTCTGAAAGGGGTGAATGAAGAAAAAGGTCTTCTAAGGTGATATCGTTCAACCGAAAAAACGTTCTCGTTTGATTGTACTAAGCAGTGATGAGGAAAAAATATATTAAATTAAGGTCGCATTAAATGAAAATAATATTTTTTGTTTCTTTTCGTTTTGTATTATGCATACATTTATATTTTTAATAAAAATTAAGTTGCTTATATGGAATTTATATAAAAAAAAAGATTGTTTTTAATAAGTTTTCGGAACGTAACCCCCCCCCCCCTTTTTGTACTGGCTCTGGATCTCATATCACACGGTTTCACATATCACGGTATTTTCTAGGAACCTATCTACCGTGTTATAGGAGGGTTACCTGTATTCATCATGACTGCTCTTATGAGACATTGATACAGGGAATCGTTTTGCTGTGTCTTGCCCTACGCCAGAAAAGCCTAGGAATTTCAAAACTGAGCAGCGTCATAGGAAAAAAAGGTTTGAGAACGTTTAAATAACAATAAAAAATGTTTAATTTGCATATTAAACTGTTTCTAAACATGGGTTGGTGGTGCATTCTCCTTTAAGTTTATGCTATACAGCTCCGAAATCGCATAGATTATTGATTACCCAGGAACCAGAACGCCTATAGAGGGTATATTCAGAGAGACTAATCCTAACCTGTTAAGGCTGCTGTCAACTAACCCTATTGAATTCGCTCACCTCAATGTTAACCTATGGGGAAAATGTGTCCCAGGATTGTCGATTTAAAGATTTTTTAATTGTGTTTTGTAATAGAGAAAGAAATTTTACAGCTTGAGGCATTTTTTTAATGCAAATAATAGTATGTAAATTATACGGTGAAAAAAATCTGGTATAGTGTATCTTAAACGCTCATAAATTCCTTTGGTGGACGAAATTTATAAAATGAATCCTGTTGCAAGGTGCATAAAAGTTCAAACTATCTGAAACCACCATTTTTATTGAATTATAAGCATTTATGAAGCTGTAAATAGTAGACACATTTTCTCCATAGGTTAACACTGAAGTGAGCGAATCCTATAGGGTTTGTACACAGCAGCCTTAAACACTATATCGTAATGTCCATCTTCCGTGGTATTAAAGTACAGGGGTGGCCAAACTGCGTCTTTCTTCACGAACTTGTGTCAGAATCAACATATTCAAAATTAAAATTAGTGGCATGTAGAATAAAACCCATTTTTGGTACAACTTATAGCTGTGAATCCTTGTGCTCTACATTTAGGTTGATAAAATATAAATGACGCAGGAAATGTTGAGAAATCAACAATAATTGAATTGCTAAGAACTGCAATAACTCAATATATGACATATTTGAAAAATTTGACAAAACAATTAAAAGAAAAATAATTATTAAAGCCACTAAAACTATCCAAGAATTTGGATATATTATTTATTCTAACAATTGTGGAGAACGATATTTTTAACAATAATTAGAAAAAAATGCCACTTAAAATTTATTTCATCATATCAAATATAACCATTTTTCTGATTTTGGCGCTATGTATATCTTGCCAAAAGGCTGTTTACCTTGGCCACCCCTGATATGGTATTTAGAGTACAGGTAATCCTCGACTTATGGCCGAAATTTTTAAATTTAAAAAATATTATTCATTTTCCCTCAAAAATACTGTTCCTCGGATGTAATTATTTAAAAATAGGATGCAATATCCTGCGATACTGCAAAAATTTATGACGCAATAATAAAAATGTATGATGAAATAGTTTCGATCTGAACACGATAAATCAAATAAGTCGCCTTCATCGTCTCCAGAAATGTTTTCAGCTTTTCATTATATTAATAAAGGACTATAACAATTAGAAGCAATGGATCCAAATGAAGAATGTAAATCGTCCTATTGAGGAAAATCTGGCTTGCTAACAGACAATATATAAGAAAAAGAAGACTCAAACTGTTCAAACCACCTTGGATAACTTTGCTATAAAAGCTAGCAACGTATCTTCTGTCGCAAATTCTGAACCAATGGATTGTACTAGCATAATAAGTAGTGATGATGAAGAATAATATGTCTCCTAAATACAATGTATTTTAAATTACGTATGTATGTATGAAAGTAAAAAATATATGCATGTACATATACAAAAAAAAATGTTTGAAACTCGACTTACGACCAACTCAACTTACGACCAATGTCTCGGTCCTTAGTCGAGGAATATCTGTATAGTATGGCAGACATCGTGTTGATCAACCCAAGCAACCAGCATCAGGGGCGTAACTAGGCTGGGGCAACCGGGGCAGTGCCCCGGGGCCCCCGAGGTAAGCCCCCCCAAAACAGGGGGGGTAAAAAATGAAGTCGGAATATTTCAGGGGGCCCAATTTACATCTTTGCCCCGGGGCCCCTGATTGCCTAGTTACGCCCCTGACTAGCATAGAACGAAATGCGTGCGTATGCCCTGCTACCCCACACAAAAGAAACAAAATACTTTCCTTTCCTTTCCTTTTTTTTTTGTAACGCGTAGTGAACTCTCTCGTAATCAAGTAATGTGCACAATTAAAGATACCAGATCCGTACTAACTTACCGAACAGGACTTGGACGTAAGCTCGGCAGTTCAGCGTGTACTGAAGGGTTCGATACTGCATTTGAACAGCCTGGATTGATAGCGATGGATGTTCTCCTTGGTTGAAGACTGATGACGCAATAAGGCTGTGCGTCGATTTCCCCAATATATCGCGAGGTTCCGTGGGTCGGCGTTGGCATAGGAGTTGGTGCTGGCACTGCTATAGGAGTCGGCACTGGCAGAGTGGTCGGGTTTAGGTACTCGTAAACAGGCGGGAGCTGAATGGCGGTTTCGTAATCCGGAGGTGGTAATTCGTCCCCTTCCGGAGCAGAGGAGATGTATTGGACATGCGGACACTGAAAACTATCTTCGTAAGACGGCGGATTTGTTGGATTAGGCCGCGATCTATCTAAAACTGCCCTTATCGACAAACCATGGCGCATCCGATGAACGTAATTCCTTCTCATAGGGATCCTTCCAGTAGCAAAACCAAACAATCTAAAAGAAATTAGTCAATTTGAGTTTTGCATATGAATATAACAGAATATCATGTGTTACGCAATGAAAATTAAATAGAATACTTTTTTTCCTCTCTCACAAAGACATCAGCTCTTCGCAAAACTTATTAATCTTTAGTTTATGGAGCCCAGTTTTCCGATTCCTACTTTAGAACGGGAAATTTCGTACCCCCTTAGTAAGAATGGCCATTAAGGGGATTATATATATATATATATATATATATATATATATATATATATATATATATATATATATATACACACACACACACTCTGTCGCAAAAAAAAATATATATGCACTCAGAAAAAATCGAGCTACTATCACGACACTTGGCAGGAATATAGTCTGGTAAGAGATATGCAAATGATTAAAAATTTCGACGCCATTAAGACAAGGGTAAGCGCGCTATGCGCATATGATATGCGCAGCTGGGAGAGTTTAAAAGCATGATTGCTCGTGCCATAGGGTTTTTCAAACAAATCTGTCGACATGGATGACGGTATTGTAACTAGAGATGCCTCTGAGACGTAACCGGCGACAGTACGAACAATTGTCGGACTTTGAGAGGGGGGTGTATAGTAGGCCTCAGAGAAGCAGGTTGGTCGAACAGGCGTATCGGCCGCTACCTCGGAGCGATATGGTAGTTGCTCGGTGTTGGCAACAATGGATCACGGAACGGATAGTCTACCGTCGCGGAGGGTCAGGGCGTCCCAGGAACACAAATGCGCGCGAGAATCGCGCAATCAAAAGAGCGGCCGCGTCCGCACCAACAACGTCGCTAGAATCGGTTCGACGCCATTTACCACCTTCCAAACATCCGGTGGTATCAACGGAAACCATTCGGAGACGACTGGCCGACGCAGGTATAAGGAGCCGACGTCCATTAAGACGCCTACCACTGACCCCACATCTTAGGCAGTATCGATTAGATTTTTGCCTCGGGCAAGCTGGAGTGTGACCGACTGGAAGCGTGTAATATTCAGCGATGAATCTCGATTCAGTCTCAATGCTGATGACCAACGCATGCGCGTGTGGAGGCGGCCAGGCCACAGGTCTGATCCGGCATTTATTGTCGAGAGACATACGGCAATTACACAAGGTACGACAATGTGGGGAGCGATTTGTTGGGACACATGATCACCTCTAGTCGTCCTTCAACGCACTTTGACGGCACGCAGTTACGTGGACGAGATTTTAAAGCCAGTTGTACTGTCTATGCTATCAAGTCACCCAGGTGCCATTTATCAGTAAGACAACGCTCGTCCACATACTGCGCGACTCTCCCAACAATTGTTCCAAGGATATGACGTACTCCCATGGCCTTCCTGGTCACCAGACCTCTCGCTAATAAAGCACATCTGGGACGTGCTTGGAAGGAAACTGCAGCCGTCCCGGAATACTGGTGAATTAACTGCCTAGTTGCAAAAATTACGGCATGATCTTCCATAGGAGGTCATAGGTGACCTCAATTGATTCGATGTCACGCCGTGTTTCGGCTTGTATAGCTGCCAGAGGTGGATTTACTACTTACTGATTCGCAACCTTTTTCATGCCACATCTTCTTAATAAAACGGTCTGTTCTTCTGAATTTGTAATCATTTGCTTATCTCCTCATACACTACATACATGTTAAGTTTCGTGATAATAGTTCACTTCCTTCCGGTGCATATATTTTTTTGTGTGAGTGTATATATACAGGTGGTTATCAAAATAATGGAAACACTAAGGAACATGAAAATCTTTATCAATATGGCGTAGGATCACCTTTGTCATGTAATACCACCTGATTCACCTTGGAATTGGATTATAAAAGTCATGAATAGTGGTTAAGAATATATTATACCATTCTTCAGGAAAAAATCATGGAAGTTCCCGTAAAGATGCTGTGGTGGATATCGATACCTGTCTCTATCCGATTATACAGATCACAGTGGTTGGATGATATGTAGTCGATGGGATTGTACAGGGCAAGATAAGATACATTTGACTTCTTTTTCATACTCTTCAAAACAATACTTGATAGATTTAACTGTATGTATAGGGGGATTATCATTCTGGAGAGCGCCATCTCTTGCAAGAAACAATGTTTGCACCATAGGATGGACTAGTGAGCTAAAATTTCGACATAGTTCTTCCCATTCAATCTTCTTTTTAGGTTTAGAATAGGGCCTGAAGAAAACCATCAGAAGCCTTCCGAAACCCTGATAGATCTACCTCCATAATTGACAGTTGAGATGAAACGGCCAGAATCTTACGCTTGTGTAGGTGTTCTCCAGACATACACACGTCCTGTTGCGAGGAACATAGTGAACAATGATTCGTCGGACCAAATGCCATTTTTTGACATATTACCTGACCAGGATTTGCGCTCGTGGCACCATTGTGGACGATATTTTGTATTTTCATTTATTACAAATGGCTTGGGAATAGCTACTCTACCGTAAATGCTTTGTTTGTGTTCTCTTCTACCTCTAATGGTTGATACCAGAACATGCAGATGCAGATTGAGCTCTTCAGTCAGTTTGGTTTCAGTTGTTTTCTTTCTTCATGTCACAATCCGCTTCAATACCTCGTCCATGTCTTTCATTTAGTTCACCCTTTCGTCCACTATTCTGTTTGACAAAGGATGTTTTCCCGTGCACTCTTTATGCTATCATGACTTTCGATACCATAGCTCGAAAAACACCGAATTAGCCTGGGGGTTGCAGTAACAAATACTCCAATTTAAACGCGCTCCAACAATTTGCCATTTTTGCAAGGTCTGCAAGGTTTGACATTTTACGCTGTTCCCCCCAAAATCACCATGTCTTTAGCTTCATTACTACTACCTGACAGTAGAATAATATATACACTATATTATATACAAAAATACCGGTCGCCAGACTTGTTTTTTAAGAAGTACGAAGCACATTCATAAACACCACTAATATTGATAGATGTTTCCATTATTTTGATAACCACTTGTATAATATATATATATATATATATATATATATATATATATATATATATATATATATATATATATATATATATATATATATATTTATATATATATATATGTATGTATATATATATATATATATGTGTGTGTATATATATATAAATCTATATATATATATATATATATATTTATATATATATATATGTATGTATATATATATATATATATATGTGTGTGTATATATATATATAAATCTATATATACATATATATACATACATATATGTATATATATATATATATATATATATATATATATATATATATATATATATATATATATATATAAATATGTACATATATATATATATATATATATATATATATATATATATATATATATATATATATATATATATATACACAGTCGGACCTCTGTTTAACGAACCTCCATTTTGCGAATTTCTCTATTTTGCGAACTTTTCCTTGGAACCAAGAACATTTTGTGAATTTCTTCGTAAAATAACCTCCAAATAGCGAAGTGCATTCTCTATTTAACGAACTTTTTCTTGTGATCCAATATTTTTCTTCTCTATATTTCTCAAAATATTTCTGAACATTTCAAACTTATTCTTTCTTTTAACACATTTAACATATTAACTTTCTTTTAACACATTTCGACGTGGGGGGCAGTTTGAAGAAAATACGCCTGAAGGTGTTTTTGTTGCATTGCAAAGATGAGAAACTTATTATGAGAGAAAAGTTTTTCAAACAAAAAACTCAGAAAAAATTAACAGACTTTATCAGTAATTAAATTTAAGGACGCATGTGGTAATGTATGCTTAAAATTGCTTGTTCTAATAAATGCGATAATGTCATTAAAATTCATTAATTTTAATATAATTTTTTTAATTGGAAATAGAGTGTATTCCCAGAAAATGTTTTGTTTTTTTTCTTGTTTTCCTTGCAGATTTCTGTTTGATGGGTAAGATATATAAAACAAATAGACATTAATTTACAAAATAAAGGTGTGATCAATTACTTTTATTAATAATATTTAGTATTTATGAATTTAAAATCTGTTTTGCGTAGTTTAAAGTATTTTAACAGGTGAATCTCTATTTAACGAATTTTCCATATAACGAACTTTTTTTCGTTATTTAGCGACTTCGTTAAATAGAAGTCCGACTGTATATATATATATATATATATATATATATCATAGCTGCCAACCTCCCAAGAAAAAAATAAGGAACACAGCGCGCGACGGAATAATAAAAAAAACAAGAGCAACAAGATGTATAATACTTTATAACACAAGAATAGAACTGTAAAAGTTTGCTTTCAGACAATTCTTTGACAAATTCTGATGTTTCGGATCTTATAACTAAATCTTTATCATTCTTCTGATTTTTAAATACATCAAATTTTAAATTAAATACACATTTAGAGCTAATTATGACAGATATTTTTCCAAATCTCGCCAACAATTCAAAAAAAATTGATAACTCTCTTATCTTGTGAATTTTCGCAAGCGCAATCTAGATTTGAGGCTCCTTTGTTCTAAATACTAAGTACTGGTCACCTCTGAAGAGAAGATCCCTGAGAAACTCGTCACTCGGGAGAGTTTTTTTTGATGAGGGATGGAAAGTTAAAGCGAAGGTCAACGAGAGAGGAAGAGATTGTCACCAAACATCCCCCACTTTTCGCCAAATATCGGCATTTGTCCCAAGGAAGAGTCGAACAGGTGTTTTTCTGCCGATTGACAATGGTTTAGTCTAAAGAAAACGCAGTGTTTACAAGAAACAGATGGGGAGAAATACACATCTGCAGTTACAATTGAAAGGAAATTTTAAACACTATATTGCCTATTGGAACTATTATACCTTTTGGAATATTAACTGCCGATGTGCTGTATAATCTGAAATGTTTAAATGCTCATTTCTGAAGTCTATTTTCCAAGGTATAAATTTGCAACCAAGCAAAACATCTTTCCCGTTTTTATTAGCCATATTTTTGGCCAGTTTAAAAGTTAACAAAAACCAAGTTATGAGAAAATATTTCAAAGAGGGGGAAATTAAAGTTTGAAGAAAATTTTTCTTATTCAAATTGCGGAAAATGGGAAAATTTTATAGTGTTGATAAAGTTAATTGTGAATTTTGATTAGAAGAGGTCATTAGGGTAGCACACTTTAAAGGGTAGGGCCGACCTTGCCAGTTGAACCTATTTGATCTGGAAAATTAAAAATATGTCTAAACTGAAATGGCTTTAACATATGAGCTGTTATTTTTGAAAGTGGCATAACTCCAGTTTTTCACGTATCGAGATATTTAAAGGTTTGTATTTGAATGAATTTAAAAATATTGGCAAACGTTAATCAATTCGAGTGATGTTTTTAACACTATACACCTTTTAAAATTTACTATGAAATAATAATTATTAAAATTATTTAAAAAATAAACGATTTTTTTAAGCTCCAAATGGACTTATACCACTTTCAAAAATAACATATTATAAAAAATAAAAACAAGTGGAAATTCAAGTCCATATTTTTATATACATTAGCTTCAGTGAAATGGATATTTTAATGTAAACTCTTACTTACCAACATCACTATCTGACCAAATTGACATATTATCGTCTTTTTTATAGGTATGTGAACTCATTGTAACAACTGTATTAAATGTTATTTATCTAAAACTTTGATTTTCTGCTTTAATAAAAATATTTAAATAATACTCACGCTGCAATCTATTAGTATAAGAAACACAAACCAAACAGTAGGAATTGCGAAAGAAAACCAAACAAAATCAGTGAAATTACTTCTGACCAATTAATCAGAACAATAATACCGTTATCTTGTTAACGATGTTGTTTTTAAGACACTAGCTAAGTAATATATGCTAAAGCGTAGTGTACACTGAAGTCGTAATAATCAATAATAATTGCAATAAGCATGTTGATTTTATTATAATTATTAGGAATGGACTTATTCCACTTTAAAAAAAAAATTTTTGCGATAACATTTTGTAGCCAAAATTCTTTTGTTTACTTTATGAAAAAATCGTACGAAAAAAAGGTGTCTATATCTTACTAAAATCACCGTTAACTCATTTTTTTAAAGTGGACATACACGACTTTCAAAGATTTTATTATGGGGGTGCCATATAAGCGGACCAGCACTACCCACCTGTAAAGGGACGACATAAACGGAGGCATTTTCAGTGGCGCAACGCCGGGATTCGATCCCAGCACCCTCAGCACCAAAAGCCAGCGCACTGTACCACAAGGCCGCCACAGGCCAGTGTGTCGTGATATTTTTATCAAAATATCTGTACATTATATTTTTATCGCAATTTCTGCAGTTGGGCCCCGCAATAACTAAGGCCGGTGCTTTTAAAGTGCAGTTCTATTCTGATATTTGGAGGGGGAAATTGGGGTAAAATTATACTAGAGTTGTGTCTTTTTTGCAGTCATTTTTTGACTGATAAAGAAACTGATAAAGCAATTTCTATAAAACTTGGTGAATACGTTTATTTTGATGCAAGGAATAATGTATACTTCAAATTTAGTATTTTTAATTGCATTAATTATGTAAATTTAACATGTTTTCAATAAAAAATGCATTTTTTCAAAGTTTTGTAATTTTAATTTAAATTAAAAAAATTTAAGTTTTTAATTGCTTAAAAATGGAGTATACGTTAAATATACATTAGTTTTACAACTTTATCAATATTTTTTGGGAATCTAAAACCACTAGTTTTGCTACAGTCTTGCGCGCAATGGATGCAAGCCAAAACACAATTTTAAAATTTTCATCAAAATTAAAAATGGAAAATTAATTAAAATACCCGTTGTAGAACATTGAAATAATTATTCTTCATAGAACATATATTAAGCTTTCAGTGGCAAAAATTTCATGTATTTATGTTTTATAGGGTATGAGAAATAAAACTAAATGTGACATGATGCTAAATTGCACCTTCAGTAAAAAAGTAAGACTCCCGAGACCCCTTAAATGAAAACAAAATTACCGAAAAAGATCGCGTCTCCTTTGGCGAAAGAAAAAATAACAGTTGCAAAACCAAAATACTTGAAATCTGTATCTATAATAATAAATTTTTGTATGATCCAGTATTTATAAAAATAAACATGACTCTAAATTTTATTGAGGTTTTCTGAAACTCCCTTACATTACTTCGGGAAATAGTAAGTAATACGATGCAGGGTAAAAAATCCCAAAATACGTTGATTACATGAAAATAGAAATCAAAACATGCGATGGTTCTCTTAAAGCCTAAATAATTAAAACCTTCATAATTTTCTTAATGCCTAAAGAGCGATAAATACTTTCCGCTGGAAATGGTACTGGGGTGTTGATTATCCCCGACCCCTCATTTTGAGAATCCACCTCCCCGAGGCAGCAACCTTAAAACCGGTCTCAGGTCTCTTCTGAAGGGAGGTATGCAGTAATGCTATCAAACACCTGGAGTGGAGGACCCCAATCGCAATTTAGGTTTGAGGTCTCTTTGTTTTAAATACTAAGTAATGCTATCAAACACCTAGTGGGCCTCAGTCGCAACTTGAGGTCCCTTTGTTCTTAAATACTAAGTAATGCTATCAAACACTCAAACACCTGGTGGGTCCCAATCGCAACTTAGGTTTGAGGTCTCTTTGTTCTAAATACTAAGTAATGCTATCAAACACCTAGTGGGCCCCAATCGCAACTTGAGGTCTCTTTAATCTAAATACTAAGTAATGCTATCAAACACTCAAACACCTGGTGGGCCCCAATCACAACTTAGGTTTGAGGTCTCTTTGTTCTAAATACTAAGTAATGCTATCTAATAAATTTATAATTTAATACAAATAATTCGCAAAATATATCTCTTTCTTGAAACTGCTGAATTTTCGAAGCCCCTGACAATCGGACGTCCCAAGAGCGCGTTTCTTGCGCCTGTGCGCTGAAGCGCCCTTTAATTTTTTTGATTGTTTTCTTACAAGTATTTTAGGAATCTTAAAATAAGCATAGTTACTCTGAAAATACAACGAACATTGTTTGCTGAATACATTCTTTGATGGTGGAGAAGACATCAATGAAACAATTCTTAATACGTATGTAATACGTAAAAGTTAAATTTCAACTTTTTAAAATCAACCGTCTTATTAAAGCTATTACTTTGAATTTTATGGCTAAGAGATACTACTTACTAAGTGAATTTCTAAACACATAATAATTCAATTCGAAACAGTATGTTATAAAAGACTAAACAATTAATTAAAAATTAAAACGTAATTTCAATCCATCATAAAACTTTCTGCATTTGGAGAACTAATAAATTACATTATTTTTCCCATGCAGAAGTGTAGATAACCTATCCTTATGTATCCTTTTGATATATAAATCAAATTTTATCTTTAAGGGGACAAGGGACCTTAAAACTCGTTTATTTTGAATTTTCAATATTTTACACTGTATGTACATGTGTATAATTAATATTATTTTTTTACTACATTGAAGTCACTTCAAATTCACTAATAAGAAGTTTGTGCAAAAATAATACTTGTATTTCAAAAAATTCTTTAAAAATGCTATAATTTTTCAAAATTTTCCATGCTGATTCATTTTTTACCGGATTTCTTCAAAATTTCTCATGATTATTAATTAAAGTTTTACTCACAAGCACGTGCATAATGCTTTGAAACCATAAATATTTTTCAAATTTATAGACAATGATATATAATAAAAACAAGCAAAAAAAGAAAGATTATAAGAAAAGTATATTTAAGACTTTAGATTCATTAAAAAAAATCATTGCACAGTTATGTTTATATACATATGGAAAGCTTATATTAAAAGAATTAATGTTTTTAATTGATATGGAATGCGGATGGAGCACTTGAATGATGTTAATATTTTTGAAAACAAAAATTTGAAAAACATGCATTTTTCTGCCAGGAAAACCATCATAATGTTGAATTCAAAGGATCTACAATGTAGAAAAAATGAATATTATCTACTCTCATTCTGTATATAGAGTTAAAAATTGAAAATTAAAAAATTCGAGGTTGAAAGCCCCCTGCCATGCTCTGCCTATTTTTTTTTCTCTCTCTCTCTCGGACCACATGCATATGTTAACTAGGTTACGCGGTCTGCAGCATAGTACACTATGAAGAAAATTCAAAATTTATTATATCCAAGAATCAGGTTTCGAGTGTCATACTTTTATTCGTTCAAGAGTAACACTAACCGCAAATACACGCCTCGCACAAACCACGAAACAGCCAGGTGGCGCTACCAGTACTCCAAAACAATACATATCTTTTCAATTTGCAACACACTATACCTCATAATATAATAATGTAAAAATAAAACTCAAAACCTAAAAGTACCCAGGCGTTTATTTAAAAATGAATGTGATTTTTGAAGTTGGGACAAACTTTTAACTATTTTAGACTAATCAGGTTTCTATAATTGCAAGCAGAGCCCGATTTAGAAAATTCTTGACTATAGGCACAACTCGGAATGGGGGCCCCCTAACACTGATGTGGGCATAAAATTTCGAAAATTGACACACACACAAAAAAAAAAAAAAAAAAAAAAAAAAAAATCATGAATCATTGGGAAAGTACCATTTTACCAAGAATTGGCCATTTAAAGCGTAGAAGCCTAGAACATTATCAAATAACATAAAGCAATACAACATATTAACTTCATCATTAAAACACCAGTACAATGCAACCAGAAAAACTTTTTAATCCCTTATACACACTATAACATACATATGATGAACTATACATATAACTATTGATATGATGAACCAATCAATCAAATTTGAAAGGATATATAAAAAAATTGCTATTAAAAAACGTAAAATAAAATAAAAAATTTGAATTAGAAATTTTTCTTTTAAAATAAATTTTTTTGGGGAGCCCCCAACATTCGGGAGCTCCTAGGTCCGGGCAGCATATTAACTACCTATACTCTAGTTCAAGCAATAGGGAAATTTCAAGCCCGCTGATTCGTTGGTTTCTTCCCGTCATCTATGACATCACTTAGCGCAACTTTCAAAGACTTGATATGGTGTCGCCATCTTTTCCTCTGAAATTGAATCGTTCCATTACAATATACTATTTTAATTAAAACTTTTTAGAGCGTTCATGAATCAATCGTGAAATAACTCGAATATGATATTCTAAGTCGAGTTCCAAAAGTATATTTTTATTATGAAAAATATACTTAATGTATTTAAATGAAAACTTCTAACTTTGAACTTTTTATAACAAGTTAAAGGAAACGTTGATGAAAAAAAACTTTAAAAAAAATTTAAAATATAATGGTAAGTACTTTGAAACTTTTATGAAATATGTAACATTTTTTTTTTTTTTTTTTGGGGGGGGGGTTATTTTACTAGAACTTGCATTTAAAGATATAAATTGGTATGAGTATTGGTATGGTATTTTATATATAAAAAAAATCCTTGGACAATTTGAGAGTAAGATACAGGGTGAATCTTATTAAACTTTAATTGGAATGAATAAATTTCTCAAACGGCTTAAAAATATTAGATCTTCTGGCAGCTGGGAAAGCTTTTTGCATACTGCTGGTAGTAGCATACCTATTAGAAGAAGAAATGGTGCTGCTATTATATATATATATATATATATATATATATATATATATATATATATATATATATATATACACACATATATATATATATATATATATACATATATATATATACATATATATATATATATACATATATATATATATACATATATATATATACATATATATATATATATACATATATATATAAGTTTAATAAAATTCACCCAGTATCTTACTCTCAAATTGTCCAAGGATTTTTTTATATATAAAATCGTACACACAAAAGTAGCAATTTTTTATTCTATTCTACTTACATCGCCACACATGGAAAAAATATTGTGTCTTCTGAAAAAAAATCCAATACAATTAAAAAGCGAAGCAGTGAGACTTTAATACATTCCGTTTTTGCCACTTAGTTTAATATATTACACAGAGACAGTTTTTTGTAGAATTTTTCATAAAATTAAGTTTCTATAATTCATTGGTTTTAAAGCGTCAGAAACATTGAACATATGATGCAATATATTTTTCCAGTGGTCTCCTTTTTACACCATCATCTATGTGTGTGAGAGAGAGTCGCACTGAGGGGGAAAAACAGATCGGTAAATTCATATAATGGCTAAAAAAAATTGCATTAAGATTTCTTTAAGTAATCCATTAATAAAATTGAATATATCTTGAAAAGGCAAATTTAAGTTTATATAAAAAAATAGATTAGTCAGTGGTAAAAATATGTATTCTTGCAAAATAATACACAAATTTACCCATACCAATTTATATCTTTCAATGCAAGTTCTAGTAAAATAAATCCTCCCCCCCCCCAAAAAAAAAAAAAAAATTTTACATATTTCATAAAAAATTCAAAGCTACCATTATATTTTAAATTTTTTTAAAAGTTTTTTTTTTCATCAAAGTTTTCTTTAACTTGTTATAAAAAGTTCAGTGTTAGAAGTTTTCTTTTAAATAATTAAGTGTATTTTTCATAATAAAAATATACTTTTTTAACTCGACTTAGAATACCATATTCGAGTTATTTCACGATTGGTTCATATACGCTCTAAAAAGTTTTAATCAAAATAGTATATTGTAATGGAACGATTCAGTTTCAGAGGAAAAGATGGCGCCACCATATCAAGCCTTTGAAAGTTGCGCTAAGTGATGTCATAGATGACGGGAAGAAACCAGCGAATCAGCGGGCTTGAAATTTCCCTATTGTTTGAACTCGAGTATAGGTAGTTAATATGCGTCCGGGCCTAATGGAAAATCAGGGCCTGATTGCAAGTTGCTACTCTCAATACGTCATCAAAGTCAGAATCAATGAGCCGATTTCTATATACATTTTCCGCAAATTTCATTTCGGAATCTCATGGTTCACAAAGATACGTTGATGAAAAAAACGTAAGTAGTCGATGGGCACATTTTTGAACAGTCTTTCATATACTAATATCCAAAATTCAGCCTTCTCCTTTCACTCTCTCTTTTCATTAAAAATAACTTCCAGATTCGTATCGTTTTTGAACTGGATAAAGTCGTCAAATAGCTTTACATAATCGTATCCCCAATAAGGCTAGTTGGGCAATAACTGCTGTTTCTAAATGCCGGGGATTTTCTACAAGGCACAGACAAATCTTAATACTTCGTAAATCCCGAAATCTGCTCTTAAGGCTGCTGTGTACTAACTCTATTGGATTCGCTCATCTCAATGTTAAACTATGTAGAAAATATGTCCAATGATTGGAGACTTGGATTTAAAGATTTAAAATAAAATATTGTACTCCATAATAGCGAAAGAAATGTTACACCTTGGAGCATTTTTCTAACAACAAGCAACAACAACAACAAAAAATCAAATATTTTTAAATTTAAATTATCCGGGGAGAAAAATCTGGTATAGTGTGCTTTAAACGCTCCTAAATTACTTTGCAGGGCTGCCCATAGACTTTACGGTACCTGGGGCAAACTTCTATCGGGGGGGGGGGGGTAAGCAGGGTCTTTTTATCGCATGGGCAAATCGGGACTTTGCCCAGGGCCCCCTGATGCTAGGGGCCCCCCAAACCCCTTTTGGTGTATGCACCTAGTACTTCTAATAGTATGTATAGCCCATGGATAGTTCTTATTTTTATAAATGTTCGTAAGGGGGGGCCCCAAATAGCATCTGCCCAGGGGCCCCCAGCATTCATAATCAGGCCCTGGGGGTAAGGGGCTCCAAGAAAAATGGAAAAAAAGCGAAAACACACATTCAAATTAAGTTACTGATTCTCAAAATTTAATGATTAAACATAATTACTATATTTCATTGTACTGCTCTCTTGTTATATTCTCCATTAAATATAACAATATTTACACCAAAAAATAACATTTAAATACATCCAACAACTTAGTAATTCAGCAGATATTTAGATTATCAAATGAGGTATTATAAATAGGCCTTGAAATCCTTAGACTATAATAAAAGTTACTAAAACAGAAGAGGAAGTGGTAAATTTAAAACTTGAAAGAAAACTGAAAATACTTGAATTTGAACGATTTTAAAAGTTAGAGGAGTAAAGGTCTGCTGAATGTCTAAATAAATGACAATCTAATTTCTTATCTATAAGTATATATAAAACAGTTCCGTAACTGATTGACCGACTGACAGATAACCCACAGACCAAACCGCTGGAATTTTGCATGGCGATTCTTCTTATAGTGTAGGGGTGCACTAAGAAAGATTTTTGAAAAATTCATCTTAGATTTTTTAAATTAAATTTTTAAGCTGTTTTTTGTAACATTCTTTGAAGTTTTCATTTAAAATAATAATCTGAGGGTTATAAAATTTATATCACGAGAAAGATCATAAAAAGTCCTTTAAAATGAAACCTTTTTTCAAATCTTTACCTCCATTTTCTGATTTTTGGTGAATTTTTAAAGATTAAATTTTAGAACTTAATTTATTAAATGCTGATCATGTGGTTTCTTTTCTTTTTGTGATACTTAAATTCATTTATCGTCACGTGCATAACAACGAAATAAATTGACGAAAAAATTTAAAATACGGTGAAAGATAAAATTTAACCACTAGACTAATTAAGATGGCAGTTTTTTAAGAATTTAATTCAAAATAGTATGTTTTATGGATATTAAACATACAAATTAATTGCATGCATTGACCGTTGTATTTAATTTGAATATTTTCTTCTGCATTATTTTGTCTATAAAAATAACTGTTACGATTCTTTTAAAAAATTTATAATTTTTTTTTATGGGGGGGGGGCATTAATTAAATACATTGACCGTTGTATTTAATTTGAATGTACTCTGTAGCGAAGCACGGGTATTCAGCTAGTCTAACATAACAAAAGGGAGCGCTGCAGGCGACTGCCGGTCGAACGGGTCGAACGTTGCGAGGGA
Organism: Dolomedes plantarius; assembly: GCA_907164885.2. Classification (NCBI taxonomy): domain Eukaryota; kingdom Metazoa; phylum Arthropoda; class Arachnida; order Araneae; family Dolomedidae; genus Dolomedes; species Dolomedes plantarius. The sequence continues at coordinate 127,248,724 of OU015491.1, read as the reverse complement.
AACGGAGGTGAACTTGACTTTTACGTATGTTTTGGGACTTGCTAAAGGAAACATAAATTTAATTTTTGCTTCTTCATAAAGATGAAACTATCTATCTAATACCTTTCATCCACGAAGCTTTTTTGCTATCTATTTTAGTACTTCGTACTGTCTTCAATTTATTAGAGAGAATGTAGTTTTATAGCAGTTAGAACTAAACAGATATATTTTTCATTAAAACTAAATCGCGTATTTTTCGGAAGACTATTTTGGAGTAAGAGAAATCTAATTAATCGAATAATTAATATATATATATATATATATATATATATATATATATATACAGTCGAACCTCCATATATCGAAGTAGCAAATTGCGCGAAAAAAATTCGATATATAGAATTGAGCTTAGTCTTATCATAATTCTCCTAAAAAAATTAAAGCTAATTTTCATATATGAAACTCCATTTCTTATTTATATGCGAATATCATTAAATGAAAGTTAATAACTAAAAAATTAATTAATATGAAAGATTTATTGATTACTACATATCTTTAAAAAAAAATAATGCAGACAGTGGTTACAATGATCATAGTTACATTCTTTAAAAAAAAAACTATGAATATCTTGCTGAACAGTTAGTTTTGCGGAAAGTTCAAAGAAATGTTCGTATTTATTCAGTCCACTAAAAACTTCATCAGGGAGATTTTCCACGAATTGAAGTCCACGACGTATTGTTTCAAATGGCAAAAATTGGGAGATTTATTCTAAAGTGGAATAAAATCTCCCAATTTGTCTTGAAAAAAATTTTGATATATAGAGATTTTTTCGATATATAGAAACAGTTTTTCTATGTAATGAACATGGAGATTTGCTAAGAGTTCGATATATAGAAAATTTCGATATAGGGAAGTTCGATATATAGAGGTTCGACTGTATATATATATATATATATATATATATATATATATATTTTTGGGGGGTGGGCGGCGCTTTTTTCAGGAGATTATTTTGAATTTTGAAGTACGGTACAAGTTTTAGAATTTTCTTTCGGGTGAAATCTAATAAATGAATTTTTTAAATTTTTGGGGGGCCTGGGGCAAAGTGTCTCCAGTTGCCCCCCCCCCCCCTCCCCGACCCTCTGGACGGCCCAGTTCCTTTGGTGGATGAAATTTTTAAAATGAATCCTGTTGCAAGGTGCAGAAAAGCTAAGGCTATCTGAAAATACCATTTTTATTGAATTATCAGCATTTATGTAGCTGTAAATATATAGTAGACAAATTTTCTCCATAGGTTAACATTGAGGGGAGCGAATCCAACAGAATTTGAACACAGCAGCCTTAAATTCCTTGGATAAGGCAGCTAAATAATTTGAAACTATCGTATAATTTTCTCGATAAATCTCAATACCCTCTTATTTAACTTTTGTTGCAGATTTTAAAAACTTAGAGATTGCCAGATGTGTACAAAAGTATCTACCTGATAAGGGGTGTGAGTGTTTCGGGTAGTACATAATAGCTTGGCCTGCCGCAGGTCGAGTATGCTTGATCTACACTAGATGTAAAGTCTACCAGTTCAATTTCTTAATATTTGCCAAAACAGTTCGATAGAGTTTAAAAAAATGGAAACAATAAAAAATAATTGATACAATGAAATTAAATTATTTCGTTAAATGGTGGAATTAATGGAAACAGGATTTTGGTAACTAAATTCGGTCTCGAATATTTATTCTGTGTGGAATAGTTTTCCTCATTATTACAAACACGTAAAATTTTTTAAAATGAACGGTCTAAACAGGGCCTGATTTCGAAAATTCTTGACTAAAGGCACATCTCGGGATGGGACCCCCTAACACTAACGTGGACATAAAATTTCAAAAATTGACACACACACACACACACACACACACAAAAAAAAAAAATCATGAATCATTGTGAAAGTACCATTTTACCAAGAATAGGCTATTTGAAGCGTGGAAGCCTAGAACGTTATCAAATAACAAAAAGCAATACAACATATTTACTTCATCATTAAAACATCAATACAATGCAACCAGAAAAACTTATTAATCTCTTATATACACTATAACATATATATGGTGAACTATACATATAACTATACATATGATGAACCAATCAATCAAATTTGAAAGAATATATATAAATAAATATATATATATATATATATATATATATATATAAATTGCTATTAAAAAAGGTAAATTAGAAATTTTAAATTAGGAATTTTTCTTTTTTAAAATTAAAATTTTTTGGGCGCCCCCAACATTCGAAGGCTCCTAGGCCCGGGCCTACCGGGCGGTATGTTATATATATATATATATATATATATATATATATATATATATATATTACATTATATTTATAAAGAATACATATATAAAAAACTCTAATTTCATTTCAGTGATATAAAGGATGCGAACAAAGTTAGAAAAGAAAATTATTATTTCTTAATTATATTTTTCATTTACAGTTTAAAATAAAGAAAAATATGAAATTATAATTTATTCATATATGGTAAATAAAAAAATCACTCCTTATTAAAAAAATATATAATATGCAGTTCGATGTCTTACCTCATGATAGCAGAAAACGGCTTTTATTGCAGTCCACAACTTCAATTTTCCAGTCAACGGCGTCGCAGTAAGGGAACGACGGGTTCGTAGCACAAGAGAAGTAGACACGCGTGGTATTAACCAGGATTACACAGAACAGTCTGAACGAAGTCCCTGGTTACAGGTTTTGCATAAACATTAAGATTTGAAGAAACTTGTGAAAAAAAATCTATCCATTTCCCACGACGCTAACGCCGCCTACAGTGTAGTAATAGTATCTTTCAAAATAGTTTCACCACCCCCCGGGCACCCCTGTTTTCGCAACACAATATTCCGATTTGCATGAAAGGACCTTTCTACTGTACAACGTGACTGGAACAAAAGTTGAAGAATCCGTCGAAATTACAATAGGCAGCTTACTTTCATTTGTTATGAGCTATCTACCCTTCACTCCATTCTGTATGAGGGATTCATCGTGAAAACACCTGTCACTTCTTTCACAAAAAGACATCTTCACTGACATAGGTAAACGTATTGCCACATGGGCAGTCAACAGACCTAATTATTTGACCATTATTTGATCTCGTTTTCCTTCTACTATAAGGTGCAATGTTGTCTGCAAAATACTTTCAAAATATTCGCTATTTGATAATTAATATTTATGATACCATCCATATGTTTGCTAGTTATAGCATATATGTTTATACTAGCTGAATACCCGTGCTTCGCTACGAAGTACATTCAAATTAAATACAACGGTCAATGTATACAATTAAGGCCAAAAAAATTATAATAAATACAAGGTCAATGTATGCAATTAATTTGTATGTTTAATATCCATAAAACATATTAATTTGAATTAAATTCTTTAAAAACTTCCATCTCAATTGGTCTAGTGGTTAAATTTTATCTTTTACTGCATTTTAATATTTTTTTGTCAATTTATTTCGGTGTTATGCACGTGACGCAAAATTAATTTAAAGTATCAATGTATTATAGGCGAATGTCTTCACGACAAGTGCCTCCACATTGGTTTAAAAAATAAATAAATAAAAAATTAAAATATCACAAAAAGAAAAGAAACCACGTGATTAGCATTTAATAATTTAAATTATAAATATTAATCTTTCAAAATTCACCAAAAATCGGGAAATGAAGGTAAAAAATCGGAAAAGATTCCATTTAAAGGAATTTTTAAGATCTTTCTCGTGATATAAATTTTATAACCCTCAGAATATTATTTTAAATGCAAACTTTAAACAATGTTACAAAAGCAGCTTAAAATTTTAATTTAAAAAAAATCTAAGAATTTTTCAAAAATCTTTCTTAGTGCACCCGTACACTATATGAAGAATCGCCATGCAAAATTTCACCCCGTTTGGTCTAGCGCAGTGGTCGGCAAACCATGGCTCGCGAGCCATATGTGGCTCTTTGGTTCCTTGAGTGTGGCTCTTCTACAAAATACCACGTGCGAGCGCGCACGTACAGTGAGATTGAAACTTCGTGATGACTGGTTTTCTTATTTCTATTTTTATTATTACCATACTTTTATTAACTCGCTTTCTTCTTTGTTTGTGTGTGTATGTTTGCCCGGTACAAATCTTGCAATCGATTTTTATCTAACTTCCCGACTAGCTAGACATTTGAAACTTTTAGAATAGATCAGAACACAATGACAATACATTATTTTAATACGTTTAGCCATCTTTACGCAGAATTGAATTCTTTTTCAGTTAATTTTGTTTTGTAGACTGGTGCAGCCATCTTTCGGCCGGGACGGGAACGAAAAGTTAAACGCAAGTTAACTTCCAATTAACTTTATTTTCTTTCAAGTTGATGGGATAATTCATCAAAAAATTTTAAAAAGTATTTATTAATACATAGAATTGTCAAGTTTATATGATTCAACAGAAAATTTAAAAACATGGTACATAAAAAGTTCTTTTTAATCTTGTAATTATCACATACTTAGATGGTGTTTATGTGTCTTTATCTTTAGGCGAGTGCTCTGAAGCGACTTAATAAGAAAACATTTCTAGAAAGATTAAATGTCAAGACTTATCGTCAAGTCGTATCTTTGCATCGTGTTTTACAATGTATTACTTCCGAGAGCGTGTCCCCGTAGAAAAACACTAGACTAGTCAAAATGGTCTTCGAATATAACCAACCAGCAAGTGGAAGATCTTAAATTAGTTTCAGCTTTATCAATAGTAGTTGATGAGTCTTGTGACATAAATGATACAGCGCTAGTTTCACTTTTTGTACTATTTATTTCATCTACGGGTCCTAAAGAAGAACGGTTAGAATTATTGTCACTCAAAGGTCAAACACGTAGAGAGGATATAGCAAATGCTGTAATTAAGTGCATTGAAAAACATCATATTCTACTCGATAAAATTGCCTCAATTTCAACAGATGGGGCGAAAAGTATGACCGTCGTAAGAAACGGGTTTGTTGCTATTTTGAGAGCAACAAAATTCATCTAGAAGCAGTGACACGCGAAGCAATTTTAAACGACACGCGAGACGATCACATTGTTTTAACATCCATTTAACTTTTCAAATTTTGAGTTTCATTCGTCGAACTGAGAGATCTATAATCTAATTTGTACTAGAAATAATTTTTAAAAAATAATTGTTTGAAATAAATTTTTTCAAAAGAAATACTATTTGACGAAAGATTCTCCCAATTTCGAGAAATGGAGGAAAGTTAAATTATCCTCTTTCGATTGGCTTCAAATTGATAACTTAGAAACGGAAATGGTTGAATTTCACAACAGTGTTCTACGGAGGAATAAATTTGCAGAAATAAACGTAAACTTAGAAAAAAAAATTACAAGATCTGGAAAATTGTGACGAATATATTTTAACAACAAGCACTGAAAAATATTATTTTAACTGAATGGAACTCGTTGCCTAATTCGCTAATGTCGATGAAAAACTTTGCAAGAGCTCCTTTGACAATGTTTGGATCAACCTGCGTTTGCGAACAGTTGTTTTCGACAATGAATTTTATTAAAAGTAAGAATAGAAATCGCCTCGGAATCAACTTGTCCATTGAGTGCGAACGATTAAAAGTTACAAATATCGAACCACGTATAAATAAATTATCGTCCGAAAGACAACAACAAGTGTCACATTAAGTTCGATAATTTTTGTACTTATTTTCTTCCTGATACTGATGGTTTTAAACAAATCATAATAAAAAGTAAAATTTGTTTTTTGTTTTAAATATATATCGTATAATTTTTTTTAATTTCCGAAGGTCTTCCAAAGAAAGAAAATACTTTTTTTTTGTGACACGCGGTTTTAAGTTCTGCGGTTTCAAGACATTTTTTGACACGCGTTAGAAAAAGGTTCGCCATCCCTGAACTAGGAGATGCGAAGCCATTGTTCATATACGTGTTTGTCTGTCATTGTTATGATTTAATTTTATGGATACTTTACAATTTAATTTTATCAATAAATAATATCGATATTAAGTATGATATCAAGTTTTATTCGACATACCTATAGTTTAACTAAGACATAAAACTTCAAATACAGTTTATTAAGTTAATTTTAGGGAGCGCTGTGGAGTGAAAGAAAATGTAGTGTCGAGGATTGAGAAAGGTATGTTGAGATGGTTTAGACATACAGTGATGATGAACGAATGGAGATAGACGAAATAAGCCTACAAAACGAGTGTGGATGGAAGAGTTGGAAGGGGTCGACCTCAGCGAACGTACCTCATTCAGATTGAGGACGTTTTTAGCAAAGGCCACCTTTGGAGTATCCTAATTAAATTAATAACAATGCAGCTACCTATATAGTTTGAGTTTTAAAAAATGTGGCTCTCAAGAGAAATTTCAATCTTTGTACTGTTGACATTTGGCTCTGTTGACTAATGAGTTTGCCGACCACTGGTCTAGCGGTTTGGTCCGTGCATTATCTGTCTGTCAGTCAGTCAGTTACGGAACTGTTTTATATATATAGATAACAAACAATTTTTAAACATATTATATGAGGACTAAACTTAATGATATATTGTATAGAGAGGTAACGACTTGAATAATATAACCATTAGTTTGCATTAGTTTTTTCCCCTTCAAACTGCTTTATTCTGTCCGGTCATTGTTTAAAAGAGCGAGAAAATATTGTTATCATTAAAAGAAGAAATTGCTCAACAATTTTGCAATTAAAATTATTTCGTTGGGAACATTAACATAGAGATACGAAGACTAGTGTGACTTGTACAGTTAACTGTGTTAAGGGCTCGAAAAATTGATGATTTTAATACAGTAAAAATATTGCTATATATAACTATATGACAGTTACATAATATATGCCAATAAGAATATATTTGAAAAACATAAATTCACAATCGGCATTTGAATTTCTTTTCTAAATCCTTAAATCTCTCTCCAGATTGTGATGCACCAATTAGCGACGCATATTTCCTTCTGTGGTCCTGTAGTAAGTCGCGTGTGGGAATTTTTACTCAAATTTCTACCGCCGCTGAGTTATGCTACATTCAAAACCAGCTGAAGTACCCGGCTTTGCCCGGGATTTTAAGAATGTTTGTTAACCGAAATCACTTTAAAAACTAAACACAGTATAAATTACACAGTAAAAAAAAGCATGTGAAATGTTATACACATCTCAGAATTTAGGTAGATGCAGCATTGTACCACTAAAAGCTGCAAAATAAAAAGTCAAATTGTGGAATAATTGTCAACCAAAATTAAATCAAAAATTAAACACAGTATAAATAACATAGAAAAAAAGCATGTGAAATGTTATACGCATGAATAAAGAAAACCCGATATAAAAAATATAAATTTATAATTAAACTCCTCAGAATTTAGCTAGATAAATATATTTTCAAATCCGGACAAATTAGCAATGAAAATTGAATGGAATCGCTGAAAGTGCTAGCTGTAACAGACGCAAATGCTTATACTAAATCTTACTTTCTGTAACTCATACACGTGCATGTACACGTGCATATTCGTGTATGTTAAGCTGACGCAAAAAGACGCATATGCACAGACACACACACATTTGTACATACATTTAGATTGTTAACTAAAGGCTAATATATTAAAAAAAAAATCGTCTAAAAGTGAATTGAAAAAAATAGGGGGGGGGGGGGATGATGTAGCAAAGTGACAGTTTCTTACTTCATCCCAATCGGCAACATTATTAATAGATAAAAGTGTTAATATTTGATTAACTTGATTAATTTGCAATATAAACTCAACATGAAAATTCACAAAATAAACTTAAAAAAAAAAAAAGCATGATCAGAGTGACTACCACGTGGTTCGTTTCAACTGCATGGATTGAAGATTTGAAGGTAAGGGCAGAGCAGTGGCGTACGCAAGGGGGGGTTGATGGGGGTTATAACCCCCCCCCCATTGGTTCTGATTACATATATTATTAAATTAGGTTTACGCTTTGCACTGATTGCTCAAAACTACTCTTTCATAGTCATAGTCCAGTCCAATTAGCTCAAAATGGCTGCGAATCATGAATTAAATGAAGGGGTTGAGATTTTTTCAGGAATGTGTGGGGTTTGGTTCCCTGAGAAACACCTAATAAAGTCCCCTCGATTTCAGGCGCCGCGGGGTAGGGGGTGGGGTGGGGGTCCAAAGGTCACTTTTTTCAGTTTTCGGCGTTTATCTCGAAAACGGTGCATCGCACGGAAAATTGTCAAGCACAAAAATTAAAGCTTATAAAATTCCCTTCCAAATGGTATATCCATGGTTGTACCCAAGTGTTACCGTTTTCGAGATATGAGCCGTTGAATATGAAAAAATTTCAAAAAAAGTGGTAGCGGTTCAGGTATCTCGTCAAACTTCCTCTAACTCTTTCCCCTTCCATTTCTCAGAAAACTCGTGATAGAGAAAGTTGTATAGCGAAAGATTTCCTTCAAAAATGTGTATAGTTATGCCGATTTATCTTCACCAGGTAAATAGTTAGAGCGTTTTGAAGTTTAGGGGTACTTTTCAACATTTTGCTAGTAAAATGCTCGTCACTCAAGTTTCGTTTCCAAGGTCAGAAACTCTTTTAATCACTTTGTATGCTGTTTAATTAGATACGTATAGTATTCATAACCCATATAAATAATAAATTATGTATACCAGTACGTATAATGTATATCTCATAATATACAGAAGAACACTTGTAGTACAAATGAGAAAGTAAGAAAACAAACCAAAATGTATAAAAGTTGTTCATATAATCAAAAAATGGTTATTAAAAGTAGGTTAAAACAACAGTTACTTACATTAAATATATTATATACAATTTACTTCATCAACTGCTTTCCTATATATTAAAAGCCGTCAATCTGATACTTCGGAAAATGTTTCAAACAAGTCAAAGTCTTCACTATCATTTTAGCTTCTGTAGAATGTCTGAATTTTCACGAACTGATTTCCCACAAAGGTGGCATCCCACTATAATGCTACGATCAAAGTCACTAAGCTCCTTTGACATACTCATCGTCTCACAAACGCATAAATATGACCTGATAAACCACTACCAATACATTTATAGCTTTCGGTTACGCATCAAATTACGCCACCTGCTAGATCCACTTCTTTAGGGGGGTGTCCGGATACTTTTGGCCAGATAGTGTATAACGTATTATTGAATATTAATGAATTATATAAATTATTAAATTTACTTAATGGGGTCAGTTCGAGTAAAGAAAAATGAAAGGTACTTGTGGTGATTGAGATCATGCTCATGGTGATTGAGATCATGCGTGCTTTGGCGGGGCCTGGAACATGAGCAGGATCATTCGTTCCTCAGCTTCAGCAATGTCTCCTGGTGAAGATTTGGAGTCATAAAACAGTTTGGCGATGTTTGTTGTTTCATTGGCACACCGCTGGAAACATTGTACTATTGCTGCTTTGCTTTTACCATAAATCATTGATGTAGTGTCATATCCTGAGAAACTATGGATGCAGAGAATGTACTGGCTGAATGATAAGACCTGAAGATGTTGGGAAGAGTAGAGCCTGTCTTCTGTGTTGCCCCGTCCGGCCTTCATGAAAAACACATTCGTGTCTCGTGGGGTGAGTGCCACAAGTAAGACGAGCAGGTCTTACCAATCTACTATCACCACAGTTGAATGAGAGGTGTTTTGCCACCCACCTCTGACAATACTGCAATCAGCATCTCCTTTGGCTGTAGTAGACTGTATATTTCTTGCACCGAAGGCCTGAACTAACATAGTAATGAGCTTGGTTTTGTTCCTTTCATTGGAAAGGAAGTTTTCCTGATGAACAGTAGCCACCATGTTCTTATTGAAGTCAATATCCACTGATGTTTTACTTGATGCTCTCCGATGTTGTTAGTCTCTTTCCGTGGAGTTCGTGTCTTCATAACCATCAAAAACCACAGCTGAACTGCTGCCGTAATGGTTGATTATGTAAGATACATATTGATCGCAGATGGAGGCGAAGGTGGTGTTGGTGTTCCACTTTACTCTATGAAGCAGGAAGCCGCCATCGATTACCGTGAAACTGTTCTTCACATTGATCAGTTGATTACATTTTGGAAAAGCATCAGACAGTGCTGACTTTTTGATTTTTCTCATTATCCCCTCGGCGAATAGAGACATAGGGTATGGGGCTAACTCGTACGTTAGCAACTTCTCTACATCCCCTTCTTTCTTCCTGGTGATCAGAGTTCTTTGAAATAGCATCAGAGGCTCTACCACCACTACCTCATCATTAACTTTCATCATATTGCTCATCGCAACTAAAGGAACGACTGAGTCCTTCTTGGATTGTTTCACTTCTGAGAAATTCCTTCCAACAAGAGTGCTGATTGTGCGGGTTCCAATTTCCAAGGCCTGGTAGCAGTTGACGTTACTTGTTCCAATTACTCCCGTTGAAAGTGACATCAAACAATTACGTTTAACAAAAGGCGGGTGATCAGCCAACCATTGAGCAAGCTTCCTTCTGTCTAGATCATCTCTGGTTATGTGTGATGCTCGAAACTCAACATGTTGTTCTCCGCTTGCAGTATGGACGCCACAAAACATCTCAAGTGAACTACATATTGCTGTAGCTGTGCGTGCTCCCACAACTCATTTCGCCAACACCGAATCACTAAAGCCTTCCCCACGTGTTAATTCTCCTTCACTCTTCATGTCACACATGATTGTCACCTCAATTGCCATGTCAGACCACACACCAGCCATTGGTGTTCCAGTTATGTTGACAGTGAAGTATCCACGATCTATAAAATCCTGTTTAAGTTGAAGGTGGGGAGTTGTTAGTCCCAGCATGTGTTGTACATATAGGTGAGTACACTTTGCATAATGAAAATGCCCGCTGGCATGGAAGTAAGGTAGCATCAGTTGGGAGCATATCATATGATCTTCCCAGTTGCGCTGTGCTGCAATGAATTTTTTCATCAACACCACCATTTCAAAGTACTGGACCCACAAAGCTGCTGTTGGCCCATTACCTTTGAGACGTGACAATTCGTTGCTCAATTTCCACTGAATGCTGACAAGGGAGGTATTTGTGGAAATGTGTTGTGGAATAATTTATACTGTCGTCTGAAGTAACTGAACTGCTACTTCTTTTTCATACGGTGTGATATCTAAATTTTCCAAAATGATCTGAGCTAAAGTGACACTTTTATGCATTTTGGTTTGTTTTCTTACTTCCTCCTTTGTACTACAAGTGTTCTGTACATTATGAGATATAAATTATACGTACTGGTATACATAATTTATTATTTATATGGGTTATGAATACTATACGTATCTAATTAAACAGCATACAAAGTGATTAAGAGAGTTTCTGACCTTGCAAACGAAACTTGAGTGACGAGCATTTTACTAGCAAAATGTTGAAAAGTGCCCCTAAGCTTCAAAACGCTCTATTTACCTGGTGAAGATAAATTAGCATAACTATATACATTTTTGAAGGAAATCTTTCGCTATACAACTTTCTCTATCACGAGTTTTCTGAGAAATGGAAGGGGAAAGAGAAGAGGAAGTTTGAAGAGATACCTGAACCGCTACCACTTATTTTGAAAATTTTTCATATTCAACGGCTCATATCTCGAAAACGGTAACACTTGGGTACAAACATGGATATACCATTTGGAAGGGAATTTTATAAGCTTTAATTTTTGAGTTTGACAATTTTCTGTGAAACACCTTGTTTTCGAGATAAACGCCGAAAACTGAAAAAAGTGACCTTGGACCCCCCCCCCCCCCCGCAGTGCCTGAAATCGAGGGGACTTTATTAGGCGTTGTTCAGGGGACCAACCCCTACACATTCCTGAAAAAATCTCAACACCTTCTTTTAATGCGAAATGATAACCTAATTTGATTGGACTATAACCCCCCCCCTTTGAAAATTTCTGCGTACGCTACTGCTTGGAAAGTAATCACAGAAATTAAAAATTCTTTTTGCAACACATTCCTATTCGACCGTAGTTTCACAATTCAATAAAATACACTGCTGGCCACTGTAAATGCAACACCCTGAAGGAAACATGCAAATAACATGAAATTTACGACATGCATTAGCGGAGGTGAGATATGCAAATGATTAGAATTTCAGTGCAGACGCACATCACTCGCACCTGTGGCGCCACTTCAAAGCGCTATTTAAGGCTTGGAGATTTCGACGATTTCAAGTTCGGCAATTGTGTTTTTCTTGTGGTTTTTAAAAAAAAAAACGATCAATTATGCCTCGTCGAAAACAGCGATCATCTTTTGATCAAGTATCCGAGTTCGACAGAGGAAGGATAGTGGCCTACCGAGATTGTGGATTATCTTTCAGGGAAATCAGTAGTCGTGTTGGACGAAACCAAACAACTGTAATACGGATATGTGATCGTTGGATGCAGGAGGGTACGACGGACCGGCGTGTTCGATCGCATCCACCTCAGCGCACCACTTCACGTGATGACAGGCAAATTGTGCGCATGGCAGTGACGGATCGCTCAGTCACATCACGAATCATAGCACAGCACATGCAGTCTGTAACGCATCATCCAGTGTCTGCGCGTACCATTCGACGCCGTTTACAGCAGAGTGGTCTGTCCGCAAGACGTCCATTGCTTTGTCTACCCTTGAGGCAGAACCACAGACGTCTCCGCCGCCAATGGTGCGATGACCGAAGGATTTGGACGGCAGAATGGAATGAAATTGTCTTTACTGACGAGTCACGCTTCTGTCTGCAACACCACGATGGTCGCATTCGAGTCTGGAGACACCGTGAAGAGAGGATGCTGAATAGCTGCGTTATGCACCGCCACACTGGTCCTGCACCGGGTATTATGGTATGGGGCGGTATTGGATATCACTCTCGCACACCTCTAGTACGCATTGCCGGTACTTTAAACAGCCAGCGCTACATCTCCGAGGTGTTGGAGCCAGTTGTCCTTCCTTACCTTCTGGGCTTGCCCACAGCCATATTTCAACAGGATAATGCGCGACCACACGTGGCACGCATTGTCCAACGGTTCTTGGTCAATCGCCGGATTGAATTGCTTCCCTGGCCGCCTCGCTCTCCGGATCTTTCGCCGATAGAAAACATGTGGTCCATGGTTGCTCTACGATTGACCCAGATTCCATCCCCAGCTGCCACAGCAGATCAACTTTGGCAACGTGTGGAAGCTGCTTGGTCTGCTGTACCCCAAGAACTCATCCAAAGTCTCTTTGAATCAATGCCGAGGCGTGTGGCAGCGGTGATCTCCAACAATGGCGGCTACTCTGGTTACTGATTTTGGCAGGAACCACACTTCACAGAAGTCTATAAATTTAATCATTTGATACTTGGTCAACATGTTATCTACAAAATAAATTTTGTTGTGATATCTCTTGTCTTTCTTGGTGTTGCAATTTGGGTGGCCAGCAGTGTAAAAAAATCGAATTTTTGGACAAATTTTACAATTTTGAAAGTACACTGTCCCCTTAATATATATTTATTACTTAAGTGTTTTTCTCACGGTCGACAAGGAAATTTTATTGGTCATTAGATAGTTAAAAAACTTGCACTGGACCGTTCTGTCGTTCGGCGGACGGCAAATAGTCCAAACGAAGATGGTATCTCTGCCGGAGGTTAGCAAAATGTACAGTAAAACCTCTTTTATCCGGCCATCGTTGATCCGGATCTCCGGATAATACGGATCAGATTTGTCGACATTATTTTTATTTAATGTTCCCATTATATAATAATTTTTAAGTATGATAGCAAGAACATAACTGCAACTAAGCCAAATACAGCAGACCTCTGGAGAGAAGAGACCTGAGACCGGTTTTAAGGTTGCTGCCTCGGGGAGGTCGATTCTCAAAATGAGGGGTCGGGGATAATCAACACCACAGTACCATTTCCCTCGGAAAGCATTTATCGCTCTTTAGGCATTAAGAAAATTATGAAGGTTTTAATTATTTAGGCTTTAAGAAAACCATCGCATGTTTTGGTTTCCATTTTCATGTAATCAACGTATTTTGGGACTTTTTACCCTGCATCGTATTACTTACTATTTCCCGAAGTAATGTAAGGGAGTTTCAGAAAACCTGAATAAAATTTAGAGTCATGCTTATTTTTATAAATACTGGATCATACAAAAATTTATTATTATAGATACAGATTTCAAGTATTTTGGTTTTGCAACTGTTATTTTTTCTTCCGCCAAAGGAGACGCGATCTTTTTCGGTAATTTTGTTTTCATTTAAGGGGTCTCGGGAGTCTTACTTTTTACTGAAGGTGCAATTTAGCATCATGTCACATTTAGTTTTATTTCTCATTCCCTATAAAACATAAATACATGAAATTTTTGCCACTGAAAGCTTAATATATGTTCAATGTAGAATAATTATTTCAATGTTATACAACTGGTATTTTAATTAATTTTCCATTTTTAATTTTGATGAAAATTTTAAAATTGTGTTTTGGCTTGCATCCATTGCGCGCAAGACTGTAGCAAAACTATTGGTTCTAGATTCCCAAAAAATATTGATAAAGTTGTAAAACTAATGTATATTTAACGTATACTCCATTTTTAAGCAATTGAAAACTTAAATTTTTTTAATTTGAATTAAAATTACAAAACTTTGGAAAAATGCATTTTTTTTATTGAAAACATGTTAATTTTAAATAATTAATGCAATTAAAAATATTAAATTTGAAGTATACATTATTCCTTGCATCAAAATAAACGTATTCACCAAGTTTTATAGAAATTGCTTTATCAGTTTCTTTATCAGTCAAAAAATGACTGCAAAAAAGACACACCTCTAGTATAATTTTTCCCCCTCCAAATATCGGAATAGAACTGCACTTTAAAAGCCCCGGCCTTAGTTTTTGCGGGGCCCAACTGCAGAAATTGCGATAAAAATATAATGTACAGATATTTTGATAAAAATATAATTACACACTGGCCTGTGGCGGCCTTGTGGTACAGCGCGCTGGCTTTCGGTGCTGAGGGTGCTCGGATCGAATCCCGGCGTTGCGCCACTAAAAATGCCTCCGTTTATGTCGTCCCTTTATAGAGGGGGTAGTGCTGGTCCGCTTATATGGCACCTCCATAATAAAATATTTGAAAGTGGTGTATGTCCACTTTAAAAAAATGAGTTAACGGTGATTTTAGTAAGATATAGACACCTTTTTTTCGTACGATTTTTTCATAAAGTATACAAAATAATTTTGGCTATAAAATGTTATCGCAAAAAAAATTTTTTAAGTGGAATAAGTCCATTCCTAATAATTATAATAAAAGCAACTTGCTTATTGCAATTATTATTGATTATTACGACTTAGAGTACACTACGCTTTAGCATATATTACTTAGCTAGTGTCTTAAAAACAACATCGTTAACAAGATAACGGTATTATTGTTCTGATTAAGTGGTCAGAAGTAATTTCACTGATTTTGTTTGGTTTTCTTTCGCAATTCCTACTGTTTGGTTTATGTTTCTTATACTAATAGATTGCAGCGTGAGTATTATTTAAATATTTTTATTAAAGCAGAAAATCAAAGTTTTAGATAAATAACATTTAAAACAGTTGTTACAATGAGTTCACATACCTATAAAAAAGACGATAATATGTCAATTTGGTCTGATAGTGATGTTGGTAAGTAAGAGTTTACATTAAAATATCCATTTCACTGAAGCTAATGTATATAAAAATATGGACTTGAATTTCCACTTGTTTTTATTTTTTATAATATGTTATTTTTGAAAGTGGTATAAGTCCATTTGGAGCTTAAAAAAATCGTTTATTTTTTAAATAATTTTAATAATTATTATTTCATAGTAAATTTTAAAAGGTGTATAGTGTTAAAAACATCACTCGAATTGATTAACGTTTGCCAATATTTTTAAATTCATTCAAATACAAACCTTTAAATATCTCGATACGTGAAAAATGGACTTATGCCACTTTCAAAGATAACAACTCATATGTTAAAGCCATTTCAGTTTAGACATATTTTTAATTTTTTAGATCAAATAGGTTCAACTGGCAAGGTCGGTCCTGCCCTTTAAAGTGTACTACCCTAATGACCTCTTCTAATCAAAATTCAAAATTAACTTTATCAAAACTTTAAAATTTTCCCCATTTTCCGCAATTTGAATAAGGAAAATTTTCTTCAAACTTTAATTTCCCCCTCTTTGAAATATTTTCTCATAACTTGGTTTTTGTTAACTTTTAAACTGGTCAAAAATATGCCTAATAAAAACGGGAAAGATGTTTTGCTTGATTGTAAATTTATACCTTGGAATATAGACTTCAGAAATGAGCATTTAAACATTTCAAATTATACAGCACATCACCCTACTCACGGCAGTTAATATTCCAAAAGGTATAATACACTGCTGGCCACCCAAATTGCAACACCAAGAAAGACAAGAGATATCACAACAAAATTTATTTTGTAGATAACATGTTGACCAAGTATCAAATGATTAAATTTATAGACTTCTGTGAAGTGTGGTTCCTGCCAAAATCAGTAGCCAGAGTAGCCGCCATTGTTGGAGATCACCGCTGCCACACGCCTCGGCATTGATTCAAAGAGACTTTGGATGAGTTCTTGGGGTACAGCAGACCAAGCAGCTTCCACACGTTGCCAAAGTTGATCTGCTGTGGCAGCTGGGGATGGAATCTGGGTCAATCGTAGAGCAACCATGGCCCACATGTTTTCTATCGGCGAAAGATCCGGAGAGCGAGGCGGCCAGGGAAGCAATTCAATCTGGCGATTGACGAAGAACCGTTGGACAATACGTGCCAACTGTGGTCGCGCATTATCCTGTTGAAATATGGCTGTGGGCAAGCCCTGAAGGTAAGGAAGGTCAACTGGCTCCAACACCTCGGAGATGTAGCGCTGGCTGTTTAAAGTACCGGCAATGCGTACTAGAGGTGTGCAAGTGATATCCAATACCGCCCCATACCATAATACCCGGTGCAGGACCAGTGTGGTGGTGCATAACGCAGCTGTTCAGCATCCTCTCTTCACGGTGTCTCCAGACTCGAATGCGACCATCGTGGTGTTGTAGACAGAAGCGTGACTCGTCAGTAAAGGCAATTTCATTCCATTCTGCCGTCCACATCCTTCTGTCAACGCACCATTGGACTGCGGAGACGTCTGTGGTTCTGCGTCAAGGGTAGACAAAGCAATGGACGTCTTGCGGACAGACCACTCTGCTGTAAACGGCGTCGAATGGTACGCGCAGACACTGGATGATGCGTTACAGACTGCATGTGCTGTCCTATGGTTCGTGATGTGACTGAGCGATCCGTCACTGCCATGCGCACAATTTGCCTGTCATCACGTGAAGTGGTGCGCTGAGGTGGATGCGATCGAACACGTCGGTCCGTCGTACCCTCCTGCATGCAACGATCACATATCCGCATTACAGTTGTTTGGTTTCGTCCAACACGACTACCGATTTCCCTGAAAGATAATCCACAATCTCGGTAGGCCACTATCTTTCCTCTGTCGAACTCGGATACTTGATGAAAAGATGATCGCTGTTTTCGACGAGGCATAATTGATCGTTTTTTTGAAAAAAACACAAGAAAAACACAATTGCCGAACTTGAAATCGTCGAAATCTCCAAGCCTTAAATAGTGCTTTGAAGTGGCGCCACAGGCGCGCGTGATGTGCGTCTGCGCTGAAATTCTAATCATTTGCATATCTCACCTCCGCTAATGCATGTTGTAAATTTCATGTTATTTGCATGTTTCCTTCAGGGTGTTGCATTTACAGTGGCCAGCAGTGTAGTTCCAATAGGTAATATAGTGTTTAAAATTTCCTTTCAATTGTAACTGCAGATGTGTATTTCTCCCCATCTGTTTCTTGTAAACACTGCGTTTTCTTTAGACTAAACCATTGGCAATCGGCAGAAAAACACCTGTTCGACTCTTCCTTGGGACAAATGCCGATATTTGGCGAAAAGTGGGGGATGTTTGGTGACAATGTCTTCCTCTCTCGTTGACCTTCGCTTTAACGTTCCACCCCTCATCAAAAAAGAACTCTCCCCGAGTGACGAGTTTTTCAGGGATCTTCTCTTCAGAGGTGGATTGTACTCAGTTTTTAGTTTGATTCAATCTACAGTTCCTGCATAGATTGTACAATCAATTATGGTAATAAAATGCTTTTTGTTGAGTTTAAGAAAGCTTTACTATACTCAGGGTTGGGTTTCTTCCGGAAGAAACTGGTTTCTTCCAGGACAGTGGAAGAAACCGGAAGAAACTGGGAGAAATGAAAAAAAACCGAACAGAAAACAAAACAGATGCTCAAAATCAAAATTAAAATATATTAACTATATAAAAGAATTAAACTCAAAGCATAATATATCAAATCTAAAATGCATAACGTAATTAATATTAAAGATATTAATATATTTTAAAATGCAATCCTTTGTATGAGCTGGTACTGACAAGTTTATTTCCCTCTCCCCCATTTCATTTGCAACTTACCTTACACACCTGCAATGTTTTTATCCTCTCCTATTATTCAAGTCTGGCCCTATAAGGCTAGATCAGTCATAGGTGCTTAGTCATAATGCAGTCAGTCATAGGCACCCATTGATTGTGTCTATGACTACGGCACACCAGTATGCCATATTGTGTGCTGGACATGTAAAGGAGAGTAGGAACAAGTCATTTTTTATTTCTTTGAAGTTTGCATCACCAATACAACAAGAAATGATATGGCATATCAAATAAATTTTAAAATATTTGCAAGTGCAGTGACATACCCAATGAGCTCTACAGGTATGTCAAAATGCTTTTAAATTCTCCAGTTCTGCAGGACTTGAAAGAATTTTTTCTTCTTTTGCATTCATCCATTCTAAGTTGAGAAACCGATTGCAGCATCCTACTGCTAAAAAACTTTTGTTTTGTTATACCATGTTGCACTGTAGTATGGAAAATGAGGAAGTTGGTGGCATTTTTTAATATATAATAATTATTGTATATTTGTTTAAATAATAAAAAATTATGCTGGTTAAATTGAAATGGATAATTTTTAATAGATTTTGTGTATTTTGGTAAAAATTTCTTTTGTTCAGGTGTGTGATCTGATATTGGCTAAAAAACTGATGTAATTATTAATTTAGCATATATAATTAATTAAATTTTTATAGGTCTAATTAAATTTACTTAAGGTTATTTATAAGAAAAATACATTTATTGTATCTTCAAAGTTGCAACTTATATAGTAAATTCTTATAAAAAAAACAGTTTCTTTCATTTCTTCCACTAGTGGAAGAAACCTATTTCTTCCAGCCGGTTTTTTCCATGGTTTTTTCCACTTTGGAAGAAACTTGCCAACCCTGACTAGACTTATCAGTTCTTTGTTAAGAAATGGCGTGAAAAGTTATTTATATATTTTTTTAATGTCTCGTAAACAATACCATGTAATTTTGTTACAAAACATTACAAACATTTTGTTTTTTTTTATCGCAATAAACGGTAAGTCTACTTAGTTAAGGATTTTGTTTTGCTTATTACCCATATTACCCGGATTTTCAATTGTCCGGATTGCCTATGGTCCCAGTTAGTCTAGATAAACGAGGTTTTTACTGTATCTCTTTTTGAAGGCGCTAACTTTCGGAGGACCCTGACAATTAGGGGCTCCAAGCGCGAGCTTCTTACGCCTGTGCGATAAGTATTCGAAAATTACAGCGACAACAGTTTTCGCTTATACGCCTTGTTCAAACTGACGACCGGAAGCTACGGAGCAATACCTGAACACGCAGCCGAGGGTTAATTTCCCATGTTCGGTGACATTTTTCATTCATGTAGGACCCGAGGATGCTGGATATACAGTACAGATCTGCAATCCACTCAAGGCACCCCAAGCCCCCTACGCCTGTGCGATAAATAATCACTGTTTGTACGAGGAGAAAAAAAAAATGAAAACAATAAGCCGGAAGTCAGCTATTCCAAATCTTTAGAACCATAAGAGAGGCAAACCAGTTGAGGTCATTGTTGCTGATAAAAAAAGTTTTCTGGCCAGACTGAACTTGGAGTTAAGTTTTCTCAAAAGATGTACCCAAAAGAAAGTTCACTTGAGAATTTAGAATGTATAAGTTGAACATTTAATTCAGACGTATTCATTATCATAAACTTGAAATTAAAATAATTATAAATTTGAGGACCAAAAAATATAAAATTAATGCTACATAAAAAAAAGAAAGATTGTGCTATGAGCAAGCGTTAAGATAAATTCTCGCAAGCAGGTTAGAGAAAATATCTACATAGGATAAATCCGGACAAATGAGTTTAACGTAATCAACAGTTTTAAATGTATTCGCAAGTATGTAATAACTTTCAGAATAACCATAAAAATCACCATTTTTTTATAGCTTAAGGCATATCGTTTGAGTTATAAACTAATCTCAATCCATGTTCGGTCATGACAAAGTAATTTGGGGCTAAACAAAACCCGATTTATTTTTTTTTATGGGTCCTGAATTCATTACTCTTACTTATCCGGCTTAAGTACCCTAGTCGTAGTGCGTTGGATTTGGGACAAGGGGTGCTCAGTTCGAATCCCGGCGAACGCCATTCTAGGCCGAATATGGGTCCGTTTTATGATGTCATATAGGGTGGGAGAAGGTACGATCCCCTCAAATCGGCCGTGCGAGTTTTCGGTCAGAATTTAGGTAGCACAAGTGAGTGTTGTTGGTTCACCTACACGATGTCTCATTGAAGCAACCAACGAATCTTGCGGATTAAGTGCGAATGTCTCCCTGGGCAAGTACCCCACGTTGACAAACCACGCTTATCCGGTTTAATGTAGTAAATGGTTGTTTAAGTCTACTTTAAGTAGTTACTTATTATTTTTGTATACATATTTAAGTAACTTAAAAGATGCATTCAGTCGGTTCCCTCTTTTATTAATGTCCTCATATATGGTTTCTTTTTTTAACATATTACTTTAAAAACTACCTCTATAGAAGCTCTTAGATGGCCCACGTTTAGAGTTAAGGCCTTCACTTCTGCTCGTTAGCCTTATGTATGCCTCTAGTCTGTGTGTATGTGTGTAATTAGCGTTACTTATAACAGCTATTACACACATACACACAGACTAGACTATAACAATTCTCTTCTTCGGTCGGACGAGGGAGAGAATTGTTATAAGGGGACACTTGTGTTCGGTACAAGAGTCTGTGGGTTCGAGTCCCACACTTGGCATGGAGGTTTGTAGCCATTCGGAATCGGCTTTAAGCTGTAGGTCCTGGTCTAGTTAGCCCTCGTGTAGCGAAAAATAACCGTAGTGCTCCAAACCAAACTATAAAAATTGTCTTAAATTTTATCTCCTACAGACTGTCTAATGAGTGATATCTCTTCAAAATTATACCTCTCTCACCGTCTGTTCTGTGGCCTGCCGCTGTGTGCCTCCGGTTCTGCGGTGCGGGTTTTGTGGGCAGCTTGCTGGGGCTGGTACGCGGAACATCCGCCTGCTGTGGTCTATCCCCCACTGGCAGGAGCGAACTCAGTAGTGCCTTAGTTGCTATGTCGGGTCATCAGCCAGAAAATTATCATCAGCCAGAACCTATAGGTTCTGGCTGATGATAATTTTATCCTTTTCTTAAAAATGTAGGAACCTAAACATGGCGAATGCCATGTGCGAGTCACGACCAGAGACACGGGAAATGCCCATTTCCCGTGCCTCTGGTCACCTCTGAAGAGAAGATCCCTCAGAAAGCGGTCCCTCGGGAGCAGCTCTTTTTTCATGAGGGGGGGGGGAGTGTCAAAAGCAACGGTCAACGGGAGAGGAGGAGACTCTCACCAAACACCCATTTTTGCCAAATAACGGTATTTGCCCCAAGGAAGAGTCGAACAGGTGTTTCTTTCTTCTGTCGTTGGGTAATGGTTTACCCCAGGGATTCCCAAACTTATTTCGTCGACCGCCCCCTTTTCAGAGAAAAAATTACTCACCGCCCCCCTGGAAATTTACCTTCCTATGCGAGTAAACACACATACAATGGCAAATTTTTGGCCTTTTATGTATATATCTTTCTACCTATATAGAACATAGTAAAGAAATATGTTGTTGTAAATAAGATAACTTTAAGCTTAAAATTAAAAAAAATATTTATTAAAATCAAACACTGTTACATTCGCATTATACACAGAAAATTAAGATAACGAAGGATAATAATCGTTTAGTAAATATTACAAATAACTGTAAATCTAATGAAGAGGATGAACTTGGTGCACAGCAATCAATTTATTTATATTCGGCTCTGTTTTAGTGGGTGGCATACCTAAATCACCGCGATTAGCAATTTGCAGTCGGTTTCTGTCTTTAGTTAACATATTTGTGACTGCACTGAACCTACGTTCCACTAAATATGATGAAGAAAACATTATTAAAAACTTTTGCACCACAGCCTATAATCCAGGGTAGAGTGTCGGCAATCTTTTTACAGCCAGAACTGTTGATAGCTGTGTTTAAATTTAAATTTTAATTCTTCATTTGTTTTTACTTGTATTAGTTCTTGAAATTTTACAGCTTCTTCCGAGTTTGATCATGAAAAAGGGTCGAAAACAACGCCCCCTAATTTTCTCTGGGTCTTCTACTGCCCCCCTGAAAGTCTCAAACGCCCACAAGAGGGCGTTATTGCCCACGTTGAGAACCTATGGTTTACCCTAAGAAAAGACAGTGTTTACAAGAGACAAGTGGGAAGGAATACACATCTGCAGTTAACAACTGAAAAGAAATTTCCGACACTATACCTATTGGAATATTAACTGTCGTGATTTGCTGTATAATCTGAAATGTTTAAACGCTGATTTCTTATGTCTATTTTCCAAGTTATTAACTTGCAACTAAGCAAAACATCTTTCATGTTTTCATTTAATTTTTAAA
Organism: Dolomedes plantarius; assembly: GCA_907164885.2. Taxonomy (NCBI): domain Eukaryota; kingdom Metazoa; phylum Arthropoda; class Arachnida; order Araneae; family Dolomedidae; genus Dolomedes; species Dolomedes plantarius. The sequence goes on along the minus strand of OU015491.1, from coordinate 127,225,818 downwards.
CTGGGCAAAAATAGGGCTAACAAAAACCAAGTTATGAGAAGATATTTCACAGAGGATGAAATTAGAGTTTGACAAAATATTTCCCTAGTTAAATTGCGGGAAATGGGAAAATTTTATAAAGTATTGAAAAAATAAGTTGCATGGGATTTTTCATTTAAACAGGTCATTAGTGTAGTCATCATAACATTTTAAAGGGCAGTAAAAAATAAGATATATAAGAAATGCCTTACATAAATTCAAAAACCGAATTTGCCGAAACTCTGATAGTAATCAACTCTGAACAATACATGGAATAAAAAAAATCTATAATTTAAAAAAAACCACTTCAGTAGTGTCATTTTTATAATTTATTCGTGCTGTCATCGGTTTCTGAAAGCCCATTTGTTTTATATTTGCATCAGTTATTCATATAACTGGCCACACTTATTATTTTAAATGAAAACAAAATTATCGAAACAGATCGCGTCTCCTACAGCGAAAGAAAAAACTAATAATTACAAAAACCCAAATACCCAGAAATCTGCATCTATAATAATACATTTTTGTATGATCCCACATTTATAAAAGGAAACATGACTCTAAATTTTATTGAGGATTTCTGAAACTCCTGCACATTATTTCATGAAATAGTAAGTAGTACGATGCAAGGTTAAAAGTCTCAAAATACGTTGATTACATGAAAATAGAAATTAAAACATGCTATGATTTTCTAAAAGTCTAAATAGTTAAAACCTTCATAATTTTTTTAATGCCTTAAGAGCGATAAATACTTTCCGAGGGAAGGGTATTGGGATGTTGATTATCCCCGACCCCTCATTTCGAGAATCGACCTCCCCGAGGCAGCAATCTGAAAACCAGTTCCAGGTCTCTTCTGAAGGGAGGTCTGCAGGGAGTCTGTACTTCTCTTCAAGTTCAGGAGAATTAGGAAGTAAAATGGGAAAATACAATCCATACGCCAAGCCCCCACTGTAAAATATTCCCCCCCCCCCCACGGATTCAGGAGGTTTAATGATTCTTTTAGAACAGTCTCAAGCGATAGAATAAAAAATTAAGAGATAATCACGATTTTTCTATCTGTAAACTAATTATTATCAGAGTTGTAAACTGCAGATTTAAAAACAACAACAGAAAAATACATTTTAAACTGTTATTAACCACAAATGTCGCACTTTTCTGCGGTCGACGCTATTAGTTACTAGATTTTAGCCTGAAAAAAATTATAAAAAAAGTGTCACAAATTAAAAAAAAAATATTGAGGAATAATTTTTTCTTTTTAAACCTACATTTCTTTACCATAATCAGTTTCAGTATCGCAAAGTCTGTAGTGTAAATATACTGGGTTATATATATATAGTATATACAGTTGGCTCTCTGTTTAACGACTTTCAAGGGACCGAGAAAAATCGTCCTTAAGTAGAGATCGTCCTTAAACAGAATTTGTGAAAAAAATAACAATTTTTTTTCACCCTGTACAGGCTTAGGACTATCAATATATTTCTTTATATACTGGGGTGTTTAAAAAAGTTATTTTGATTATCGTTATTATTTTATTCATAAAAAGTTATTTTAAATTACATTTAAAATGAATACAAGCAATACAATGAATTAGGTTTTAAAAAGGTCAAAAAGTGTTGATTGCTTCATTTTCCGCCTTGTTTTCGTTATTCCCTTTTCCAGACTTTCTAAACTGTTAAATGTGTCATTTGACATATTTGATGTAATATAGCGTCGGAGATCATCTAGAGCAGAAGTTGCATCTGTATAAGACGGTGGCATTGTTTCGTTTTCCGTGTCTTCAACTTTACCTTCTTCGTCTGTGACACTGTGTTTTCGTTTACTATATCTTCATAAATTTATTCTACATTTCTGTAATCTGTTGTTAAAACACGTTCATCACAGTTGTAGAAATCTTGAATTGAAACATCCTCATCTTCAACAAGACTTCTCAATTCTTCAGGGGTAATGTCGTCTTCGTTGATTTCTACATCCGTACTTTGCAGTTCCACTACAAGTACTTTGTGAATTCCATTAACGCGAAAGCAGTTTTTTATTATGGATGAAGAAACTTCTTTCCATGTTGATGTTATCATGTGCATTAATTCCAAGTTCATAAATTTTCTAATTTTCATACTGTCAGCCGCATTGTTTATTAATGGATGCTCTTGATTCATGGAACCATTGCAGGACTACCTTATCAAACTCTTCTGATCGGCCACATTGAATTTTCTGCCGTTTGGATTTGGATCCCAAACCAAATTTTTGTGCTGCTTCAAGAATTTTCTCTTTGCTTGCTAGAGTGCCTTTGAGAGTAGACTCGGGTAGCTGAAATTGTCTTGCGAATTGGACTTTTGTTATTCCAACACTTTCTTCCCAGTCTTCAATATTTTCACCTTTTCGTGTAGCGTAAGATGATTTCACTTTGATGCTATTTTGCTCTGCTCACCTAGTTTTGGTACTGGTATGAGCTCCTACACACAACCACGAATTCTCTAAACATGAACACCTTCTTCCCGGAAGGAGTGAGAGAGGGCTGCTATCGGACAGTTCGTAAGTCACATGACAACAGATGGTAGGGACAATAGAGTGATTCAGCTCCCGCACTAAGAGCTCCATGAAAGAATATTCAATCTTCTGAGATCTCCCTCCCCGTTTTTCCCCCTGCAACAAGTCTATGATTGCAACATTGCAAACATCAAGGAAATTCCGGGTCTGTTATTGAAACCAAACTTGTTTTCCGTCACAGAAGGTTACCCTTCTTCAGATAAAATGTTGAAGAAAAAGTTTGTCATGTAAAAAAAATCGTCGTTAAACAGAAACAACGTCGTCTTTAAATAGAGTTTTTTTACGTCGAAGGGGCCGGGACTGGTAAATAACGTCTTTAAATAGAGATCGTCGTTAAGTAGAGCGTCGTTAAGTAGAGCGTCGTTAAACAGAGAGCCAACTGTATATGTGTTTGTGTACGTTTGTTTAAATAACTTTGATAGCTGTGCAATGGAGATTTATTCTATAGTAATAAATTTTACAGGATTTTTAATATGCAGTGTCCCATAATAAGTATGACTTCATTTAATTTTAATTATTATTACCAATAGTATTTGTTTCGACGCAGGCGAATCGTAAAATTTGAACAAGATATATATATAGAGAGAGTGTGAACTAATAGTATGAATTGAAAAAGAAGAGTGGGCTGAAAATTCAATACTCCCTCCATAAATCCCCATTATCTCCAAGTCCTTCTGGGTGCTGACTTTAAAAATTAAAAGTATCGGAGGTATTGCATGAACTTATTCGCAAACTTTCCGTTTAATGAGGAAATGTCATGAACGAGGCGGTTATGCATCTGATTGTGTGCTACTTTTCACATGTGAAAGCGTACGTCAGCATTAATACTATTTATTGTTTCACCAATCCTGAGGTCATTACATCTTAGATATTCCGCTATAATTTGAGAATTACTGCCTATGATGTACTACATAGCATAATATTAAGTGATTTCAATTTTTTATGTAACGCAAAACGTAGATTGGGGAAAATAGTTTTCGTGTTTACCAACAGTTCAAAAGGCTTTTTAATTTCTAGAATTTTAGTAACGAATAAATTTTTGAAATTATTAACAGTTGTTTCCAAAATGCGATAAAATCTGATAATGGTTGTTATTTACAGGTATTTCATTTTGCATCATCTGTGATAACATTTCTTATTTATTACCTATAATTTTAAAGATGGGCATTACTACACAAGTGTTTTCAGAAGACGACATTCAGAAACTTAACAACTACAGGGATCGGGATTTCCAGGTTGGAATCACAAAAGATCTTCCAAACTCTTCGAAAGACGTGCAGATTGAGATCGATCAAACAGAGTTTTCAAACTCTTACTGTAAAGATGAACTGAAAAACAAGGACGCGAACCCTAATCAAGATTTGCAGGTAAGCGTTACAACGGACCTTCTGGACTCTGCGCAAGATGGATCGGATGAAATTCCCATTCCAAACTCTTCGAAAGACGTACAGATTGAGATCGATGAAACAGAGTTTTCAAACTCTCACTGTACAGATGAACTGAAAAACAAGGACTCCAACCCAAATTGCGAATTTCAGGTAAGCGTCACAATGGACCTTCTGGACTTTTCGCAAGATGGGCCGAATGAAATCCCCGAGGACTTTCCCGTTTCTTCTGTGGGAAGTAGCAGTTCAAACGACAGAGTGAGGTGGAACACGAATTTAGAGACAAAGTATACCTACGCTCCTCTAGAAAACGGAGGACTGAAGAATCTGAAGGAAACTATTATTAACACATTTAGTGGCTGTACTCTTTCGCGACCAAAGGGTTTGGTAGTAGCCGCCATTGTTCTCTTTATCTTCAGCTGTTTTAGCCTCTGGTTTTTCAACTCAGACCTTTATTTGCTATTCTCATCGCTTTTAAAAAAGTCTGATTCATGAGTTTTTTCAATGTAATTGGCCGCAAGTAATACGAGAAGACAATTGTAAATAGTCCAGTTAAACCTTGTTATAAGGTCGTCCCTACGAGTTTGACAGAAATAACCAAATTAGATTGGTGGCCTTACATGTAGAACGAGGAACTTCCAAGATCAAGATTCTTTAAACGCAGCATTTGTGTACATCTGAAAAGTAAACAATAATTTACTATAAAGAGATATTCTGATAATACAGGAACTAACGGCTGGGAGAATTCGTTCATCAAGTTTTGGCTCCATATTCGAAGATGTGCAACAACTTACTACTGAACTTGTAGTTAAAGAAATTAGCTATTGATTTTCCCACTTAGTCTTTATTGGAAAGACTTACTTAGAAAAGTGACATTCTACGTCATTTCATTGAGATGGACCTGATACCGTATGCGATTGTGTACAATACCTTGTTAGTATATTTTTGACTGGGAATTTTAAAAAGTAACACTTTTAAAGGAGGCGACCTTGTAACAAGATCTGACTATATACAGATGTGATATATTCTCAGGGTTTTGAAAGTATCCTAAACTATCTATTTGTAAATATGTATCACTAATTATTTTTCAGAATAAAAAAGTCGTTATTGTTTAATGAAATATAATGTCTGTTACTACAGTCTGATTACTTTTAGCTCTTTTACACTCTTACCTTCAAAAAAAGAAGAAAAAGTTTTAAAAAAATCTTTTTCAGTTAAGTTTTAACTCCTGCAAGCATGTTAGCTTCGCTATTGGAGAACTACAACAAATACTTTAAGTCAATTGCTTCCAAACAGCTATTTTTAATCAAGTTTCTCCAAAAATGACCAGAACGGAAGAATAGTAAACATTTGGTATTTTTTTTTTTTTAGACAAAAATGTGGCAGTATACTTCTGGTTTCACTTACATGATTTTCGTTTAAAGAATTTTCTCACACGGCAATATTACTTTTACAGTTTTTCTGGGACTTTTGTGCATCAAAATAACTCTGAGAAAATTTAATTTCTCTTATAACGGAAAAAATAATTAATTATTTATGATGAATGCATATGATTAAAAAAATATCTATCAATTTCTGCTTACTTGGCAGACCTCTTGATCAAACTATTTGAACTCTTTATAACTTTATCGTTGCAAAAATGCAATCCATAGCTAATAATTATTCTTGATAAAAAGTTTTTTATTCCTTCAAGACATTGTCACCTTTGTAACGTTTGGTGTATCAATTTATTATTTTTTTCTGCATGACAAGTATTAAATTTTTATATTTCATCAGCGAGAAAACATTTTCTTATTTATCATTTATACAATTGAAAGATCCTCTTTAAAATATTTAAAATTCTACAATTTGCTTTTAAAATAATACTTTTCAGATTATTGGCTTAAAATATTTTATTACCAAAATGTAAAAAAACATTGAAAACATACACCCAAGATGTAATATAATGACGAATAAAGAGTTTAATGAGTAATCACAAATATCTGGTTAGAATGAAAAAAAAAATTGCAAATCGCTTTAGTAAACTTTGGAAACGAGATGCTCTTCTTATTACACAAATGAAAGGTTGACGTGCTTGAATATACAGCCCAATACATAATACACTGCTGGCCACCCAAATTGCAACACCAAGAAAGACAAGAGATATCACAACAAAATTTATTTTGTAGATAACATGTTGACCAAGTATCAAATGATTAATTTATAGACTTCTGTGAAGTGTGGTTCCTGCCAAAATCAGTAGCCAGAGTAGCCGCCATTGTTGGAGATCACCGCTGCCACACGCCTCGGCATTGATTCAAAGAGACTTTGGATGAGTTCTTGGGGTACAGCAGACCAAGCAGCTTCCACACGTTGCCAAAGTTGATCTGCTGTGGCAGCTGGGGATGGAATCTGGGTCAATCGTAGAGCAACCATGGACCACATGTTTTCTATCGGCGAAAGATCCAGAGAGCGAGGCGGCCAGGGAAGCAATTCAATCTGGCGATTGACGAAGAACCGTTGGACAATGCGTGCCACGTGTGGTCGCGCATTATCCTGTTGAAATATGGCTGTGGGCAAGCCGTGAAGGTAAGGAAGGACAACTGGCTCCAACACCTCGGAGATGTAGCGCTGGCTGTTTAAAGTACCGGAAATGCGTACTAGAGGTGTGCGAGAGTGATATCCAATACCGCCCCATACCATAATACCCGGTGCAGGACCAGTGTGGTGGTGCATAACGCAGCTGTTCAGCATCCTCTCTTCACGGTGTCTCCAGACTCGAATGCGACCATCGTGGTGTTGCAGACAGAAGCGTGACTCGTCAGTAAAGACAATTTCATTCCATTCTGCCGTCCACATCCTTCTGTCATCGCACCATTGGCGGCGGCCAGTTGAGAGAGAAGTTCAAGAGTCTGAAGGACCCGCCCGCCGATGTTAGTTGTTCGTCACCGAACTAATGAATTTAGATGAACATTCCTAGTGCCTCAAGATTATGCCATTCCCAGACGAAGGATCGACGCCCCTGCAATCTCGCATCTGCAATTTGGTATCGTGATTTCCCTTTTCTCACAGTTGTGTTATAATCGCTGCTTCAGTCAATTAAGAATTGTTAATACTAAGAATTAAACTGATAGGGCGCGACTGCATCAAAATACATAATATGAGTAATAGTAATGAATTATTATGTCAGTAAGTTGAGATCGGATATCATGAGTAATATTGATGAATTATTATGTCAGTAAATTGAGATAGGTTAATATGAGTGATATTGATGAATTATTAGCATGTCAGTAAATTGAGTCAGGTTAATATGAATTATATTTATGATTTATTATCATGTCAGTAAATTGAACCAGGTTAATATGAATGATATGTGTATAAAATGATATCAAAATAATTAATGAATTAAATATATGTATCGTAGATAGTTAACGTAGTAGTAATGAATTTGTAAGTTATATGTGCAGACGAAATATGAAATATTTAGTAGTATTGTATCGTATTGTTTATGTGTTTAATAGTCAATAAATTAATTTGTCAGTGCAAACCAGAGTTGTTTCCATCATTTGGGAATCACAACGAATAATGCAATGTACTAACCACAATCTTGTTCAATCTTAAGCAACAAAATACAAAATCATAATTATCATATTATTATTAATTTATTATATAATAACCCCACCCAATAATTATTTAGCAGTTTTCACCGCCACACCATTCACTGCCGCTTTGGTGAAGACCGTAAATTGCTTTATTCAATAAACAAACCTGATCTTTCCCTGTTTCAAAACCTTGCGGCTGTTTCATGAAAATTCGTTGCTTTAAAGTTGCATATAAATAAGCACATTTTATGTCGCATTGTACGTGAACCCAATTATTTAAACATACTAAAACCGAGAAGAAAAATCTTCTAACTCTAAAGTTAACTACAGGGCTGTATACCTCGTCGAAACTTTCCCCGCGAATCTGGCGATAACCTTGAGCCACGAGTCGAGCTTTAAACATTTCGACTTCCCCCGATTCGTTGCGTTTCAACGTATACACCCAGTGACATCCTAAGATTTTCTCCTTATCGGGTTTATCTACTAGGTCCCAAACTTTGCGTTCTTTCATAATTTTTAACTCGTCTTTCATTGCCTCAACCCACTGCTTCTTATGGGGAGATTTTATAGCTTGAAAATAATTTTTAGGTATAAAAATGTCCTTATCTAGTCATGCACTCGTAAGACTTGCACTTGATACTGGTTTTGGGTTAAGTATTCCTGAGAAGTCGTTTACCCCGCTAAAACAGAACATATTTGGATCAAATTTCAGGTTTTTCTTTAAGCAATATTTTCTTACATCGTAATTTGACCTTAACCTTTTAGTTTTTCCTTGCTCATAAAAATATATATCTGTTTTCGTGCCATCTTTCCTAGGTACTGCTTTCCTAATCCAGGTAACTTCTTTAGGGGATTCCCGAGACCTCACATGAGTCTGTTCAGAATATAAGCTAGTTTCATCGTCGTCGGAATCTATACTAGAGTCAGAACTATCAGAGTCACTTACATTTTTATCAAGAATTTTAAATTGGTCCAGGACGCTTTCCTCTGCATTCACCTTTTCGGGATTATTTTCCCTATCATGACTAGGTCTTTCTTCTGTTGTAAACTTGACATTAATGGTTTCCACTATCCGTTTTTCTGAGGTAACCATACTCTGTATCCTCGGGTTTTCTGACCATACCCGACTTGTATACCCTTTTTAGCACGCATATCTAATTTTCTTCTCAAGTGTTTAGGAACACCGACAAAAACTGTGCTACCAAAAGGTCTCAGGTGTTTAACGGATGGTTTTTGACCACCATACAATTCAAAGGGGGCTTTATTTTGCCCCTTGTGACAAATCCGGTTCCAGGAATATACAAAACACATTAGGGCTTCTGCCCAAAAACCCTTACTCAAATGACTATCCTCAAGCAAAACTTTTATTCCATCTACAAGCGTATAATTAAACCTCTCAGCTAGGCCATTCTGTTCTGGGGTGTAAACATTTGAATGTTCATGCCGAACACCCTGGCTATCAAAAAGCTTTTCAAATTGGGCGTTTACAAATTCAAGTCCGTTGTCAGTGCGAACACTAACAATTTTCGTATTTAAGAATCGTTCTGCCTGTTTCTGAAATCTTTCGAATGCTTCAAAAACATAGTTTTTATTTTTAAGAGGGAAAACTACAATTTTACGCGAGAAATCGTCAATAATAGTCAGAAAATACCTGAAACCTTCTTTAGTGGTATAGGGCATAGGTCCACACAAGTCCATATGAACTAACTCCAAAGGTCTTTTCGAACGAATTTTAAATGTGGGCTTAAAAGATACCCTTCTACCCTTTGCTATTTTACACACCTCGCAGTCAGGAAATTTTCCACTTAATTTAGGTAAGCCTTTAACACTTTCCCGTTTTGAAGTATCTTTTATATAGTTAGGATTGATGTGGGAATACCTAATATGCCACTCCTTTAGTATCTCTTCTTGGGTTAAAGCAGCTAGGGGGATTTCCTCTTGAATTGATTTTTGGGGATAACACACATAAAGGCCATTCTTATTTTTAGTGTTAAATATTTCATTTTCATCTTTATAAACATTAATTTTCTGATTTTTACATAAAATGTGGTATCCTAATTTATTTAAGGGGGAAAAAGCTATTAAATTTCTTCTTAACGAAGGTGAGTACAAAACATCTTCTAAGATTAAAATATCATTTTAAAAAAATATGTTTTATGTTTCCTCTTCCTTCTATCGGACATGTTACATTATTTAAAGCTACCACTATATTTTGATTACGGCATTTCTTAAAATTGAGAAATAAACTTTTATCGTTACAAAAATGGCGAGTAGCTGCTGAATCCAGCACCCACTCGTTACCTTGCATTTCTTTCACACAGTTCGTCTCTAGCAAGAAAACTGGTGCCGGGTGGCTTACGGGTACTCTTCTTAGTCTTGGATGGCTTGCTTTTACAGCGGCTCGGGTAATGGCGTCTCCAGTGTCCTGGGCGTCCACACCCAAAGCACTTTCCTGAGTACTTCCTCGTTTCTTTCGGAACCTCAGTCTCTGGATTGGAAGGAGAATGAGTAGCTGTTCTGGGTTGTGATTTTCTTTTTATCAACATGGCTTCCTCGTTCTTGTCCTGCTCACGTTGTTGTAGGCGTGCTTCTTCTGAAATTAACTCTTTGAGAACATTTTCGAAAGTAAAGTCCTTCTCAGGCCATCTATATATAATCTGGATTATTCCTTCGTACTTATCGGGTAGATATCGTATCAACTAGAATGACTGCGCAAATTGATCCTTTTCTCTTTTGACTTCTTTCAGTTGTCTCACGAGTCTGGAGTTCTCTGGAGTCTGGCAGCATACATATTTATAGCTTCATTTTCCTCCGGCCGGCAGTTATAAAATTCATCTGTCAACATTATTGCTCTTGCCCGGGAATCCGATTGAAAATGTTGTTTCAGTTTCTGCCATGCTTGGCCACCGGTCATCCCTTCTATTATTGGGCGAAATTCAGGCTCCACTCCCAGGTATATAGTTGTAAAAGATCGTTTCATCCGCAGTTGATAATCATTAACCTCTTTATACGTAGCCTTTTCGTCGGGCTGTTTCTCTTTGCCTAGGACAATGTCCCAGCAACCTCGGTCCATCAAAACTACGGCCATGTCGCTGCTCCATGAGGTATAATTATTTCGGTTGAGCTTCTCTATCGTGCCTATTTCAGCCATCTTCACAGTTTGGCTTGTAATGCAAATCTTTAAACAAGCTCTTCACGGAAAACTTTTATGGGGCCCTCCGTCTCAATACTACTCTAATAGGTCTCTGGGCCCATAACCCTGTTGTCTTCAGTGGACTTTGAGTAGTAAGGAACTTATTAAAAAAAGGAATAAAAGCCCTTTATTCAAAATAGAAGTTTTTAAACATTCTAATGGAATTAGCTCTGCACCAGAAAAAAAAATTTCGGATATAGAACTTTACATTGCCCTAACTTAAAACGACATCGCTGCTCAAGCGATTTACTGCCTGATATCTGCCGCAGTCCGCTTCAGCGATAGAACAGTTGGCTTTTTATACCAATCCACTCTGCATGTTTCCCGTTGCCAAACACGGTTTGCGAAGAGTGGACTGCCAACCCAGCCACGCCCTCCTGCAGACGCACGTCACGACCGTGTAAAAGTGGGAAGAATGTGTCGGATGACGCACTTTCCTAACATGTTGGATCAACCGTTTTCGAGTTATAAGCGAAAAACCAAAAAAACGGGACCTTCTTAGCCCCCCCCCTCCTTGCACCCCCCTAGGACCGGGGACTTTTAGTATGTTTTCCTTCTAACTATAGTCCAAACAAAGTTCTGAAGTCAGTTCTTCCGCCCTATGACTTTCCACCTAGACCCCTCTTTTGAGCATTCGTTGACTGGATTATGAGGAAATTTTTCACATTTCATTGGAGGCTTGTCTCCCTTATCTCACTAGTCTAATCTTCTCTGCTTTCTAAATTGGATGTAGCCCACAAAAGCAACTGTCACTCCTTCTGGGAAAAGAACAAAGTACAAACATTTCAACAGGCATGTTTCCTCTCCGTGCCTCATACTATCCACTCAGGGCCTCTATTTTTAATCTTCATTGCAGTAATATTAAAAGCTGACGCGTCCTAACCCTATTGGATTCGCTCACCTACATGTTAACCTATGGAGAAAATTTGTCTACTATTTATAGCTACACCAATGCTGATAATCCAATATAAAAAAAGGTAGTTTCAGATAGCCTGGATTTTTCTGCACCTTGAAACAGGATTCATTTTATAAATTTCGTCCACCAAAGGCCTTTATGAACGTTTGAAACACACTATACCAGATTTTTTCCCCGAATAACGTAAATTTTAAAATATTATTTGAATTTGAAAAAAAAAGACGAAAAATGCCCCAAGGTGTCCAATGGGGTTAGTACACAGCAGCCTTAACAAACTGCCTTTATAGGCGCCTCGATGAACTCTACAAAAGTTACCAACTTTGACAATGTCACTTTTAGATACACACCAAATAACTTACGGAGGATGCTAAAACAGGCACACATAGCTTCCTAAAAACCCATAACTATCTCATGTTATTTTTTATTGGATATTTTAAGAAGCTGCATGTTTCTGTCGGTTAAGATATTAATTTAGGTGCTCAAAATATAATACAAGTTCACTCCTTTCATATTTATGTTTATCTTGCTATACAGTTCAAGTTAAAGGCTTTTACTGTTTAAAGGTGGCAGTTTGAATAGGTGGCAACAGGTAAAAATTGGAAATCCCAGAACCTTTGAAAAGAAAGAAAGAAATTACCACAAACATGCATATGCGGGTGCCTTTAATTATATGTATGATTAACGAAAAAAAGATTAGACTACTAAATAATGTTAACACAATTATTCTTTGAAATCCAGCATACTCTTTATTATTAAGATATACAAATAGGTAAGAAAATATCTCGGATATTTATCTTAAAATGGAATTAAAATTTCTTTCATTTGAAACAGGTTTTGACTGTTTTTAGGGGATGGTGGACTTTCGGATTATCAAAAATCGAACAAAAATTAGGAATTTTTTTTAATTTATAAAATATGTAAATATTGGAATAAAATGCATTTAAAATGTGTAGTGAAAAGTAAAATTTAATATTACTTGGTGGCTTTAGAAAAGTAAGTATTAAAGGTAGACGAAAAAACATCTTTTAAATGACTTTTTCTCAAAGTGAATACTTTCCAGATTTGCAAAGTCTTTGAAAGGCTCCTTGCGTCATAATTTTTGACAAAATTTTATAAAATTTATAATAAAGATTCCTCTAATACATCAAAATAAAGTTATGTATCCATTTTAGGTTTCGACATCATTCAGATTATCAAAATTAAATTTTAGTGCAGAAAAGTAAAAAAGAAATTTCACGAAAATTCAGATTACAAGCATAAAAATATTTCCTAAAAATTAACTATTCAACGAATGCCCAAAGTAATACATAGCTCTGTTCAAAATGTATTTATCAGCAATACAAATGCAAAATTATGGGGGGAAGTTAAAAATTAGATCGCAAGGAGCATTTAAAAAAAATTTAGTTTCAATTTTTAAAATATAATTTTTCAAATATTTATAAAATTTTATAAGGTATTTAATAAAGTTATATTTTAATGAATATATAAGCAAAATTTCAAATTTCTGAGGTAAAAAATTTCAAAACTCGCTTTGTAACCAACATGCCCTTAAAAGAGAATGCATAATAAAGCATCTCATAACCTAGGTTCATAACAGTTTCTTATCGTTTCAGTTCACGTCCTTGGGAATTTGTTGACACACCTCTATTATTGTAGCACTTTTTCCCCTTCTTTTTCTTTTCGGATTTACTTTGCTTATCAATAGTTTTCAAAATCCATGGTACGAATGCCTTCACGTTAGTGTAATAAACGGGCTTTCTAAAATCGCATACTGGAAAACTCTCTCCGAACGACGTAACTCCAATCAAATAGTTTACTCCATTGACTTCTTCAAACAGAGGTCCTCCTGAATCACCCTGTAAAAGTAAAAAAATTTAAGAAAAGCTGAGTGAAGGGGGAGTAAGTTTAGATGACAGAAGTTTGAAACACTAATATAAGATACCGTTTCTAATCGTACCATTGAAGTTTCAATGAGCTGAGCGATGGCCGAATGGCTAGGGTGTCGGCATGCTGCTCAGAGCCAACGACAGAATGCCAAAGCTGGCATGGATATTTTGGGCCCGAGGTAGCCTAATGGTAGCGTGTCGGCTTTCGGTGCTGAGGGTGGTCGGATCGAATCCCGACAAGCGCCATTAAATATCTCCGTGTCTACGCTGGATGTGAGCGCGTTAAATCCGTAGACCGGAAAGTTCCCGTAATAAAGCGTCCACACACATGCAGAACTGCACAGAATTCTGCGGGGAAAACAGTTATTTATGGGGCAGGGGACGTCAACTGCAGCTCTTTGCAACAATCTCTGCTCAGCCTGGTCTTTTCACAGTTCCTCAAAGAGACACGAGGAACTTTGGGGGGAGGGGCTTTTGAATGGGGGAATGTCTGGAAGACAGTCTAGTGTTCATTCACACATCGCTTTGGACTAGCAGGGGGGACGGAGCGTGACTAATCGACCCCAAAATGTGTCAAGAGGAGTCGGGGGGGGTGCTTACTGAGTATGCGCTCTGTTTATATGTGGATGCACCATATGAGGTGAGGGAGGGTGGGAGAGGGGACGAAAGAGTGAGCCTATCTCATTTTAATTCAATTAGTTATGGATATTTATATTTGTCGAGGACAAACGTAAATTGCGAGCATGATCAAAGTGCCCCTGAATAACCAGGCACTAATTTTCGACCTTTAATTCAGAATACAGTCTACATCCCTCTTTCACTTATTTTCAATCATCAAGGGTTGCCCCGGGTTGCCCAAATTGGTGGGCAGGTCTGTACTGTCCATCCGACGCCCAGGCCCATTCAAAACATAAACCGAACAGGGGAAATAAACCCTTGGCTGAGTTTGCAGTTTTGCTACGCAGCGTCTGATCTTCAGGTTTTTCATGGCCGATACGCGAAAGCGGAGGGGGTCGAGGTGGATCTGAAGAATTTCCAATCATCAACTTTGCAGCAGAATATGTTTTAACAGAGCTTTTCAATTTTTTTTAATGTGAAAACTGATGATTTTTTCCCCCTTTTTCGCCAATTTATTTCTGGCAAATTTTGAGCAGAAAGCTGGCGATGTTAGGAGATGCTTTAACAGAAAAAAAAAAATCTCACACTATAAATGTTCAACGAAGGCTAATACATTATTGGCGTAAAAAACTGGGTATAGCTATATATAAGCACAGTATATAAGCATGGCCCATGTTGCGTCACCATGGATTTTAATGTTGCGTCACCATGGACTTTGAAACTAAAACGATGGCAACAGATGGCATTTATGAAAAACTGATCGCTTGGCAACGAGAAAATAAAAAGAATTTTGTTATATGTGTAGCATTAGTTGAATAATCCGGCATATTCGGAACGTATAGGGGAAAAACCATTTTCGTAGTTAGTAAAAGAAAATGAAATGGTATATAGGGGAGCTTTAATAAATACTTCCGGACACTTTTACAAAAATTGTTTGTTGCCAGCAAATCATTGCAGTTTACCAAGAAAACAAGAAAAGAAATATATGCTTATACTAGCTGAAAACCCGCACTTCGCTACGGAGTACATTCAAATTAAATACAACGGTCAATGTATGCAATTAATGCCAATATATATATATATATTATAAATACGACGATCATTGTATACAACTGATGTAAAAAAAGCAAAAAAATATATTTATAAAAAAATTGTAAGGGATATTTTTATAGACAAAATAATGTAGAAGAAAATATTCAAATTAAATGTAATGGGACATGCTAAAGAATATAGTACAGTTTGAGGAACATAATATCTTTTATTGTATTTTAATATTTTTTTGGATAATGTCCAATCGTCTGCCGCATTAGCAAGAAAAAAAATATTTTTTTTTGACTATTTAGTTGTTATGCACGTGACGATAAATTTATTTAAAGTACCAGAAAAAGAAATCACGTGATCAGCATTTAATAAATTAAATTCTAAAAATTAATCTTTAAAAATTCACCAAAAATCAGAAAAGAGAGGTAAAGATTCGAAAAAGATCTCATTTTAAAGGAATTTTTATGATCTTTCTCGTGATATAAATTTTATAACCCTCAAATCATTGTTTTCAATGTAAACTTAAAAAAAGTTACTACAACAGCTTAAAAATTTAATTTGAAAAAATCGAAGAAGAATTTTTCAAAAATCTTTCTTAGTGCACCCCTACACTATAAGAAGAATCGCCATGCAAAATTTCAGAACTTTAGGTCCAGCGGTTTGGTCTGTGCGTTGTCAGTCAGTCACTCAGTTACGAAACTGTTTTTATATATAGATAAAAATCATTTGAAAATTTCGTTAAATTATTCAGTGATGAGTGTTTTAAAATAGAAAGAGAACCCAGAAATATGACCCCCCTTTAAATAGTTGACCCCCCCCCCTTTTTTTAGTCTGGAGAAAATTTCGAAATGTTCTTTTATTTATGTTTTCTTAAAAAAGCATTAAAAGAAATCTGAGTTAGATCTGTAAGAGCGATATTAGATATCACTGAAATGCTGATTTTTTTGTTTCCGTGCAGGTAACCTATCGGAAATAGGTAGAAAGGAAATAAAATTGGCTTGGAAGTGTGTACACATGGTTCGTAAACAAAAGAATATAGCAGTCTATTTCTAGAAGAAAACTATCAATCTATAGATGGACTTTTAATTAATTTATTTTAATTGTACCCCATATGATCTGTCGTACATACATAATATAGCTGATAGTTCCTTTTTTTATGGTACTCTGCGTCATTTTCTGACAGTCCGTATTTTCTGGTTTTGCCGAGCACAGCGTTACTCCGCAAATTACTACGGAGAACCGAAAATTCAGTGTAGTATATACTCTGATGAAAAATTAGAATAAATTCCCCAGTTATTTTTTTCTTTTTAAAATGAAGATAAATCAAAATTCCTCCACAGACCATCAATACATCCTCCCACGGGATTAGGGGAAACTATAAACTGAGTACTTGGAGAAGGTGATCACTCCCTAGAGAGGATGATCAAAGTTAAGCGATTGCTAAACAGATCGACGCTCCATTGTTACTTTGTCTGATTGAAACAATAAATAATATGATAATTCTTAGATATCGCAGTAAAAACAAAGCTTAAACGTTATAAAGTTAAGATAGTTACCCGGTATAAGTTTTTACTGCTGATATATTCTAATTGGTCAGCCAGCACAAGCGAATGCAAATTATTTGACCGTTTAATATATATATAGCGTGCACATGTATTTTTTAAGAGATCAGCTCGTGGAAACTCAGTTGTTAGCAGGCTGCAGTAAGCAGAATTACTTGTATTGGCCGGTTCTTTTATGTTAAGACTAGCTGAATACCCGTACTTCGCTACGGAGTACATTCAAATTAAATACAACGGTCAATGTGTGCAAATAATGCCCCCCCCCCCCCAGAAAAAAAAAATATATATATATATATATATATATATTTATAATAGATACTACGGTCAATGTATGCAATTAAGGCAATATATAAATATATATATATATATATATATATATATATATATATATATATATATATATATATATATATATATATATATATATATATATATATTTATAAAAAAATCGTAACGGATATTTTTATAGACAAAATAATGTAGACGGAAATATTTAAATTGAATACAACAGTCAATGTATGCAATTAATTTGTATGTTTAATGTCCATAAAACATACTAATTTGAATTAAATTCTTTAAAAACTTCCCTCTGAATTAGTCTAGTGGTTAAATTTTATCTTTTACAGTGTTTTAAATTTTTTTGTCAATTTATTTCGTTGTTTTGCACGTGACGCAAAATTAATTTAAAGTATCACAAAAAGAAAAGAAACCACGTGGTCAGCATTTAATAAATTAATTTCTAAAAATTAAAGTTTAAAAATTCACCAAAAATCAGAAAATGGAGCTAAAGATTCGAAAAAGATTTCATTTTAAAGGAATATTTATGATCTTTCTCGTTATATAAATTTTATAACCCTCAAATTATTATTTTAAATGCAAACTTTAAAAAAGTTACAAAAACAGCTTAAAAATTTAATTTTAAAAATCTAAGAAGAATTTTTCAAGAATCTTTCTTAGTGCACTCCTACACTATAAGAAGATTCACCATGCAAAATTCCAGCCCTTTAGGTCCAACTGTTTGGTCTGTGCGTTATCTGTCAGTCAGTCAGTCAGTCACGGAACTGTTTTACAGTACATATATACTATCTGAATACCCGTGCTTTGCTTCGGAATACATTTTAGGATAATTACAACGGAAAAATAATGAAATTACTTTTTAAAGGATTTCCTTATAAACAATATTTTTTTGTTTCTTCATTGGGAGGAACTAATATTACCAGGCTCATCCGCGAACTTACGTGTGAGCAAGCTATGTAATGCACAAAATTACCAAGATGTCTAGTCAGCACAAGTTCGCAGCAAGCTACGTAAAACTGACCATGGGAGAAACAAATTTCTCTTAAATCTACACCAGCGTATTTTAAAGTTTTCCATTGAGACTTACTTATCGTCATGGTGAAGCATACTTTGAGGGGAAATTGCAGTCTCTCATAGTCAAAAGGGAGGTCATTGGGTATTAGAAGAATGCGTGGCAAGAATACTTTTTCTCCTTGATCACACCCAGTTAAAATAATGGCTTCGATTAAATTTTTATGCCGGCTTTGACTTGTAGTCTAGTGCTATTACACAATTTCGGTGGTTTTAAATTCCGAAGGAACATTACGGGTGTGCCCTTCCGCAAAAAGAGCTTATGGTATGGAAGACTCGGGGTTTTAAGGGAATTTAAAAACTCTACCGGAAAGTTAACAGCATCATCTGAATTATAGACAGTGTCTATCGACTTGTAAACTATTTCTTCCCCGTCAAAGGACTTTAGCATCATGTCATTAATGAACGCAGCTTGATCGTTTTTTGGAGTCAAAACGGCTCTTTCGCAAAACCATTCTATAGGCTTATTCTGTATTTGAGCAATGCCTGTATAAATGTGATCTATCAGTTCCTGAATGGTAGTCACTAATTTGAATTAAATTCTTAAAAAACTTCCTTCTCATTTAGTCTAATAGAACATACTAAAGAACAAAGTACAATTAATATAGTACAGTTTGAAGAACATTTCTTTTACTGTATTTTAATTTTTTTTGGATAATGTCCAATCGTTTGCCGCATTAGAAAGAAGAAAAAAAATATTTTTTTTGTCAATTTATTTCGTTGTTATGCACGTGACGCAAAATTAATTTTAAGTATCACAAAAAGAAAAGAAATCACGTGATCAGCATTTAATAAATTAAATTCTAAAAATTAATCTTTAAAAATTCACCAAAAATCAGAAAAGGGAGGTAAAGATTCGAAAAAGATTTCCTTTTAAAGGAATTTTTATGATCTTTCTTGTAATATAAATTTTATAACCTTCAGGTTATTATTTTAAAACTTTAAAAAATGTTACAAAAACAGCTTAAAAATATAATTTAAAAAAATCTAAGACGAATTTTTGAAAAATCTTTCTTAGTGCACCCCTACACTATAAGAAAAATCGCCATGCAAAATTTCAGCCCTTTAGATCCAGCGGTTTGGTTTGTGCGTTATTTGTTAGTCAGTCAGTCAGTGACGGAACTGTTTTATATATATAGATAGATGAACTGCTTCAGGAACAGATGTTACTGAAGTTTATTTTATCTAAGTATTTGTTTTAAATAAATACCAATTGCTTTAAATCTCGCCTCAATTTTTCTTTACATTCAAACTCAGGAATGAGCTCTTCTATTTTAAATACTTATACCTACAACAGAATATAGTTTAAGACTATAACCGACCAACAAGGTTATGCCAATAATAATTAAATCAGAGAATAAAGTTTCAGCATTTCTTACGTAGTGCGAAATCAGACGTCAGAGGGAGGAATACTAATTGCTATATTATACTGATAGCTATATAACCATTGACCTCTGTACACCGACAAGCCAGTTTGCAGTGGTGTCGGGCATATACGACCTGGAATGTCACTGACTGAAGTAGAATCGTCTTCAGTGATGAGTCCCGCTTCGAATTGAGCCCCGATGACCAGCGAATACGTGTCTGGAGACGCCCCGAACAGCGGTGGGATACCAACCTGACTGTCTTCCCCCATACGGGCCGACAACCGGGAGTGATGGTCTGGGGTGCCACTTCATTTCATAACAGGTTATTGAGAAAAGTAATTTCTTTAAAGAGCCCATTTTAAAAAAGATGCTATTACACGAAATCTAAATATTTCGTAACAGGTAATTCCTTTCATAACAGGTTATTGAAAAAAATAATTTCTTTAAAGAGCCCATTTTAAAAAGATGCTATTATACGAAGTCTAAATATTTCTTAGATTCCGTTTTCCTCTTCATGCATCAGCTCTGACGCTGACGCATCGACGTGAATTAAGGCTGCTATGAACTAACCCTAATCGATTCGTCTATCTCAATGTTAACCTATGGAGAAAATTTATCCAAGGATTCCCGACTTGGATTGAAAGATTTAAAAAAAATTTACTATATTTTACAGACATAAATTTTACACCTCGGGGCATTTTATTAAAAATACAAATAATATTTTTTAATTTAAATTATTCAGGGTAATAAATTTGGCATTGTGTGTTTTAAACGCTCCTAAATTCCTTTGGGGGACGAAATTTATAAACCGAATCTTGTTGCAAGGTGCAAAAAAGTTCAGGCTGTCTTAAAATACCACTTTTATTGGATTATCAGCATTTATGTAGCTGCAAATAGTAGAAAAATTTTCTCCATGGGTTAAGTTGAGGTGAGCGAATCCAATAGGGTTAGTATACAGCAGCCTTGACATTTAGAAAAAAGGAGAGTGGAAATTTTTGACCGGTGAAATGTGAAACTAATGAGCAAAAAAATTGCAATGGAAAAAAAGTAGTTTCTTGACTTAAAAGGGGGAAAAATTATCATCTTCTCCTTAAAGAAATGGTTTTTGGAATGATTCTGTTAACCATAGTCTGAATTCCCTGGATCCATCTTGATGGCATCTTGCCATTTATGTCTCAGCGTCAGGTGAAACATCCGTGAAAATACACTCTTAGACGGGGGAAAAAAGGCGCACCAAGAAGGGTAATGCAAATTGGACACAAATTGATATGCATACAGGTTTCGACGGAAAATGCAAAATTTTAAAGTTTGGCGGCCAATGGATGAACATGTGACGCTGCAGTGTATCTTAACTGCGCAACTGGCAGAATATTAAAGAGGAGAAATTTCAATTCCAGGTCATAAAATCTTTGCGAATTTCATTCCGTGCGCTCAGTTAGTCAGTAACTATGCCTCGCGGTACTGTATGCAGGTGCACTAACAATATGCGCAGATGTCAACATTTGAGAGAGGACGTGTAGTTGGGCTCAAAGAAGCCAGTTGATCTAATCGGCGAATCACTCGACATTTGGATAGAAGCAATGCCACTATTAGACGATGTTGGTAGGAATGGGTGAACCATGGCCGAACACAGCGTCAAGAAGGAAGCGGTCGGCCTTGAGAAACGACAGAATGTGAGGACCGAGCAATCGTCAGAGCGGCACTCACAGCCCCAGATTCATCATTATCATCGATCGTACGTGCAACTGGTGCTTCAGTGACCGCAAGGACCATTCATAGGCGGCTCAGAGAAAGGGAGCTGAGCTCATGGCACCCCTTGCGCCGACTACCATTGACCTCTGTACACCGACAAGCCAGTTTGCAGTGGTGTCGGGCATAAACGACCTGGAATGTCACTGACTGCAGTAGAATTGTCTTCGGTGAAGAGTCCCGATTCGAATTGAGCACCGATGACCAGCGAATGCGTGTCTGGAGACGCCCCAGACAGCGGTGGCATACCTACCTGACTGTCTTCCCCCATACAGGCCGACAACCGAGAGTGATGATCTGGGGTGCCACTTCATTTCATAGCCCATCGTGTTGCCCATCATATCACGCCATCCTGTGCTTAAATTTCAGCAACATAATGCGCGACCGCACATGGCCAGAATTTCTACTGCTTTTCTTCGTGCTTGCCCAACGCTACCTTGGCCAGCAAGTTCGCCGGATCTCTCCCCATTGAACACGTTTGGAGCATTATGGGCAGGGCCCTCCAACTATTTCGGGATTTTGACGACAGTTGGACAGAATTCGGCCCGATATCCCGCAGGAGGACATCCACCACCTCTATCAATTAATGACAAGCCGAATAACTACTTGCATAAGGGCCAGAGGTGGACCAACGCGTTATTGACTGTTTCACTTTCTGAAGCTCTTTCTCTTGAATAAATCATCCAATTTTTCTCAAATTGTAATCATTTTTTTTTGTACATGTAGCAATCACATCTACCGATTTTCGTCCCATTCGGATAACTCCTTCTTAGTAAGTTTTTTTTCCGTCCTTTTTTTCGTCTAAGAGTGTATTTCAGCCACAGTTCTCAAAGAGTTTTCGTTTCTGAGGTATAATGAAGATCCAAAAAGCGATACATTTCATGGGGGGGGGGGGTTAATTGTGTTGCTCCAAATTTGAAGAGAGGGAAATATTTCGGAGAAAGAATATCATAATCTTGTCTGATTGCAAATAACAATCAGCGACTCTATATTAAATACAGATCTTCTCTCTGTTTTGCTTATTTTTATTTGGCTAATTTTGACTAGGAAAATTGTTGATCAATAGCAAAAACTCAATTGTTGATCAATAGAAAACCTTAGAAAGCAGTATGAACTTAGGCTTGAAAATTCCTAGTAAATTTTCTGGATTACTTACGTGACAGGTGTTTTGATTGTCCCCTAAAGCACACAAATGATCCGGTGCTACTCTTATATCATCGCAAACCTTCTCTGTTTGCAGTACTAGTTTTGCCTCTCGTAAGACAGCTTCTGATGGAACGGGAGGTTCTGGAATTAAAACATGCAAAGCGCATTTATTATGACGAACAGGTCCAGATAATAAGATACTTTACATACAATACTTCAAGGTATACTAGAAGGAACATAATTAGTTTTAGATCCTCGTATGTAACAAAATATCTGTTCGTTCAAACATACATAGAAATAGAAATATTTAGGAACACTACCGTTTAACATTTAGCTTACGGGGCCATTTTTCCAATTCTTTCTTTAGGACGGGATACCCCCTTTTATAAAAATGGTCATTAAGGTACTAAGTGGGTTATATATATATATATATAATATATATATATATATATATATATATATATATATATATATATATATATATATATATATATATATATATATATATATATATATATATATATATATATATATATGACAGGCGTTGGCTTTGCATGCTATAAAATATTGTTTGCAGTCTTCATGTTTTACTGTCCATGGCATCGAGAGAAGGCATACACTCAAAAAGTACTCAGCATCGTCTAAAATAAGTAGAGTTTATTCAGTTCAATTTCATATAGACCACCTGTCCAAATCTGCGCGTTTCAGCGCTCGCCATTTCGGAATTAGAGACGTGGCGACACACACGTCCGTCCTCAACAAATTTATCCCGCGCTCTGACAATCTCACGGTCACTCTCCCTGCACATGCGCAGAGCCCAATCAAGACATCTTCTCCAAGGGGAATTATATAAGAGTTTCTCTTCGAACGCTTAACCACAGACGCGCCAAGATTATATAATGAAAAGGGGAATTTCCCTTTCCCAATTCGCGCGTCTTGAAATATGAAAAACTAGAGGCGAATTACGCCAAGAAAATAATTTAATTCCAATGCCCTTTTAAATTTACATTAATTATTCTTTTCCTAACTTTGACTAACTGATTGACTGACTGACATACAACGCACAGACCAAACCGCTGGACCTAAAAGGCTGAAATTTTGCATGGCGATTCTTCTTATAGTGTATGGGTGCACTAAGAAAGATTTTTGAAAAATTCTTCTTAGATTTTTTTAAATTAAAATTTTAAGCTGTTTTTGTAACTTTTCTTAAGTTTGCATTTAAAATAATAATTTGAGGGTTATAAAATTTATATCACGAGAAAGATCATAAAAATTCATTTAAAATGAAATCTTTTTCGAATCTTTACCTACATTTTCTGATCTTTGGTGAATTTTTAAAGATTAATTTTTAGAATTTAATTTATTAAATGCTGATCGCGTGATTTCTTATTCCGTGTATTGTAGGCAATGGCACCCCATACCATCACACCAGCTGTGAGAGCGATGTGTCGCTATACAGCAAAGGCAGGATTGAAGCGTTCACCACGGGCTCTCCACACACGAACACGATTGTCATCACTGCCGAGATTGAATCTGGATTCGTCGCTAAAGACGACCTGGTTCCATTCCGCTGCAGTCCAGTTTCCTCGAGCGCGGCAAAACTCCAAACGGAGGCGTCGATGGGTGGGCGTCAAGGGCAGCACACGTAATGGGCGCCGCGATACCAACTGTCTTTCAGCCAGGCGCCTTCGTATGGTTCGAGAAGACACAGAGGCCCCTAGTGAAGGTGCTAGCTGTGCCTGGATGGCGGCCGATGAAGCAGTTGGCTGTACGCGTGCATTTCTTACGATGTGGCGGTCTTCTCGACGACTGGTCTGTCGAGGGCGTCCTGAGCCTGGTCTTCGTGTACATGACGTCTCTCGGGTCCACTGGTCCCAACACCTCCTCACAACACAATCAGAGCGGCCTAATTGACGAGCTACTCGCCTAGCTGACCACCCAGCTTCCATCATCCCGACGATTCTCCCCCTCTCAAACTGCGACAACTGCTTATATTGTCTTCGAACACGGCGTAATGGCATGTCTATCTCAGCTCTTCCTTTGTAAATGATTCAGCACACTCAAACAAGTTTTGGTTACCTGTTTTATACTCCACAGAGTACGATGTTCAACGCCCTCTACCGGCTATACGTAATGCGCAATCACGCTGCATTTCTAATCATTTGCATGTCTCCCCGACATGTACCTTCATTGAAAGTTTCGTTACGATCCCGCAATTATTTCTTGGTGCGCTAATTTTTTTGTCCATGAGTGTGTATATATATATATATATATATATATTCATTCATATACACAATCATTCATTCATTCTTGGGTCCGTGTTCTTGGGATACATGCCATCTCACCCCGTAAGGAAAAGGTTAAATATACAACCTAGAGCAGGGCGCGGTAGCCCAGTTGGCTAGAGCAGCCGGCCAGTGATCTGAACGTCACTGGTTCGATGCTTGCCGCTGAGAAACCCACCGCCGTATACACTAATGGCGATTGCCGCACGAAAAATCTGACTTGGTCTTTATGTTCCTCAAACCACGACCTGACATCACGTTGTGGTGGACCAGTTGGCAAAGGCAGAGAACCAGTGATCACTGGTTCGATGCTCGTCGGCACTGGTTCGATGCTCGTCACTTACAAATCCATCGCCGTATGCACTAAAGGCGGCTGGTGCAATGAAAAATCCGTCGTGGTTGCAATGTCCTTCAAGTTCTCAAAATTACCCCTGGAGATGCGGGGTCAAGTGTTCCGGTTTCGTCACTTGACTCGGTTCAAAATTACGGGACCGGTTCTTTAGCCATGTCGGAGTCCGAACCTTGTGGTGCTATTAAAAATCGGAGCCGCATCACTTCGCCCAGTAGCCGTAATGGACTTGAACTGACAATATACTGTCGGCCAAAGGGCATGAGAAACAACAACAACAACAACACAACCTAGAGCAAAATTGTCATCCGACTCAACCGGTTATACACACACTAAGGCCATGTTAAAAAAATCGCTGTTGGGGTTTCATGTCAAGTGGGTTAAATAGAAGGAACCGAATGTGAGAGAGAATGTGAGCCATATGTAAACGCAAGTTTCTTTGTGAAGAGAACTACCGAAAGTGTTGAAACAAGTTGTTGCAGTGAAAATACATATTGATCCATAAACAGAACTATACAAAGAATGCAAATTACTAACGACAAGCAATCTGGAGGGACAGTAAGGGATAAGTAAGGACAGTAAGGGATAAGTCCACCATGCAGTGAAATGCAATTTTCCACACTTCGTGACACGTCGGGGCATGCTTTGAATGAAGTGATCCATGAGGTTTTGAGGCAAATTGTCCCACTCTTTCACTTCACGGATGAAGGACGGCTTGTTTGTCGGAGGATATGGGTGAGCAGCAAGACGTCGCCCCAAGGTATACCATACATTTTCTATTGGATTAAGATCAGGCGAACGTGTTGGCCACATGATACTATGAATATTCTGGCTCTCCTCCAGACAGTCCTGAACAGCGGTGGCGCGGTGACAGGGCACGTTATCATCCATGAACAGAAAGTTATCACTTACAGCAATACGGAAAAGGCGAACATGAGGCAGCAGAACTTCAGCATTGTACTGTGCAACGCTCTTGGTCCTGTTTCAAGCCCATGTAGTGGTGTGAGGTCATTAACCATCATGCCTGCTCATACCATGATACTACAAGTACCATATCGGTCCCTTTCCTGGATATTTTCTGGGCGATAAGCACTACCAACTTCCCGCCATATCAGTTACCGTCTCTATCAGAAGAAAAACTGAACCGGGTATCATCTGTGCACATTGACCCAGTCGTCCTCAGTCCAATGGCGATGCAGACAGCAGCATTGCAAACAGGCGCTACGGCGAAATCTCGTAAGTGGGACCCAGACAACAGGTATTCGGGCGTATAATTCTGTCTGTCGCAAACGCTTTGCAGCAGTTTTCCGGGATATCTGAGTTCCTGTGGCTACATAGAATTTACTTGCAATTTGACCTGCTGTATTGCCCCGGTTCCTTTTTGCCGTTAGAGCAATGTACCGATCGTATTTGGCCCTCTTACTGCGAGGACGACCTCCTAGGTTGCGCCTGATACGCTGTCCACTTATTTGACACGCTGCCCAAAGCCTGGAAACAACACTGTGGGTGATGTCGAATTTCCTAGCAAACTCTGTGATTTGTCGCCCTTCTTCCAGTTTTCGAATTATCCGTCCGCGTGTAAAATCCTCTAAAAGATGTCTGCTAGACATGACCTCACTTTCTAAACGTAACGTTCTTCCGTCCAGTTCAAATGGCCAACATTCACTGGCTGCACGCACCGAATGCCTGCAAATCGATTTGTACGCAGTCACGTGACCCACGAGTGCGGTAATTAAAAATATGCATCACTACCTTCATTCATATTGTATTACGACTTTATACATATTCCCACAGGCTGCTGTGTTAGATTCTGCGCCTGCCATCGTTTACCGAAACATCCGTCCCTGAGTTTTGTCTACCAGTGTGTGTGTGTATATGTATAAGTATATATATATATATATATATATATATATATATGGATAGATAGATATATATAACATATATAGATATATATAACACAGGATAAAGAAAGAATAATATAAAAGAAATTCAGTTTAATTTAATGCCTTATATATGTAAATTAGAAAAGCATAAATAATCGATATATATATATATATATATATATATATATATATATATATATATATATATATATATATATATATATATACCGGGTGGCCATAATTAAACTGACAGTGCTCACAGTGTTCTGTAGCGCGATCTATTTGCGAGAATGACGCCACATTTTGTAGGAAGATTAAACAAGACGGGGGACGAAGAATTCCGCGAAAAAATAAATTAGTTCCAAAAGTCACCGCTAGGGGAATATTTGGCGCTGTGTAATAGAAAATAGAGTGTTAACAAATGCGAATCAATACTAATTGGTGAATGTAACAATAATTGGTTAATGTAAGGGAATTTCTGTGACTGCATGTGGTTATTTGTCATCCCAAATTCGGCAGTTCTGGGTATTCACAGTTCCATGCAGGTAAAAGTGGGCCTCGTCTCCCCATAAGATTTTCCACGGCCAAGCATCATCCACCTCCATTCTGGCAAGAAAGGTGAGAGCAAAAGTCAATCGCTTATCATGGTCGGGGTACAGTAACTCCTGTACACGGCCGACCTTGTACGGATAGAAGTTGATAATCTTTCGTAAGATTTTCCATACCGTACTGTAAGGCATATCCATATTCCGAGCTAATCCACGAGCGCTAGAGGTGGCAGCAATATTGTCTGGTCCTCTGTCGACAATCGCCGTGGCAAATGCTTCGATTGTATCCTGTGGTACAGGTTTTCGTCCTCTGCCTGACTGAACCTTCAGAGAACCTGTTTTCTCAAACGTCGCAACCATTGCTTTTAGCTCATTAACTGACACAGGACCGTTACCTTTACGCATTTTTTTGTGCGTTCTAAAAGCACGAAGAGCGGCTGACGCATTGCACTGGTTGAGGTAAAATAATTTGACCAGTAACGCACGCTCGACTAAAGAAGGAGACATTGCACGTAAACTTTCAATCCGATTGATTCGAAACGTAACACATTGCCATTTAAAACCCAAGCAGCTGGCACTGTGCCAATGGATGTAACGTGAAATTTGAATAAAGAACTTCTTCTGCTCAGCGTACGTGATATTGCAGATCACGAGACTTTATCGGTGTTTATATAGATTTTACGCTTTTTTAAAAGTGTGGCCATATTGCACTTGAACTAAATAAGAAAATGTGCATAATAAAAGGTAATTTTATTCCGTATTAATTTGCATTTGTTAACACTCTATTTTCTATTACACAGTGCCAAATATTCCCCTAGCGGTGACTTTTGGAACTAATTTATTTTTTCGCGGAATCCTTCGTCCCCCGTCTTGTTTAATCTTCCTACAAAATGTGGCGTCATTCTCGCAAATAGATCGCGCTACAGAACACTGTGAGCACTGTCAGTTTAATTATGGCCACCCGGTATATATATATATATATATATATGTCGGACGCTGGTGCTTCACGCCCGATCTATTTAACACAATAATCTAAACATCCCGAGAATCATCTTTCATTTGGCAGTCGACGACGGTCCGGTGGCGAGGCAATGCAGAATCCAAACTTAAATATAGTGACGACAACTCCATTATCATTTACTAACATATTTATTAAATCTCTTAACGACTCTCAGCTCCATAACTAAAAGATATGGCTTCCTAATCCCCATTAAAATCTGCGCGCCTTCGGCACACGTCCTTTCCATTCCCTAGTTATCCATGACTCTGCCGATTTTCTTTGTTTCAACTTTAAAACCAACGCTTAGTGACGCTCATTACTTATGCGTGATGTCATGTCGGAGGATCTTTTTGCTAAACTAAGCATTTTCTTAGCGCCAAACTTCAAGGCTATACGTCTACCTAAAATTCTCCTCGGTTCTTCGGAAATTGAATCAAGTCGCACCCATTAAGTCTATTTTCACTGCAAAACCTGATGCCGCTAATTTGAACTCCCAGACTTTTAAATTGTTAATCCTATATTTTACTAACTAATATCCCGTTTTAAGGTCGCGCGATCGCCCCCCCCCCATATTTTTAGCCTCACACACACACACACACACACACACACACATTTATATATATATATATATATATATATATATATATATATATATATATATATATATATATATATACAAAGGCTGTTCGCACATTTTTTAGACGATTTTGGTAAGCGGTAATAGAAATTCGTTTGCTGCAAAAGAAATAATTGCAATTGTACTATGTTTTTAAAAGTCAAAATTATAGCCTGCGGCTTGAAAGTTTTGTTTTTATTCAAAATGGCGTTTTTAACAAAGCAGTGGTTCGAAAGCTACATTTATGCTCTTTCCGAAGAGAAATATGCATACTCCGTTATCCAAAAACGATGTGAGAGTCATGGTTTTGTGATATCTAAAGCGTCGATAGGTAATATGGTCAACAAGAAAGGAAAAAAAACGTCAAATTGGAGCCTCAAGTGGGACAAAAATTCCAAACAAGTATCCAAGGAAAAAAACGGACATCTTCGACTATTGCAAAGGTACGCTGTTTAATGTTAAAAGAAAATCCCCCTAGTCAAAGGACAGTTGCAAAATCATTAAAATGCCCGGTTTCCACTGTAAACAAAATGATAAACGTTGATTTAAATCTTAAGAAAGCGTATAAACGCAATGTGCATCGTCTTCTTCCAAATCATATCGCTGAACGCAGGACACGCTGCAGAATTCTATATGAGAAACACTTATCCAAAGAAAAATGGAAAACAATTGTCACAATAGATGAATCATGGGTGTATTTAAATGATTGCAACAAAAAAAGAGCCATTTATTATCATAAAAGGGGGAGAAAAAATGTAAGTACATGGTTCAAAGAATCGAAAGAAAGTTTTTCTAAGGGATTCATGATTGTTGCTGGTTTTTCTTATAATGGCAAGTTAAAAATAAAGAGAGTGGAAAAAAATGTCAAGATTAACTCCTAATACTATCAGGAACATATTTTATCGCCAATTTTTCTGAATGAAATATCATAGTTTACCCACAGTGCCATCAATCTGTGAGACTCCATCAGGACAAAGCTAGCAGTCACACATCAAAATCCACTGTAAATTTCCTAAAAGAAATGGAACAAAAAACTGGTATCAAGGCCATACCCTTCACTGATATCCCTACTAAATCTCCCGATGTATCACCTATGGATTTTTGTGCTTACATTTTACAGATACATACATTTTTGGACTTTTAAAATCTGCATTATCCAAACGTCGTCCCAAAACCCTTACAGGACTCTGGAAAGCTGTTCAGGAGGAATGGGATAGAATACCTCTTCTGACAAGTTTAAATTCAATATCTTCCATTATTTCTGAAAATGATATTAACATGCGAATCTTTTTATGTTTATCGGACGACCTCAGTTTTTAATGATGTAGCTATAACATTATAGCAACTATCCTTATTGTACAGATATGTAGTAAATGGCCTTATTAAATGTACCTCAGTATTTATAATTTATCAACTTCTGAGAGAGAAGGTTTTATAAAATGATTGACTTGTTGGTGTTATAGTAGATCATATTATATTTAATTATTTTATGAAAATATACTGTATATTAGCAGTCATTTTGTGAGGAAAGTATTAAAACTGTTTGCAAAAATTATCGAATAAAAATGCAAAAAAAACATGCGACATGACACTTTGAAAAATTGCAAAGGAAAAATACTGATCCTTAGAAAATTTCCCACAGCTCTAAAGTTTAACTTATGTTAGTCAAGAGTGGCACGAATCAAATACGAAAATGATTTAGGTAAGAAAATGATCCATTTTAAGAAGGACAAGCACCTGCCCATGGTTAAGGGGACAAATTGCTGGACTAGTAGTAAAAGAGAGTTACTAAAAGACAGGCTGCTCACTCAACTAAGAACACGTATTTTAATGGAAGATTGAGCGAACCCCCCTAAAAAATAACCTTTCAGCAAGAACAGTTCGTTCAACTCTTGCCATCGTTGAAAATTAAGAGGGTATGTCACACCTCTGCTAGAAGAGAATTTTCTTCGAAATTTTCAATTCTGTGATAATTGCACCACAATGCTCTATAAGAAGTGCTTCTCATTCTCGAATAATGATATAAGCCTAGTATTATCATTATCTCCTAGATGGCGCTTATTACCCTCTTCCACAACTAGGAGGGGGAATTTACTCATGCGCGAAGAATGGAAATAAGATTTTTGTCAGTGCCTAATGTTGTTGCATTAAAATGTTCCTGTAATAAAAATGTTCATTAAATTTCATTTGGAAAATAAATTTGTATTTTTTTCTAACCTGCTGTTCATGTTATCAAGGTTTTTTCTTTGTATTGTGAAAAGTTTAGATAGAATGTGCATTAGCGTAGAGATATGACAGTATTCCCTCAAGATTTTCAGTCCATGTTGACAAAATAAGGTTACTAGAAAAGAATTATATCTTGTAATTAAAATTCAAAATCACGCTTTAAAAATTGAAAACAACTTTAATAGTATATAGTTTTGCTTTCTGAAGTGATTTGAACAATACGTTTCCCAAAATTATCATAGACATTCATAAAACAAGAAATGAAATTTCGACATATGTATCATCTTTAGCTCTTCCGGAATATATGGCTATTTTGAGATGTAACACTCTTCCAGCAGAGGTGCGGTGTGTCTAGTTTTGAATATAATGAGTTGATGTAGAACAGCGTTTCTCAACTTGGGGATCACGAAGTGTTTGTTTTATGTTTCTTACGTTGCAGGAGGGGCGGGGTCATGGAGCTAAAAAGTTTGAGAACCGCTGATTTAGAGACAGGCTGACGAAGGAGGTAATTCCCAAAAATCTCAGCTAATAGAGATGATATACAGAGGCTGTTCGCACATTTTTTAGACGATTTTGGTAAGCGGTAATAAAAAATCGTTTGCTGCAAAAGAAATAATTGCAATTGTACTATGTTTTTAAAAGTCAAAATTATCGTCTGCGGCTTGAAAGTTTTGTTTTTATTCAAAATGGCGTTTTTAACAAAGCAGTGGTTCGAAGGCTACATTTATGCTCTTTCCGAAGAGAAATATGCATACTCCGTTATCCAAAAACGATGTAAAAGTCATGGTTTTGTGATATCTAAAGCGTCGATAGGTAATATCTTCAACAAGAAAGGAAAAAAAACGTCAAATTGGAGCCTCAAGTGGGACAAAAATTCCAAACAAGTATCCAAGGAAAAAACGGACATCTTCGACTATTGCAAAGGTACGTTGTTTATGTTAAAAGAAAATCCCCCAAGTCAAAGGACAGTTGCAAAATCATTAAAATGCTCGGTGTCCACTGCAAACAAAATGATAAACGTTGATTTAAATATTAAGAAAGCGAAAAAACGCAATGTGCATCGTCTTCTTCCAAATCATATCGCTGAACGCAGGACACACTGCAGAATTTTATATGAGAAACACTTATCCAAAGAAAAATGGAAAACAATTGTCACAATAGATGAATCATGGGTGTATTTAAATGATTGCAACAAAAAAAGAGCCATTTATTATCATAAAAGGGGGAGAAAAAATGTAAGTACATGGTTCAAAGAATCGAAAGAAAGTTTTTCTAAGGGATTCATGACTGTTGCTGGTTTTTCTTATAATGGCAAGTTAAAAATAAAGAGAGTGGAAAAAAATGTCAAGATTAACTCCAAATACTATCAGGAACATATTTTATCGCCAATTTTTCTGAATGAAATATCATCGCTTTACCCACAGTGCCATCAATCTGTGAGACTCCCTGAGGACAAAGCTAGCAGTCACACATCAAAATCCACTGTAAATTTCCTAAAAGAAATGGAACAAAAAACTGGTATCAAGGCCATACCCTTCACTGATATCCCTACTAAATCTCCCGATGTATCACCTATGGATTTTTGTGCTTTCGGACTTTTAAAATCTGCATTATCCAAACGTCGTCCCAAAACCCTTACAGGACTTTGGAAAGCTGTTCAGGAGGAATGGGATAGAATACCTCTTCTGAGACTTCAAAAGGCATTATTAACCTGGAAATTGCGCTGTCGAAAGATAGTTCAGAATAAGGGATGTCACATAGAACATTTAAAACACAAGAATTTTATGTAATTTAGTTTTGTGAATACAATATACATCGTCTAAAAAATGTGTGAATAGCCTCTGTATATGTCTGGTCTCGTAATATCTAGAGAGGAAAGAGTTAGGGAAAGCCTATCCAAGATGAATCGAAGCTTTGATGGCTACGAAAACTAGGTTGACTAATATTAAAACTTTTCTGTCTGTTAACACACTTACAATACACAAGGTTATTATAATGAAATTTCAGTGTTCTCTTCAGCAACTGCATTCAAAATTCTCCGGTGATTTCTTTTACGCTTACTAAAATAAAATTTGTTCCCTTTACTTCTCCTCTCGTGTTATATCTTATAAAATCAAGACACGTCAAGTGCTATGGCCAGGGACTGTACATATACACTACCTGGCCAAAAGTATCCGGGCGCCCAGTGGTACGGACTAGGAGAGTCCTGAGGCATATGTTAATATGATGTTGGTCCTCCTTTTGCATCGATGACAGCCTGCATACGTCTGGGGAGACTTTCCACCAGCTTTTGATAGGTGTCCATAGGAATTGACTTCCAGGCGTCCATCACAGCTGAAGTGAGTGCTGGAAGTGAGGATGGTCGATTTGGCTGGCTACGTAATCTGCGTTCTAATTCGCCCCAAAGGTGTTCAATGGGATTTAGATCGGGGCTCTGAGAAGGCCAGTCCAGTTTTTGAACACCCATTTCGTCAAACCATGCCTGCGCAAGTCTCGATGTGTGAATGGAGCAGTTATACTGCTGGAAGAGAAATGAGCCTTCTCCGAAATATTGCCATAGAGTTGGGAGAGCAGCATTGTCCAGAATGTTCACATACATGTTTCCAACCACAGGAACTAAGGAACCCAGGCCAAACCATGCAAAACTCCCCCACACGATGATGCTGCCACCACCAAACTTAACAGTCTGCACAATGCAGTCACGTAAGAAGCGCTCGCGTGCATCCGCCAAACCCAGACGCGTCCATCGGACTGCCAGATTGTAAAGCGAGATTCATCACTCCAAAGAACATTTTTCCACATGTCCACAGTCCAATGACGGTGATCTTTTCACCATTGCAATCGACGCTTCTCATTTTGGGGAGTGGTGTTCGGCTTGTGAGCGGCTGAACGACCATGTAATCCCAGGTTTTTTAACTCTCGACGAACAGTCCTGCTGCTAACACTAACGCCTGATGAACTTCGGAACTCCTGAGTGACAATCAACGAGGACTTGTGATTTTGTTTCACTACCCTTCTCAGAGTTCTACGACTGCGTTCACTATTTGTTTCGGCCTGCCACTTCGTTTTCTGCAGTTTCACTGCCTCGACGTTTCCACTTCACAATTACATCACCCACAGTGGATTTTGGCTTCTGTAGAATGTCCGAAATTTCACGAACTGATTTCCCTCAAAGGTGGCATTCCCCTATAATGCCACGATCAAAGTCACTAAGCTCCTTTGACTTACTCATTGTCTCACAAACGCATAAATATGAAAAGAAAAGACAAAACCTTTGTGCTCGAGGAATAAACAGGAAATCCAACGTAAATATAGCACAAATAGCAATAAGGTGCAATTTTGCATACGGCAGTTTCGAAGCTGCAAAGGAGCTTCTTCATCAGTGCAAAGAACTTAGTGGCAGCTCAAAAAGGCTGAAAAAGGCTTACTAAGGCTTAACTAAGGCTTAACTAAGGCTTAGCTTAGTTTTCGGCTTTATGAGATGCCACTAAGTTCTTTGCACTGATGAAGAAGCTCCTTTGCAGCTTCGAAACGGCCGTATGCAAAATTGCACCTTACTGCTATTTGTGCTTTATTTACGTTGGATTTCCTGCATAAATATGACCTGATAAATCACTACCAACACTTTTATAGCTTTCCGTTACGCATCAAATTACGTCACCTGCCAGATCTTCTTCTTTAGGGGGATGTCCGGATACTTTTGGCCAGATAGTGTAGTTTTATAAAGTCATACCTCGGTACTCGTCGCGTTTCGAATCGAACAAATTGCTTCGGTACTCATCTCGTCGTATTTCGACTCGAAAAAAAAATCATTCTTCCGTACTCGCCGTATGCTCTGTGCTCGTCGCACATGATAAACATGTTTGAGACAAGACGAGTCCCCCGAATCCCGTTTCCCCGAACGCAAAGAAAGGTCGAAATAGGTTGAATTACGAAATTTTGTTCAAAAGTATCACCCTGACAAAGCTCTAGCAAGCCGAAATGTGGACTTTTTTAATGATCAAGCAATACCTCACTTCAGAAACATTTTGAAACATAGGCCGAAGCAAGTTTCTCTTGATAGCTTTGTAGGGAAAATCCTTTAATCTGAGTCTACAACAGGGATCAGGGTTGTTAAGAGTCAGAAAAGAGAAAGAATCCCCGTGCAAGCTCCTGGTGTTTTATTGGAAGGAGACTCCCCTTTCAAGCAATAACTCCTGCATTTCGCACTATCTCATGAGGCAATCAACTCCTTTCGGTACAGGAGGGAAAATACATTTTTTATCTTAATTTATCTAATTACACTGGTCTGCATGAAAATCAGCCCTGACAAAATTCCTGCTGATTCTTATGTAAAATGACCTCCTGAATCCGAATATAACATCGTTTTCCCCCATTTTTATAGCTTTTCGATAATTTGGAGGGTTATCGATAATTTGGAGGTTATTATTTGGGGGGTGTTAGGGGGGGGGGAAGCTGGAATAAGTGAAAAAATTGCGAAAAAACCGATCATTTTTAATGTTTTGTTTTCAATATAAGGGGGCAAACGTAACTGCTTAAGACTCCATACCTACCTCCTTGCTAGAAATGTTCTTGTTTTAGAACTTTCCACCTCTTTAGCCCCTCAGAAGAAATGTAAAGGCTAAAATAATCCTTTTCATTCCTCCAAATTATCGAAAAGTGATAAAAATAGGTGTGTGTGTGTGGGGGGGGGGGGGCGCTCCCCCGAAAACGGTGGGTGATGGGGGGAAACGGGGATCATATTCGGATTCAGGCGGTCATTTTACATAAGAATCAGCAGGATTGAGGTCGGCTCGAAAAAAACATTTTTTTATTTTGCAGACCAGTGTTATTGTTTCAAATTATGTCTGTCTAGTTTACAGATTTTGTATAAAAAAACACCCTATCCATTTAAAAATTTCCCAGTAAAATGTGAAATTTCTGGTTTTCAGGAATGAATTAATTCAATTCATATTGATTCTTATGGCAAAAATGTGTTCGGCCCTCGTTGTTAAATGGTTCCAGAAGGCATGACGAGTACCGAGGTAATACCACTGTGTTTCGCTTTTTAAGTTTCCATAAAAATTCGTGTTTACTTTGTTTTAATTTTACGGATGGTAATTAAAATCCCCATTTCGGAACTACAATTGATTTTACAATAACAATACACAGACATTCTCTGTTTGATAACTTTGAATGAAAATTCCGATACTTCTCAGAAAATAATGTTAATTTGCAAACGAACATACAAAAAATATCGGTCATCTTCTATAGCACAAGAGTTGCTAGGTTTTATAAACTATATCAAAAAAGCCACTTAATGAAAAGAGGCAAAAAGTTACCATATAATCTGCTTTTTGGAACAACTCGGCTTGCGAAATTTTATGAAAACATTTACTAAATTTAACCATTTTCAGTTGGCTGTACACTGAATGTAAAATTATTTTGGGGAAACTAAAATTAACGCATATCCCCAAATTATCTGTACGGATGTGCTAGTCATCTGAGAAAGAAAATTGTTTGTTAATGTAACTTGGTAGAGCAATGTTTAGCATTTGAATGGATATAATTACAACATAAAAAGAACTTTTTATATACCATGTTTTTAAATTTTCTGTTGAATCATATAAACTTTAGAATTCTATGTATTAATAAATACTTTTTAAATTTTTTTGATGTATTATCTCATCAACTTGAAAGAAAATGAAGTTAATTGGAAGTTAAGTTGAGTTTAACTTTTCGTTCTCGTCCCGGCCATTAGATGGCTGCACTAGTCTACAAAACAAAATTAACTGAAAATGACTGAAAATGAATTTAATTCTGCTTAAAGATGGCTAAAAGTATTAAAATAATGCATTGTCATCGTGTTCTGAGCTATTCTAAAAGTTTCAAATGTCTAGCTAGTCGGGAAGTTAGTTAAAAATCGATTGCAAGATTTGTACGAGACAAACACACAAACACACAAACAAGAAAGCGAGTTAATAAAAACATGTAAAAAAAAGTTAATCTGTCGACTGAAAGGGAAAATTGAAATTAACAATACAGAGAATGTAGAATTGTACACGCGAAGAAGTTGGTTATCCTATTGTTAGAGATAGGAACTCATGCATCATATTTGTTCGTGAAACACTTCTCCTATACTGTCGTGAGATGAGTCGTAGAAGCTAGTGTGAAGAAAAAGCATATTTCTTTTTTCCAATAATTTCATAACTGAGAGGATCAGAAAATTAAACTAGTTTTTCAACTAAAATGTGCAATATCTGAGAAAATTTACAATACTAACCGAATCCCTCCAGCTCTGACTGTCCCCATCCAATAGTAGTTGCGTTAGCACCTGCGCAGTATAATCCAGGTAGAGTCGGAAGGCAAATCGGAGCTGTGAATTTGTCACATGGCAACTTTGTAGTAGTCCTTATTAAAGCTATATCATACTGAACAACTGACGCATGGTATTTGGGGTTAAGTGATACTGAGCGAATATTGACTGAGTTCTCCAATCCATCCACTTCCGCATTAAATCTCACCTTGAAAAGATTTAACGGTACGGAGCAAAATTCTGTATCTCTCACTAGCTTGCAGACTGATTGTTCATATACACCTTGTAGGAGTGCTGTATCTCTGTTTCTGTAAGAGAAGATCATAGAATCAGGTATTATCATTCGTAAAATCCATAATCTAATCAATACAACGCGATGCGATTTGGTATTTAATAGAACATCCCTCATACTGTTGGGTTTCATTGAAGACAGATAGATGATCTATTGTAAATGAATTCGTGGTAAAATACATTAAAATACTATACATATGAATTTGTAAGCACGATTGCATGTGTATCTATCCCTACGCTTGTTTATTAGTTACTTGCATATCAAACAACTTTTAGATGAAAATGGATTTGTGTTAATTAAGAAATAGAAAAGCAGGACGCAAATTATATGACACTCATTTATTGAGAATTCAATGCTTAAAATCTTTTATCGACGAATGTATGAGTACGATGAATGCAAAATAAAAAAAAACTGAAATAATCTTTATAAATACAATGACTCTGATCTAAAGAAGAAAATAAAAATCTGAAAGAATGTCAGAAATATTTTTTTAAAAAGTAATCAGTATATCACTAACTAAAATATTCAATACTTGCTAAAATATTTTTGCCCCTATAAGTTCGTCATAAATGAATAAATTTATTGAATGCCTTAAATATTCTCTGCTATATTTCTAATACTCGGGGTAAACCTAACCTGAGAGCACTAAACATACTAAAACGGCCAATTTACACCTGCAACGGAAATAACTCCCCGCCGCTACAAAATGCTCATTGCCATATTTGGCCATTTATCGCCCATTATGAAAATTATGAAGGTTTTAAATATTTAGGCTTTAAGAAAACAATCACACGTTTTGATTTCTATTTTCATCAATGTATTTTGAAACTTTTAACCATGCATCGTTCTACTTACTATTTCCCGAAGTAATGTGAAGGAATGTCAGAAATCCTCAATAAAATTTAGAGTCCTGTTTACTTTTATAAATGTGGGATCTTACAAAAATTTCTTATTATAGTTGCAGATTTCTGGGTATTTGGGTTTTTGAAATTGTTAGTTTTTTTCTTTCGCTGTAGGAGATGCGATCTGTTTCGGAAATTTTGTTTTCATTTAAAATAATAAGTGTGGCCAGTTATATTAACAATTGATGCAAATATAAAACAAATGGGCTTTCAGAAACCGATGACAGCACGAATAAAGGATAAAAATGACACTACTGAAGTGTGGTTTTCAATTAGATTTTTTTTCATTGCATGCATTGTACAGATTATTATCAGAGTTTCGGCAAATTCAGTTTGTGGACTTATGTAAGGGATTTCTTACATATCCTATTTTTTACAGAATTTTGTATTTATTTGGGATATAAGTGGTCAGTTCTAGAAATGAGGGACTAAACATAAAACGATTATATAAGACCTTAAGTTATGGAAAAAGTATTTAAACCAGATTTAATTTACAGAACGAAAATATCTACAAATAAATATTTCTAGATTTTTTTATCAGTAAAATCATTTATTATTTGATCAAATTTGAATATCCTCATGCTCTATAGAAAGTATTGCATGATTGTTTAGTCTCTACTGCGATATTGTTGGTCTGAGGTATGTTTTAATTAATTTTAATCTAGAAACGCTTCTGCTCCCAGTCCCTTTTCGGAAAGCCAGCAGCTGTATCATTCGTAGCGAGGAATTTTAGAATTTTTATTGGTTTCAGAAATATTAATATGGAAGAATGCTTCCATTTCTTCAACCAACATATTGAGATATACATATGCATGTTTTACACACTTCGTTTAGTCGTTATTCTGAATATTTTTTACATCTGTTTACGCAATTTTCTTTTAGACATTTTTAAAAAATGTTCCTAATCTAATAGGTCAAATCGGCTTAAAGCCGGTCTTGCCCTTTAAAGTGTTATGATGACTACACTAATGACCTATTCCAATGAAAAATCACATGCATTTAATTTTTTCAGCACTTTATAAAAAATTCTCATTTTTTCGCAATTTAACTAGGGGAATATTTCGTCAAACTCTAATTTCATCCTTTGTGAAATAACTTCTCATAACTTGGTTTTTGTTAGCCATATATTTTCCCAGCTTAAAAATTAAATGAAAGCATGAAGGTTTTTTGCTTAGTTGAAAGTTACTGGGAAAATAGACATAAGAAATAAGCGTTTAAACATTTCAGATTGTACAGCAAATCACGGCAGTTAATATTCTAAGAGGTATAGTGTTGAAAATTTCCTTTCTATTGTTAACTGCAGATGTGCATTTTCCCCCACTTGTCTCTTGTAAACACTGCCTTTTCTTAGGGTAAACCATTACCCATCGGCAGGAAGTAACAGACCTGGGGTTACCAAAATTCCACATCCACATTGAACGCCAGATACTCCCGCCAAGGAAACGAAGCCTTGTGAATGGTCAGATTATTCTATGACGTTACATTCTCTCTCGTATGCTGTATTGCGCATTATTTACAAATACATGAAACTCCTTATTTTTGTTGCCCAAATATGTCTACGCTCTATCAGTTAAATCATTATTTTAATGATTTATGTCTGAAATGTACCTTTAATCAACTCTGTTAATAGGAAAAAAGTGTGAACTATATCGCAATCACGGAATCATACTGCTCTATCGTCCCACCTGTATTCAGGTTAGGTATGCCCCGAGTATAGGTTTCTTATTCAAGAAATTCGCTTCGTCTGGAAGCGGTCGACAGGATGTCGAAATCCGTTGCCTCTCAAAAGGACTTAGAATCTCTTAATCACGGCTGCATGCCGGAGTAACTGCCTTCTAGACGCAGGTGTAGGAGCTATCTGATTTTTAAAATCTCGCAGCGACGCAACTTTTAATTTTTAGGAGCTGCGAACACTGCAAATTTAAAAAGGTTTTAATTGGTGCCCTTTAAAGTGACATCACTTTCTGGAGATCCGATTGGCAGGCCACTTCCCTCGCCATCAGATCAGCTGGATCTTCAGACGATTAATTTTCCCCGATCATCGTCGATCAAGGGGTGGAATGGAACCAATTTCCTTTCAACTTTATGTCTGAAACTCAGACCTACTGACGCCTCGCGTCTAGTCTGGTATTGTCGGCACTATTTGACTAGTCCGCTTTGGCCTCTGGACACTACATTCTTGAGCCTTCTGCTAAAAATGTGAATTAAATGAGAATGTTTTACTCTATTGAGAGAATCATGGATTCTTCACCATATATATGTATATATATATATATGGTTATTCCTTTCATGCGGGAATTTCGTTTACGTGAAGTGGACAAAACAACTCTATTTAAGTGTACATAAGAAAAGGACAGAGTTACATTAGAAAATAAATCCTTAAACATTCTTTGAATTTCATTTTCAAGAACATTTCTGTCCAATACTTAAAGAGAGATTTCTAAGTGGATGCTTCAAAGATCCTATCCCGGTCTTTGCAAGCATAGGAGAACGGTTTTTCCTCGCCAAGATATTGGGATATAATGGGAAATATAATGGGATATGTAATGGGATATAATGGGAAAGTACCCAGAATACATTTGAGAATGCTACTCTATCTAAAATGTAGTAAACATTTTGCAAGATAGTTCGATTTGAATCTTATATGTTAAACGTTACGTGAAAGACACTGATCATAGTGACAGCGTAGTCCCATAAGATTTCTGCTCAGGGTCATATCCTTTAAGAACATTTTCATATCCACTGAAATATATTTTTTAAAAAATCCAGTGATTTATTTCCGTATTCTTCTTTCTTGTAAATATCCAGTCACTTTTTTCTCAAGTTGTGTTCAACTCAAATGCCAATAAATATACTTGATTCTTTGGTATTCAGTGGATGAATTTCGACTTTTTCCAATCCGACTTGGGTAACAAAATCTGAAATATGTACATACATACATACATACATACATACATATATATACATACATACATACACACACACAAGGTGCGCCCATAAAGTAACCGGACAAATTAAAAGATCAAACGATAAAATAGAAAAGTGAAAGAATAATCGCCTGGCTAGAAAGAGTGACATCTCAACTCTTTGTTTGCACATCAAAACACCGTAGTAATTTTCATTTACTGAGAAGGCATTGTACAAAAAAATTTGCTTCGGAATGGAACAATGTTGTAACATTAAATTTGGTTACTCATTGGGTAAATCTGCTACCGAAACTTTAGAGATGATTCGAACAATATATAGTGATGCATCGTTATCAAGAACAAAAGTGTATGAGTGGTACAACCGCTTTAAATGTGGGCGAGAAAGCATTGAAAATGAACTAAAGCCCTTCAACTTCAAAGAATGAAGAAAATGTGGAGAAAATTCGTTCTTTGGTAAAAGCTGATAGACGTGTAACAACTCAGCAACTTTCAGACATGCTTGGGGATAAGCAAAGAAAGCTGTAGATTAATTTTATTATAAAATCTGAAAATGAAAAAAGTTTGTGCTCGATTTGTGCCTCGGATTTTGACAGAACAGCAAAAAGAAGACAGAAAAGCTTTCTGTGAAGATTTGCTGACTACTGCGCAACAGGACAACAGTTTCTCAAAGTGTATTATAGCAGGAGATGAGACCTAGTGTCTACAATACGACCCAGAAACAAAAAGGCAAAGTGCACAGTGGAAAGGACCGTCTTCTCTCATACAAAAAAAAAAAAAAAAAAAAAAAAAAAAAAAAAAAAAAAAAAAGCACGGATGTTAAACTCAAACACTAAGGTGATGCTGATTGCATTTTTTGATTATAAAGGAATTATTCACCACGAATTTGTTCCTGAAAATCAAACAGTTAATCAGTATTTTTACAAGGAGGTGCTTTTTTGATTAAGAAACAGGATAAGGCGAGTTAGGAAGGAACTGATCGATTCTGGGCAATGGTTTTACACGATAATGCTAGGCCCCATACATCAATTTCTGCACAACAATATCTTGCTAAGCATTCAATTACAGTGATAAATCACCCACCATATTCTCCCGACTTATCGCCAGCTGATATTTTCCTTTTTCCGAAGCTGAAGATGGCCATGAAAGGACAGAGATTTGAAAACGTCTCGGATATTAAATCAAATGTTACGCGTATTTTGTGAACTGTTAGTTCCAACGGCTATAAACAGTGTTTCGATGACTTGAAGAAACGTTGGAAAAATTGTATAGACTCCTTTGGCGATTATTATGAAGGAGATAAATGTGTTTGAAGGTGAGTAATAGTTTTCTTATTTATAAAAAATTGCCCGGTTACTTTATGGGCGCACCTTGTGTATATATGTGTGTATATATATATATATATATATTCATTTATATATATATATATATATATATATACATATATATATATATATAAGTTTAAAGAGATCGATAATAAAGGAAAAAATTACCCTTGAAATTACATATGTAACGTTTAGTAGAAATTCATGGGACGTATATGTGAACTTTAATAAAAGTCACCCGCATTGCTATATTTCAAATTTGGGGTTACATTTCTTTTAAAATTCGTTAAGATATTCTTTAACTATTATACGTGTTGAAGCATAGCGTGGCTCCATAAATCGTCTCTCGCTGGAATTATCTATATATTTAAGTTGCTTTAATCTATAGATGTGTCAAATTTGGTTTTGTGACCGTAATTACTATTATTTAGCGATAATTTACAATTAAAAATTGCTTTCTGCGCATGCTTAGTGACATAATTAAACCTGGATTTAAATACCAAGCACAAGGTCGCACAAACAATTTAATTTGTTTACTCCAAGGAATCTCTCTAGCTCTCTCTCTGCCATTTTTATTTTTATTTATGTTTGTGAGATATAGAATTAAACCTGACGGAAACCTTTTACTTAGCGCTGTTGGGTAAACGTATTTTTTTTTTATTGGGTTCAATAGTAATTTTTCAAAGGGTATTTCTCTATTCTTGAAATTATGATTTTCAAAATTTGACAATGATATGTTGAGTATAATTTGTGTGTTAGTACATTTATTGACTACCCAGCCGTCATGTTTTTACGGGCACCAACTCGTTATTTTTTTACTTTTGAGGGAAAGTTCAGTTTGTTTATATCAGAAGTTCATTTAGATCAGTCATTAAATTTTTTTAAAAATGAATCGTGTCTAAAAAATACATACAGGACGACACAATGACCTGCTGTAAGCAAGTAATTCTGTGATATGATCGATGCTCCACAATTTAGCCTGTTATTTACAAATATAGCAGCCTAAGGAGGTAAAAAAAAATAAGTAAATAAATAAATAAATAAATAGGCATGAATATTAGTCACTGTAAAATTTCTACAAGTAGTATCGCAAGACAAATAAGCACGATAAAATAGCAGTCGTAACAAAAACACAATTTTATTTTGAGCAACTGTTTAACGAATTATATGATATAAACAATCTAAGAAATGACAGAAGATTATCATATTAGGAGCTCAAAATGATATGTAAGAGTATTCAAAAAGAGGAAAAACTTAGTTTTCATAATCATACACTGAAAGAATAATTATACATAGTATACATATAGTACATAGGTCTCCTCTGAAGAGAAGGTTCCCCAAAGGGTTTCGGTCCCTTTATCGAAGTGAGTTCATTTTTTATGAGGCTTGGAAAGTAACAAAAGTGAAAGTCAACGAGATCTCCTTTTGCCCTGGCCAAAGCCCAGGATGTGGTGAGGAGGGGATACTCTTCGCCAAATGTCGGTAATTACCTACAGGAAGAGCTAGCAATGTGCTCTAACAAGTGTTTCTTTCTACCGATGAGTGGTGATTTTGCATATAAAAAGCAATGTTTACATGAAGCAAATTGTGAAGAATACACATCTGCTGTTAGCAATTGAGAGAAAATTTTCGACTCTATACCTATTAGAATATTACTTGCCGCGCTATAATCTAAAACGCTTAAGGCTGCTGTGTACTAACCCTATTGGATTCACTCACCTCAATGTTAACCTATGGAGAAAATTTGTCCAAGGATTGCCGACTTGGATTTAAAGATTTTTTTTAAAAATTGTATTCCGTAATAGAGAAAGAAATTTTTATTTACACCTTGGGAGATATTTCGTTGAAAAAAAACAAAAAGCAAAACAAAACAAAACAAACAAAAACAAATTAAATTTTTCGGG
Organism: Dolomedes plantarius; assembly: GCA_907164885.2. Taxonomy (NCBI): domain Eukaryota; kingdom Metazoa; phylum Arthropoda; class Arachnida; order Araneae; family Dolomedidae; genus Dolomedes; species Dolomedes plantarius. Next base: position 127,180,895 of record OU015491.1, on the reverse strand, counting down.
GTAAAAATCTATTATAGTGTGTTTTAAACGCTCATGAATTCCTTTGGTGGATGAAATTTATAAAAGAAATCCTGCTGCAAGGTGCAGAAAAGTTCAGGCTATCTGAAAATACCATTTTTATTGGATTATTATCAGCATTTATGTAGCTGCAAATGGTAGACAAATTTTCTCCATAGGTTAATATTGAAGTGAGAGAATCTAACAGGGTTAGTACAGAGCAGCCTTTAAATGTTAATATTTCTTATGTCTATTTTCTAAGTTTCAAAGTTGTAACTAAACAAAACAACTTTCTTGTTTATGTTAAACTTTTAAAATGGGAAAAAAATAATAAAATAAATATAAATATAAATAAGGATAGCTCCTTTTTCACATCTGTAGTTTGTTAGCAAACAACTCCATATGACAGGGGACTACGGTAAACAAAATAGTACCTGCATCATGTATCCCACGGACTGTGAGAAAGCAATTAGCATTTCTTTATTTAAGCGATTCCCTAAGTGAACAAACACTGTTGGAAGTTCGGAGAGGAAGACGTTTGTGAAAATTTCTTATTTTAAAGGACGATTTACAAATACTCGTTGCCGTACTTTAAAGGTGTCGTTTAGTTCTGCTACCTTTATTGTAGGGGGTAGTGCTGGCCGCCTATATGGTGCCCCCTTAAATGAATGGTCAGCAAGTCTGGCGGTGTGAGTTAGGGCGGCCGTCAGCATTCGATGTTGACCACTACTGGTCTGGTGTCTGCAAGGCTTTGTCTGCCCGGTAATTCCCATTCGAGAGAATGTCTAGAAACGACAAGTGCCTCGCATTTGAGAAAAAAAAGTTCTGCTACCTAGCAAACATCACTTCTTTCATATTCAATGCAACTTTTAATTTATTTGCTTATAAGTCAAATTGTTTCAAAGTCATTTTAATTTAATAATATTGGTGTTGAACAAAATCCATCCGTGCACTAAAAATGGTTTGAATTTTTTTTTTCAAGATAACTTTTAACGCCTTATATGTAGTTTCATATGTGCCTGATCCCCCATTTCTACAACCAATGACTTATTTCCCGAAGAAAAACAAAATTCATTAAAAAATAGGATATGTAAGAAACGCCTTGCATAAATCCCAGAACTGAAGTTGCCGAAATTCTGATAATAATCGACTCCGTACAATACATGCAACGAAAAGATTAAAAATTATAATTGAAAACCAAACTCTCAATAGCGTTATTTTTATTATTTATGCGTGCTGTCATTTTCTGAACAACCATTTGTTTTATTTTTGCATTATATATTAGTATAACTAGTCACGTTTATCATTTTAGAGGAAAACAAAACTGCTGAAATAATCACTGCCTTTTTGAGTAAAGAAAAAAAGCCAAGAATTGCAAAAACTCAAATATCCAGAAGACTTCGTCTATAATGGTAAATTTTTGTAAGGTCCGCCATTTATAAAAAAAAAGCAAACATGATTCTAAATTTTATCGATGATTTCTACAATTCCCTCCCGATCCTTCGGGAAATAGTATGTACTATGATGCAAAGTTAAAAATCTTAAAGTGCGTTGATTGCATGAAAATGGAAAAGTAAAACATGCGATAGTTTTCTTAAAGCCAAAATAGTTAAAACTTTCCTAATTTTCTTAAAGCCTAAGGAGCAGGGGCGGCTCCAGTCAAGAGTTTTTTTTTTTTTTTTTTTTTTTTTTTTTTTTTTTGGGGGGGGGGGAGGGCAATGTCGGCTCGTAGGGTTTTATATATATACAGTGGAATCTCGATCGATAGTTCTTCGATCAATCGTTTTCCCGTATGTATCGTTTATTTCACTCAGTCCTGAATAAATTCCACAGAAAACAAGCAAAAACAGACCGCATGGATCGTTTCTCGATCCATCGTTTTTCCTCAATATTCGTTCAGAATATCGCAGCTTTGTATTAATTTATCGGATCGATCGGTTTTTCATAATAACTGAACCTGAAATATAAATGTCTGGATTGAGCTAGAATGACGCTCTAATTAAACAATGAGCAGAACATTTTAGATGCACTGTCTCGCATTTTTTACATGTTTTTATTAACTCGCTTTCTTGTTTGTTTGTGTGTTTGCCCAGTACAAATCTTGCAATCGATTTTTAACTAACTTCCCGACTAGCTAGACATTTGAAACTTTTAGAATAGCTCAGAACACGATGACAATGCATTCTTTTGATACTTTTAGCCATCTTTAAGCAGCATTGAATTCATTTTCAGTTAATTTTGTTTTGTAGACTGGTGCAGCCATATATCGGCCAGGGCGGTAATGAAAAGTTAAGCGCAAGTTAACTTCCAAAAAACTTAATTTTCTTTCAAGTTGATGGGATAATTCATCAAAAAATTTAAATAAAGTGTTCATTAATACATAGAATTGTCAAGTTTATATGATTCAAAAGAAAATTTAAAAACATGGTATATAAACAGTTCTTTTTATCTTGTAATTATTGTTCTCTCCTGTTTAGCCTGGTTTCGCGTTATCGTACCACTCCCATTATTTGTTCGTCGTTGGTGTTCCTTAATTCTTTAGCCCCTGAAGTATCCTATTTTCGGCAACTCATTCCAAATTCTCAGACTATTCAACATTTCTGTGTGTGTGTGGGGGGGGGCTTATTCCACCCGCTCTAGCCGTAGGCTAGACCAGGTCCATGAGACCAAAAGTTACTATGAAATCGCTAACAAGCAAAGGGTCTCTATAAATATCCTCCTTGGCAAGACCCAGCCAGTTTAGAATATGGCCAGGAGGGGCTTCAGCAGTATTGCACTTAGAGCAAAAAGGGAAAGATCTTTGCCCCTGATTGTAAACAAGACTCTTTAGTCCACTAACAAATCTGCTAATGGTGGTCTGCATCCTTCTGCTGCCCTTGACATTAAGGGCACCACCAGGAGATTTTCGGTCGCGCCAGTGGTGTGTCGGAGGGGTCTTCCATAAGTGCTGATTAATAAGTTTTCTTCTTGAGTAAATTTCAAGGTAAGTTAAAGTATCTCGCTAAGAAGTAGGAAGTGAGGCTCCATCCTTAGCAAGAATATCAGCAGTCTCGTTTCCAAAAAGTCCTATATGAGACGGTACCCATTGTAAATATACCTCTCGTTGTTTAGAAAGGTCTTTGAGGATCTCCAGTATCGACAGTGGGGTTTTATCCCCGACTCTTGTCCAGCTGCTCAAGTGCTGAATGGCACTGCGGCTGTCAGTTAGGATCCAAATATCACGGTGAGAGGTTTCATTTTTAATAGTTTTCAATCCCTTTTCAATGGCAATAAGTTCAGATCTGAAAACTGAGCAGTAATCTGGATTCCTAATCTTGTAATGATTTGAGTTGTAGGGGTCTTGATAAAAATACCACTGCCGCAGAGGCATTGTGTTCATCTTTACTGCCATCGGTATAAATCTGAGTAGCAGTATGAGGGATTTGATTTATGATTTCAAGAGCAAGCTGATGCAAGTATTCTGGTAAGTCATATTTTTTGTTTGTGAGGGACGAGAGTTCTGTTTGGAAATGAACTCTAGGCAGCCCCTCCAGAGGATTGACTATTGACCTCAAGGAGTGCCTTTCAACATTTTGGTCCAATAAGCCCATTAACTCCATCTGCGAAAAAGGACTATTTCTCCTTAGTCTTTGATTGTTTGACCAACTTCTGAGGAATTCGATTTTGATCATAAAAACTGTAAAGTTTGTTGAAATATTTTGCAAGCCCTGCGCTTCTTCTTAAACTCAGAGGCTGAAGATCACTCTCATAAAGAACCAGTTCAGCAGGACAACTATTTCGCATGCCAGTGATAAATCGAGCAGCACTCAATTGAACTCTCTCTAATTTTAAAAGGTTAGAGGATGACGCACAGAAGTAAACCTGATACCCGTATTCTAATACGGGCCTAATTAGAGATATATAGGTTGTCCTCAGGGTATTGGCATCAGCACCCCAATCTCTCCCAGAGACATATTTCAGGATGTTAAGTCTCCTCCTGCTCTTTTCCACTAGATTCTCTATATGTTTATTGCTCAAGATCTCAGGATCTAAGCTGTAACCTAGGTATCTGGGGTGTTTTTCACAGAGTAGAGAGCCGCCATCCATTGTGATGTTAGGCTGATAGTTGTACAAATGTCTATTTGTGGTGAAGAAGCTAACTATAGACTTTAAGGTGTTAAAGCTCAATTTGTGTGTATTTGCAAACTTCAACGCGTCAGTGAGGGTAAGGTTAATCATATTTTCAACATGGCAAATATCAGAATTGGAGTTCCAGAGAACAATGTCATCCGCAAAAAAGCCGACCTCGCACCTCTTAGTTATAACTTTTTCAATGCCAACCAAAAACAACGAGAAGAGGAGAGGGCTCAATACAAATCCCTGCGGCACTCCCTGTCTGAGTTTAAAAGTTTTAGATAACGAGTTATTACATTTCACTCTAATCAGCCTATCCTTCATAAAATCACAGATCCAAGAAAGGGCCATGTCTTTAACACCAAATGTATCAAAGAGTTTGATGATTAATTTATTTCTCCAAACCCTATCGAAGGCCTTTGTCAAGTCTAAAAACACGGCAACTGTATGGTTTGTTGGTTTAAGATACTGAGAATCCCGTATCTTTTGTCCGAAGAATAAAATCTGATCCATAGTGGAATGTCCTTTTCTAAAGCCATATTGTTCCGTTGGGAGCAGGTTATTAGATTCAAGATGGTAAGTTAATCTTTCTAATATCATTTTTTCAATAAGTTTACATGAAAAGTTTGTAAGAGCGATGGTTCTATAGCTCTCAGGAGAGCTGGCCTTCTTCTTTGGTTTTCTAATAGGAATGACCAAGGCTCTTTTCCAGTCTTGAGGAAGTCTACCTGGTCTCCAAGACAAACTCAAGATCTCCAACAATCTCAACTTTCCCCAAATTCCAAGTCTTGAATCATTTGGCCGTGAATATTATCAGGTCCAGGAGATTTATTTAAATCGAGAGCATTCAAAGCAAGTTCCATCTCCCGTAGTGAAAAACCAGCACTAAAGATAAGGTTACGCTGGGTTGAGCTACGACAGCCGTGGATAATCCTCCTAGCTCGTATTTCAATGTTTTTTATCATCCTCAGTAAAATTTAGGTTGCTTATCCCTTGATAATAAGATCCCAATAAGTTTGCCGTAGCTTTGTCATCCGGCGGAATTTGGCCGTTCTCATCAAGAATGGTGTTGCATTCCTCTTGTTGTGGCTGCTCAGCGCTCAAAGATTTAATCGCCAAAGTCTGGAATTTGGGTGTTTAGAGTGTTTAGAGAGTTGGAATTGGGTGTTTAGAGAGTTTTGGAATTTAGAGTGTTCTTTTAATTTGGTCTCTTGAAGGGCAATAATTTGGATCTCGAGGGTTTCAGCTAAATCCAATATAGCTTCAAGTTTTATTCTCGTAGCACTAGTAGATAATCCATTTACATTGCAATGCAGGATTTTTAAGGAACGACATTTATGAGGAGACCGTCGATTACTTTTCGAACAGGGCCCTCTGCCTAAGCCCTGAACGCACCCCTGATTAACCTGTGCGACGGGTGATGCAGTATGATTCTCTATAGAAGATTGGCTCATGGGAAAGGAAAAGGGGGACAGCTTCTGAGGGTCGAGACCCGGAGCACCCGAAGACGGAAGACTGACTTAGCTCCATGTGCCTGCTGATATTAGCTGGGCAAAACGGAATGGCCTTCAAGCATAGGGTGGCCCTACCAGGAGAAGATCTCCCGACGTACTTCGCCCATTCCCGCCCAGGGGCACCCCCCCGCCACGTTGAGGCTAACAGCAGGACTTTGGGGGGGGGCAACATTTCTGTTCTTATTAGCAATGGGTCACAGTCAGCCAACCTGAGCGGTTCCTTCTGCCCTCTGGCTTTTCTGTTAGCCTTGGGATGGTGGCGCCCTGGTGTTTGGTTTAGGGTGTGAGAAGTTTCTGATTGCTGCAGTTCTACACTGGCCGAAGAGGGTTTCACCCGGAAGCAGAACTTCCTGGTTGTGTTATGTCGGACCCCATCCAGTGCAATGGAATGGTTCTTGTTACAAACGATTCACGACTGCCGCTTCTTTATACTCTCACACAATAACCGATACCGAAAAGAATGCAATTTGCAACACAGAAAAAATATTGTTTACTTGTGGAGAGAAAACCACCAAAAAACAAGCGAAGATTAAGTACTTTTATTTGAATCAAAATTCCTGTGTATCTACGTGTATTTCTTTTTTTTTATTATTATTATCTTGGATTTCGGTACAACTTTGTAATTTTATCTTCAGTTACACTACAGGTATGTATGCATTTATGTATGTGAGTAAATATATTTTAGGGATATCAAACTTTAAGGTATGTTAATACTTTTTTTGTATGTTCCCGCATCTATCATTTTCCCGCATCCACCGTTTAGTTCAGTCAGTCCCTTCGAAAACGATAGATCGAGATTCCACTGTATATATATATATATATATATATATATATATATATATATATATATATATATATATATATATATATATATTGCTTATAAGAATTGCTTATAAGAACACCGGTAATAAAAACATATCGCTTAAAAGAACGGAATTATGAGTTCCTGGCCAATTCTCATGTGTAATGATGGATGCAAAATCCGGCTATAATAACATCGTTAATAAGAACATATCACTTTTAGTGACTTAAAATTAACTGGTTTCACATATCGCTTGGGAAAACATATCGCTTATAAGAACGTGTTAATTGTAAACGGAATTTCGAGTTTAGAAAACGGTGAAAAAAATGGAGCATTATCCAACGAATTAATGGTAAGTCATGCTACGATTTCAAATATATTTAAGAATAGAGAAAAATTAAAAGAAGAATTTGAAAAAGATCGGACTAATATTAAGAAACTTTGAAAAAGTCCACATGCTGACATAGAAGAAGACCTTTTGCAATGGTTTAAGATTCAAAGGAGTGCCAACATTCCCTTAAGCCAGTGGTCGGCAAACTCATTTGTCAACAGAGCCAAAAGTCAAAAGTACAACGACTGAAATATCTTTTGAGAGCCAAATTTTTTAAACTTAAACTTTATAGGTAGGTGCTTTGTTATTAATTTAATTAGGATACTCCAAAGCTGGCCTTTGCTAAAAACGTCCTCAATCTGAATAAGGTACGTTCGCTGAAGTCGACCCTTCCAACTCTTCCATCCACACTCGTCTTGTATACTTATTTCGTTTATCTCCTTTCGTTCATCCTCTCTGTATGTCCAAACCATCTCAACATACCTTTCTCAATCCTCGACACTACATCTTCTATCACTCCACAGCGCTCCCAAACATTAACTTAATAAACTGTACTTAAAGTTTTTTTAAGTCTTAGTTAAACTATAGGTACGTTGAATAAAACTTGATATCATACTTAATATCGATATTTTTTATTGATAAAATTAAATTGTAAAGCATCCATAAAATTAAATCATGACAATGACAGACAAACACTAATATAAACAATGGCTTCGCATCTCCTTGGAAAGTTTAGATAAGTCAAGTTTGTATGTTGTGTTTTATTTTAGGCACGATTCGAGGTTCTCATCAATAAGATGAATTCTCAATTTACTCTTGATAAAAATCATTCGTGAAAACGATTGTTCGTATGAATATGTAGACCCGAATAAGAAAGAACAGCAAACACTAGTTTTTCCAGCTGATTATATGAGTCAGCAATACTATTTATTCTAGGAGCTAAAAATCATGTCTTCCTTCTCCAGATCTTTCAAATCAGACCACTTGTGCTGTGAACTAAGTTCACATTTGTTTATCTCCAATATTTCTATATCAGCACAAAGACGTTCTAATTTAGAACTCCACATTTCTTCGTTTTTTAAATCCAGTAACTGCATGTCAAAGTTTAGAATGTCAATATTAAAGGGTTTGGTTTGGTCTGGGAGCGCTACGTCATTTTTTTGCGACACGAGGGCTAATTAGACCGGGACCTACTGCTTAAAACCGATTCCGAACGGCTACAAACATCCATGCCGATTGTGGGACTCGAATCCACAGACCCTGGTACCGAAGGCCAGCGCCCTAGCCATTCGGCCATCGCTCGGCTCAATATTAAAGGGATATTTTCAATGCACTCAATTGCAGCATTTGCTATATCCTCTCCACGTGTTTGACCTTTGAGTGACAATAAATCTAGATGTTCTTCTTTAGAACCTGTAGATGAAATAAATCGTACAAAAAGTGAAACTAGCGCTGTATCATTAACGTCACAAGACTCGTCAACTGCTATTGATAAAGCTAAAACCAATTTAAGATTTTCGACTTGCTGGTTGGTTATATTCGAAGACTATTTTGTATAGTCTAGTGTTTTCTACTGGGAGACGCTCTCGGAAGTAATGCATTGTAAAACACGATGCAATGATACGACTTGACGATACGCGTTGACATTTAATCTTTCTGGAAATATTTTCTCATTAAGTCGCTTCAGAGCACACGACTAAAGATAAAGACACATAAACACCAAGTATGTAAAAATAGAAATAAGAAAACTAGTCATCACGATGCTTCAATCGCAAATACGCGTGCGCCCGCACGTGGTATTTTGTGGAAGAGCCACACTCAGGGGGCCAAAGAGCCCCAGTTTACCAACCAGTGACCTAAGCGGACCGATTTTGCAAGCGAAAGCAAATGGATTTACGAAGTTCTTTAAAAAATATGATTTTGTTTGTTCAACTTCGTAGATTCAGAGATTTCTTGAGAGGCATTCCAATGTGTTCGGGAGAATCAGTGGAGAATTGAAGGCCGTGACACCAGGAGTTTCTCATAGCTGGCTTAAAACCGTTTGGACCACGTTAAGAGAAGGCTATGAAGACCATGAAATCTTCAAAAATAATGAAACTGGCCTGTTTTATAGGATGACCCCGGATAGAACATTGTGTTTCAAACATGAGCCTTTGATTGAACTTGAACCTTTTAACCATTTTTTAAACGTCATGTTTCAGGAGTAAACAGAAATTATGTGACAATGAATTTGCTATTTTCAGCAGTTTTAAGTTATCTATCGGATATAAAAACTATCGATTATAAGAACCAGTTTTTAAAGTCCCCTGGATGTTCTTATAAACGATTTGTACTATATACAGTGGACGCTCGTTAATTCGAACTCGGTTAATTCGAACTTTCGGTTAATTCGAACCAATTCAAAGGCCCCAAAAAACTTGTATTGGAGTTAATGTTAAAAATATCTCATTAATTCGAACTAAATTTTTATCACTTCGGTTAATTCGAACTACAAATTTGACAAAAAAATTCTTTTTCCTCATTTAATGGAGAAAATACACACTGTATTTATTATTTTGTGTGTCAAAAATTTTTTTTCTGTGTAAAGAGGCAAATGCCTGCATTCCTAGACTATTGCATGTCCGCTAAACGTTAGTAGCTATTGTCCTTCTTATTAGTGTTAAACGGAAAAAGCAATTTTCCTTTATTTGGATCGATTTTCTTAGAATTTCAGAAAAACTAGTCTTTACTACAGATTCTAGGGAGCTGCGTCAGTTATAACTGCAGTGCCGACAAGTTAATGTGGTCTAGTTTTTCTTCCTCATTGTGTGGTGTGAACGTGTAAAAATTCAGGATGTCTACATGTGGAAAGTACAGAACCCTAACTTTGGAGACAAAGGTAGGAATTTTAAAGAAAGTAGACAATGACGAATGTAAAACAAAGTTAGCAGCTGACTATGGAATTTAAAAAAAAGCCTTGTCAACTAATTTGAAAAACAAGGAGTCCATTTTAGAATCATGGGAAAAATCAAATCTTGCTAGAGGAAGAAAGCGCATGGGAAATGCCTCCCAAGAAGTTCTAGAAAAAGCTCTACTGCTATGGTTCCAGGATCTTAGATCTCGAAATTTTCCGATAAATGGACCCCTAGTGCTGACGAAGGCTGATGAATTGGCAAGTCGAATGGGTATTGAAGATTTTAAATGCAATGATGGATGGCTTTCTCGATTTAAGTCAAGGCAAAATATTTCTTATCAAACTGTATGTGGCCAAAGCTCTGATGTAAACGTAGACGTATGCACTAATATCGGTAGGAAACTGCCAGGGCTTTTCTCTACTTACCTGCCGAAAGATATTTTTAATGCGGCCATAATGGACAAAGCCATAATGGACTCTATTAAAACTCTGAAAGCATTTATTCAGATGGAACCTTCCTCTGAAAATGAATTGAAGTGTTTACTTCAAATCGAGAAGCTGGCTGAACAATGTAGGCATGATAAACAGAACCAAACATCCATTTTACAGTTTTTCCCCAAAGTGTAATTCATATTTTTAATAAAAGTTTACTTTATACTGCATATCTTCTGCTTCATTTTATAATTAAGGTAAGTCTGTATTGCTTTTTAATATGTTTAACTTTAGATAGCATAGTATAATATATTTTCTGGGGTTATACATACTAGGAGAGTTTCTTCTTCAGTGATACACATTTAAAGTTATATATTTTCTCTTAACATCGGATAATTCGAACTTCGGATAATTCGAACTTTTTTCTGAGAACCTTTGAGTTCGAATTAACGAGCGTCCACTGTATATATATATATATATATATATATATATATATATATATATATATATATATGTATGTATGTATGTGTGTGCGTGTGTGTGTGTGTGTGTGTGTGTGTGTGTATAAGAAATAAACATCGTCGCATTTTAAATTTAAACTCATTTAGTATTAGGTCTACGATTATATTATTTTAAGCTATGAAAAAAAAATACGTCGAGCTTTTTTCGTGGGGGGGGGGGGATTGCCCCTACTTCCTCCCCCTTGGAGCCGCCATTGCTAAGGAGCGATAAATACTTCTCGTGTCTATTCCAGTATGAAATGTTAATTATCCCCGACCCCTCATTTCGAGAATCGACTCTTCTCATAGACAGCAACCTTAAGGACCGTCTCCCAGGTCTCTTCCCTTCAGAGGTTCACAATACACACACACGCGCACACGCGCACACACACATATATATACAGGGTGATTTTTTTAAACTGACACTACTCAGAGCCATGTGTAGCGTTATCTTTCAGCCTGAATTCCACCAAAATTGATGGGGGGGGGGGGGCTAAGGACGACATGGGAAGGTCTTTCCATGGAAAAAAAAATCAGTTCCAAAAGTCGCCGATAGGGGAAGATACGGCGCTTTTGTTGTTGCCGAACCCGAGAATTTGCATAAAAGTAAAGTAAAACATCAAAATACACGACTATGTAGTGGACAATAGAGCCAGTATTTCGGGCTATAAAGGTAAGGGATGAATGCCGAAAATGTTGAAAGCAGACAAATGAATAACAAAGAAATTTCCCTGCAACACCACTTTATGCAGCAAATTCACTTCTCCCTCCTTCAATGTGTCCACAGTCCTGGTGGACGACACATTACATCCTGAATACTACGTTCTCAACGGGCAAGCTTAACATGTCACCCGGGAATCAAAGTCCGGGATATGTTGTCCTTTAGAGCCACCAAGTTCGGACTCCCCAAAGATACACCTTAGACTTTAAATAGCCTCACAGAAAGATGTCACAGGAGTTATGTCCGGAGAGCGAGGTGGCTATGCCAGTGGAAAAAAGCGACTGATGACCCATTCTTCTGTAAAGCGAAGGCTTAACAGATTCCGCACTGATCTCTATAGCCCAAAATACTGGCTCTGCTGTCTACTACGTAGTCATGAGTTTGTATTTTGATGCTTTACTTGCCTTTTATGCAAATTCTTGGGTGCGCCGACAACAGCAGCGCCATATCGTACCCTATCGGAGGAACTATAGATATTTTTTTTCACGGAACTCTTTCCCAAGTCGTCCTTACTCCCTCTATCAATTTTGGTGGAATTCCGGCTGATAGATACTCCGCGCTACAGATGGCTTTGAGTAAAATTTTAATATTTTACTCAGAGCCATCTCAGATTATTAACTTTAATAATCTGATTTTAATATTTTAGTGTCAGTTTTAAAAAAAAATCACCCTGTATATATTCAAGGTGCGCCCATAAATTAACCGGACAAATTAAAAGATCAAACGATAATATAAAAAAAGTGAAAGAATAATCGCCCGGCTAATGAGAGAGGGACATTTGAACTCTTGTTAAAGCCAGTTTAAATTGGTTATTTAGTCGTTTGCATATCAAAACGCCGTAGTAATTTTCATTTACTGAGAAGACATTATACAAAAAAATTTGCTTCGGAATGGAACAACGTTGTAACATTAAATTTTGTTACAAATTAGGTAAATATGTTACCGAAACTTTAGAGAGGATTCGAACAGCATATAGTGATGCATCGTTCTCAAGAACACAAGTGTATGAGTGATACAACAGCTGTAAATGTGGTCGAGAAAGCATTGAAGATGAACCAAAGACCGCCCTTCAACTTCAGCAAAAAAAAAAAAAAAAAGGCAGAAAAGCGTGCTGTGAAGATTTGCTGACTACTGCTCAACAGGACAACAATTTATTAAAGTGCATTATAGCAGAAGAGACCTGGTGTCTACAATACGACCCAGAAAGAAAAAGACAAAGTTCACAGTGGAAAGGACCGTCTTCTCCCATTAGAAAAAAAAAATCACGGTTGTCAGAATCAAAGACTAAGGTGATGTTGATTGCATTTTTTGATTACAAGGGACTTATTCACCACGAATTTGTTCCTAAAAATCAAATAAATTAGTCAATTTACAAGGAGGTGCTTTTTCGATTAAGAAACAGAATAAGGCGAGTTAGGAAGAAACTGTTTAATTCTTGGCAATGGTTTCTTTTACACGATAATGCTAGGCCCCATACAGCAATTTCTGCACAACAATATCTTGCTAAGTATTCAATTACAGTGATAAATCCCCCACCCAATTCTCCCGACTTATCGCCAGCTGATTTTTCCTTTTTCCGAAGCGCAAGATGGCCATGAAAGGACAAAGATTTGAATACGTCTCGGATATTAAATCAAAAGTTACGCGTATTTTGCGAACGGTTGGTTGCAACGCCTAAGCAGTGTTTCGATGACTTGAAGAAACATTGGAAAAATTACATAGACTCCTTTTGGCGATTATTTTTAAGGAGATAAATTTATTTGAAGGTGAGTAATATTTTTCTTATTTATAAAAAATTGTCCGGTTACTTTATGGGCGCACCTTGTATATATATATATATATATATATATATATATATATATATATATATATATATATATATCTGTTTCTCTTTCTTCCGACGTCAAATGCGTAGAATTGGTAAAAGAATTGCCTTCTAAACTTTAGCTACCAAACATTATTTGACCTCATAAATTTAACTTATCCATACGCTTCACACAATCAAAACCTCCACTGAGGAACAACTACATTTTTAAAGAGAATTAAACTGCTCCATAAACTAAATTGAAAAGGAGTGTTGGACACTTACTATCCAAGGGTACTTGTATACAGGATCCACAATGGATCCATTGCCAACTATTAATTGGGTCTGCTCCTTTTCTGTCCCAAGATTACCGCATTCTGAAAGAAAATTAATTAATGATTACAGCTTTAGCGACATGTTATGCATATGCAAGTAATGAGCCTCTATACATACATTTTTCATCCACATTTGCACAGACCACATATTTAATTTTTTAACTGATTGACCCTCGTTACAAAGTATCCCATACGGACTTGACAAAAAAGACCTTTACAATGGGATGACTTCATAGGTGACAATCCGGTTCCAAATAACAACGAAATCAAAGTTAAATAGTACGCCCAAGCAATCAATTTCAAAATAATCAATGCAAGTTCCCATGTTGTCCATCGCCTCCATTCATAGGATTTCATTTTTTCCCGGTGTTTTCTTTACTCCATGATTTATTCTTATTCCTGTATCCCGCTTTGGCAGTTCCGCCTACCACAGTTTCACTAATATGAAATAGAAGCACTCCAAAATGCCACTTAATTGCCTTAGCTCACTCTGTACGCTTACTCTGCACGCTCTTGGTCTGCTACTGACGTAGAAAGCAATTTTTGCAGAAGAAAATCGAATTTTCCCTCTGTTTTACCGTCATTTACAGTGAAATTTTCTGTTATATCTATTCGCTGATAAAAATAACTAAGAAATAATAAAATTGAGTTGACAATCAATTTTTAGCACATGAGTTTTAGTGAAAGGTCTGGTAAAAGGTAAAAAATATTTCTTTTTACGGGAAAGATCACAATTCACCCTAAGGGGCGATACCTTGAGGGATCGTAACTTCTCCTACCCTCTCTGACCTCATAGAAGGACTTCACCCCCAGTTCCAAGACTAACGCTCTAACACTGGGCTAACTCGGACTACAGCTTGTATGTAACACACAATGCTAGACACACAAATATCAATATAAAAAATTTATTTAAAACCTCAGTGCACTCACCACATTTCTCATTCATGTCCTTACTTGTTCCTCGCTTGTTTTTCCTTTTCGTCTCCATTGTTTAGATTAAGGGTGAAAATTCACATGAAAAAGTAGGAGAAAATAAAAAAAAATTACATATGGATTTTTTGTACATTTAAATTACAAGTCTTATTTAGTATTATTTATATACCTTAGATAAAATCCCTTGTATGTTAAAGCCAACAAAAATCCCTTAAAACTACAGTCATTGATAAGTCCTCTGTTTAATTGAATTTAAAAAAAATCAACAAGTAATAATAGTTATTGAACTTTAAATAATTATTTCGAAGTTATTTAAATTTTTATTACTTATGAAATTTAATCGTTGGATAAAAAATAGTTAGCAATGTTCATCAACATAAACTATATTATTCTACTCATCCACCCTAGAATATATATATATATATATATATATATATATATATATATATATATATATATATATATATATATATATATATATATATATATATATATATAACCAAAGGGACAGGTGCGACCATTTAATACTCTAATAGCGTATATCAAGGTATACATTTAAGTACTTAAGCACAAAGAAAGTGAAGGTGGTATAGTTGATGACTGGGGGGGAGGGGTTGTGACCCCCAACCCCGGTTAAACATGTTTTGCGTCTAGACAACACTCCCGGAGGTCGGCTATAACACCAAGACAGTTAAAAACAATTATTGAAGAAACTTTTAAAATGAAACAGACCTGTTAAACCATAGAATTTTAACATAGAGTAAAGCTAAAACTTAATTGCATGATGAATAGTGTTTATACCTTATAATCATTAGGATAAACAATAAATAACTTAAAATACTATAATATAAATACAGAAAAACAAAATACAGCGATACAAAAATAGAAAAATGCAATAATACTAAAATACTAAAATAATTACACGTTAACTAATACTCTACTAAAATATTAAGATACTAAAATACTTAACTCCACGTCAAGCTAGTGTCACGAATCACTTAGCACACACACATTTATAGTCATAGTAGGGATTTTTAAAGTCGTATTAGAGAAACTTTAATGTTGCCAGCTATAAGTTAAAACGTTTCTCGCAATCGGTATTATTTAAATTAAAAAACTGGGTGAGAATTGACTTGAGGAAATTAACAGGAAAATCCTGAACAGTGGCTAGTTTTATGAAATTATTTATTCTGAAGTCCATAACCTTCGTGTCTGAATGTAAACGTTGGCAACGTATTAACCGGTTTGGCTCATAACTACATTACGTTTAATATTTAAGTGTAGAGCGTTATTCCAATACATAATCCTGACAATTTTAAAGTTGTAATATTCACGTTTATCATAAAGACAGTACGTTACTAGATTTAGATTATTAACATTTAAACACAAGTCCAAAAAATACCAAATTGTCTTCGCTATCTTTATCAGTCTCCACCAATTTAAGATTTTCAGGGTAAAAATTAATATCTATTGAAATTATGTTTTCATTAAAACATATAAGTATATCATCCACATATCTAAAAAACATTAGTTCATTTAGAATCATAACTCCTCTTTAAAAAAGTGAAGGTAAATATCTGCCAATGCAGACGAGCATCCTCCACCCATCGGTATATTATGTATTTGCTTAAAGAAGTTACTACCATTATATAGTGGGATTTCATTTAGAACTAGGTCTAGTAGCGCTCGATATTTATTTTCTGTTATATAAGACTTTAAATCATATTGCTCGTATAACCCAAGTATAGTACAATAGAGATCTTTTAGATTGATGGAGTTAAATAGATCCGTAAAATCATAACTTTTATAGTTAGTTATATCACCTTTACCTTTTATCTGTTTTACTATTTCTAAGCTATTATTTATGAAATAGGATTTAAATTTTGAGAAAGAGATTTTAAAAGATAAAATTTGGTGATGAGAAAAATATGTATATATCTATATATATGTAATAAATTAAATATTAGGCCCTCCATTCTATCAGTTAAATTCCCTTTCCTAAATCCAATACCCAGTAACATTACTTTAGCGCTTTAAAAACCCATTGCAACAGAACTTCCCATAAAACAGCAAACGTTGCATTTCTACACGTGTATACGTCTCGATAAAAGCGTGGGTTCGCATCGCCAGCCCCAAAATTCCGCTGACATTTCAAAACAACAGCCACATGTACCTCGCTTCTAGAGCGTAAGGTTGAAAGGTGATATTGCACTTCGCTCCGAGCATCTGAAATGAAAGGACGTATGTTACTATCGCTCCTAATAAAACGATTCGACCCGACTGCTTCAAAATTTTAATTCCTTTCAGGCTGAGTCTAGCTCCAGCCATGTAAATTTGAGCTAGTTTTCCTTTTCAGGTTGCATTTTAAGAACGAGATGTAATGATTATATTACATATATGTATATGCATATATATGTACTGCAAATACCAAAAATGGGGTCAGAAGTTAAGGGAATTTTACATATTTTTTCAATGCACCACCATTGAACGTCAGTGACTAACAAACTAATTGCATTTGAAAAAACCTACAGTTTACCTTTAGAAAGACAGATAATCTCTAAGAAAACTATTAAGACTATCGGTGAGTAACATATACTGCAAATTAGCTTGATAACGTTTTCAATCGAAACTTTCTAGGAATCTAGAAAGAACATAAATCTAAAAACACACACATACATGTGGGAAACTTAGAAACACATAAAAGACGTTCGTATATTCACAATATCCAGCAGTATATATAAACATGATAATATTACCGCACAAGATACAGACGAGAAACTATATTAGCGTAGTAAGTATTCTAATTATAAATTACCTTTGAAAATGTAGCGTCGAGGTACATCAAAAGTGCGATGAGGAGCAGAGAAAAAGCCTTCCAACTCATAACTGCTCAGCAGATACAAAGAATGGTGACGCAAAACAAATTATGCTGTTTACTTGTAGAAATACGAGGCAAACTAAATATCGAGCTATAATAAACAACAAAAGATTTTCCAATTTACGGACACCTATTTCTTAATTACTGCATAATATAATCATCTCATAAATTACATATTTTACTATAAATAAAAATAAGGATACCCTCTGCATGAAACTCTCCTCAATTATGTCTTGCAGCAAACCCTTTTAACTGAGCGATTACTTAACAAAATTTGTGGCAAAGTTCATCTTTCCTTGGAATTCACGCCGCTGTATCCGGGAGAGAGATTTCGGGGAAAAAGTGCCCGAAATGTACGAAAGCGGAACTAGAGTTCTCCAGTTCAGCAAATCTTTTCATTACATTTTTCAAAGCATATTGAAAAGACATGCTTTTAAATTAAAAAAAAAGGGGGGGGGGTAGATTATCTGTGTTAAGGGTCAGATAGGCTGGAAAATATAATTAAATTATTCGAAATTATTTACACTTTCATACAAAGCTTATTTTATTTAATTACAACTGTTTGATCTAATTGCTTTTGAAACCTATATGCACAGAACTCCATATTTTCCATTTTATTTAATCCAGGGGTAACTCAGAAATTGAAAAGCAGGGATGATAAAGGAAAAACCCAACGCCAAGGAAAAAAAAGGAATTATTCAGAGGTTTCATACCAACTACACGTGGGGAGTAGAATGTTCATGATATTTACATAACCAGGGGAAGATAGTATATAAGATTATCCAGACCTATTATGTTTAGGCAGTACGAATGCCTTGCGTAATACAAAAGAAATGGGAAATAATGTTATTCCCAAGACTTGTAATCATCAGATAAAATGCCACCAAATTGATAATTTCTTCAAGTACTCGTTAGCTTTTCTCGCTAGCTTTTCTATTAACGATTAGATATCATGCGAAATTTTTCTTTTAAATCCTCTTACGTGATTTTTATCTTTATTACAAAATATATGAAACTTTATTTTATACATGTGTATAATTAAATATGGCAAAGTTTCTCTCTCTTTATGCTCAGTTAAAATATACTTAGGGGGCTGAAGCAGATTTTATGCACGATGCGCGTATTACGTCAAATTTATTTGTATGTTAGCAGATGCTATAAACATTTTAATTCAATATTTTTTTATTTTTGCAATTGTTTACAGAGATTAATTTTTTTATTACAATTGCTAGTAAACAAAATATTATCCTGTAAGGTAGAGAAGGCTTGCCTTCAAATGCCTAAACCACTTCAGGCTTTGACATCGTCACCATGCAAATAAGATTGCTTACGCAATCAAAACGGTCAGGACTGATGTATCCTTTTTACCTGGCTCTCTGAATCCTGACTCTCTTAATTATTCATTTCAGTTACCAAGTACCCATCGTCAAATTTCTTCACCAGAGGGTATTTTCTTTTTCGAAGGCATTGAATCAAACCTTTATATTTTATAAAAACCACCCATGTGTGATTAGCGACGCAAACTGTCAGCAAAGAGCCCGTGAATTCCCGCCCCGGGCAATGCATTCGGGGTTTCTGTACTTTTCCTTACTAGCACCTTGATCCATCTACTGGGTGCATGATGAAGCAGCCAAAAGCTAGCTCTGTATATTGGCGGATGTCCTTAGGATGTGTCTGCCGTAGTGAAAAGAAAAATACTTCAAATTAAATAAAACTTTTGAAAGTTTCATATTAAAACTAAACTCATGGCACTACAGTCCGCTGGGGACGAAGGCCGGCGGTGCCCATCTCCGCTTTGTTAACAGTGGGCTTGAGGTGCCATACGGCATATGTCTAAGTCAGGTGGTCAACCTGACATGAGACCTCAGAGTTTAGTTTCCAAGCAAGCTTGGTCCACATTTATCGACCCACTCAAGGGATGAAAGGCTGAGTTGACCTTGCCCAGTCGAAAGATCGAACCCTGGACCTGTGGTGTGGCAGCTTGAAACTTTTAACCACTACTCCATCGGGCGTCAAGTTTCATATTACGATTGATTTTTTAAAACCCGTACCCAAAAAAACTCAGGATAGACCTCTTTTACAAACAAAAACTAATATTCAGGTATACATCTCCATCGTACTCAGAGGTCCTGGACCTATGTTCCAGGGCACTTGTTAGGGGCTTCCCAGTATGACATAGCCGATAAGTATACTACAGGAAAATTAATTCCACACGCAGAATTTCTTTCTTTCTTTCTTTCTTTCATTTTTATTTTTTGTTTGACTGGCAGTTGCGGTCATCTGGCCAACATCGGAAAGAACTGCCCTATATTACGAATTGTGGTGGGAAATTTAAAGTGCTTGATGATGGAAAAATAAATTATGAAACACATTTTGAGAATTTGAAGAACAAGTTATGCTTAACTTTTAAATTTAGTTCATTTTCTCTTGTTATGTTTGAATAGTCTGAATGTTAGTGGAATATTATTTTGTAATATATTCACAGAGAAATTTACATAAATATATTTAAACAAAAGTTCTGAGGAAAGTGTAATTTATCTCCTAATATATTTGTGTTTCGTTTTACACTACAGCCTAACGAGATAGTGTTTTGTTGTTTAAACGCCTAAGAAGAAATATGGTTTGAGGCTATTGAAACCAATGACTGCAAACAAGGAATTTTATAAACCAGAGACCGCATGAATGAAAGTTTTCACCTTAATGCACTTTCTAACATAAATTTGTAATGCAATGCTCATGGTGAACATTACATTACAAACGTACCCATGTATCTTCACGATAGCTCGATTTCAAAGCTGGGTTCAAAAAGTGCTCCACTTCAGCCAGTTCAATATCATCCCCCGCTTTCAGGCACTGACTACCGAATGCTCGTATTTCACTAGATTACAACGTTTTGATATAAGTCAGTTGCCGACTTAATGTAACAATCGAACGGATTCGCGAAAAAACCAACAGTCTTGTGGAGCACGATTGCTCGACTAGAGCGACTGGTCTCGTCGCTCTCTTTCAGGAACAGACTGCCGAATGCTCGTGTTACACTACATTACAACGTTTTGTTACAAGTCAGTCTACGCCTCCACTTACACCCAGATGCGAGTGTGGTATTATGTGTGTTAATATAATTATCTTTAAAAAATGACACTGAAGGACGATAAATAAAGGTAGTGCACATTTTTCTATGGTATCCATCATTATGTTCTTAATCATAAAGGGTGGCCCAAATGAAAGTGAGACTTTTGATTTAGTGGCAGTGGTTGAATACCCATAACTTTGCGTTTGCGCCAGTAGATGACGCTGTATGTTACGGAAAAAACGTCAGTGTGCTGTTTGAACGTGTTTAAACAACGTGAGTACGTAGGCCGTGACATGGATTCCTCCAAACAGGCCCAGCTAGTGGTGATCCAAATTTTGATGGCAGAAGGTATAAGTGAAGCCGAAATTTATGGTCGAAAGAGGTACGTGTATGAGCGTCTGTTACAGGACACAGTATTGAGATGGTTTAAGGAATTTCGTAATGAACGTGTGAGCACGGGACACGTCTAGAACTGCTGAAGCACACTTGACCATCGCTATGGAATTGCTGTGGACAAGATTTTCTGCGGCGATACCTCTGTTAGGTCCTCGACTGCCCCCACCCCACCCCGATACCCCAACGTGTCGTCCTACAACTACCACACCATTGGCTCTCTGAAAAAGGCTTTAAAGGACCACAGGTCTCCTAACAATGCAAAATTCTGGGACTTCGTTGAAGACTGGTTCCATAGACAACAACGGAGGTTCTTCACTCAGGGTATCCAAACTCTAGTAAGCGCTGGGACACTTACTTGAACCGATGAGGCGACTATGTGGAGCGGATATTTAACTCATGTATTCCCATTACTTTCTTTGTGTTCACATATTTCAACCAATAAATCCTTACAGGGGAAAAAAACGAAAGGTATTAATTTGGGCCACCCTAATACACTGAAGTGCCACTGAATTAGGGATAGCAAAGCCTATGCAAATTGTGTAGCGCTGCGCATCATGTATACGCAAGTGAGGGCGCTGTGGTAACTGCATATATAGCGCGTACTGTGGTTGTTCTGAATTAGTTGTTGGAATTGCCAGTATGGGTAAACTGCCTGATTTAGACGCCTTCGATCGCGGACAAATCGTAGGAGCGCGACGCAGGGGCCATTCAATTTCCGAAATCGTCAGACAGCTAGGATTTTCAAGGTCGACAGTGTCAAGAGTATACCAAGAATACATGGATGGTGGAAAAAAACTAGCGATCGGGCAAACTGCAAAGGACAATTAGCCTTGACAGTGCGTGGTGAGAGACTGCTCAGGCGTATTGTACGTAGCCAGCGAAGCCAAACATTAGCTCAAATTACCACCCAGTTTAATGACGGTGCCAGTCGTACAGTCAGTAAACGGACTGTGCAACGCTCGCTTCACCGTATGGGTTTCGGGAGCCGTCGACCTACGAGAGTACCATTGCTCTATAGTCGCCATCGGGCTGCACGTCTTGCCTGGGCAAGAGAGCACAGAGACTGGAGTGTAGAGGACTGGAAACGAGTAGCATGGAGTGATGAGTCTCGATTCCGACTACTTAACGCCTACGGGAGGCTGAGAATATGGCGTCAGGCTCATGAAGCCATGGATCGTGCATGCCTGGCTGGAACTGTACAAGGGCATGGTGGCTCAATCATGGTCTGGGGTGTTTTTTCGTGGCACAGTTTGGAATCTTTGGTGCGTGTACCAACCTCCCTCAATGCAATTCGGTACGTAGAGTTGCTGGGTGATCACCTCCATCCGTTTATGCTGTTCTGTTATCCGCACGGTAATGGAGTTTTCCAGCAAGACAACTGTACCTCTCACAAGTCCCGGTTGGCTACTGGCTGGTTGGATGAGCATTCCTCTGACTTCTCTGTCATGAATTGGCCACCTAGAAGCCCAGACTTAAATCCTATTGAGCATCTTTGGGATGTTTTGGAACAAGGCGTGAAAGGCCATCACACAGCACCAGAGAACCTTACTGAATTATGGACAGCTTTAGCCAATATTTGACAAGCCATTCCCGTGGAACTTTTCCAGAAACTTGTTGAATCTATGCCTCGTCGTGTGGCAGCCGTTATCAAGGCCAGAGGAGGCCCAACTCGTTACTAGGTAGGTATCCCTAATTCAGTGGCACTTCAGTGTATATAGACATAGAAAGATGTAAAGGTCTGACTTGTAACGTAACTTTATAATACAATGCTCATGGCGAGCATTACATTACAAGCGCACCCATATTTTTCCGCGAATGTTCAGCTAAAAAGGTGTTCAAAAGTACAATGCAACCTACACTGACTTTTAATGTAAAAGCATTCGTGATAAAATCGAATGTGCCGCCTCGGGGAAAAAAAAAGAATTAGTTAAAATGGACCAAAAGGATACGATTTGGTATTTAAGGGAATTCCCTTTTTAAGGAGGAGGGGGGGTGTAGGGATTTTTATGTAGACAATTTTAGAAGGTTTAGTTTAGATCATATGTAAATCTATTTTTATGATCGTTTATTTGCTACGATAACATCAAGCTTCTTCAAAATCATAATGTAATAAACGAATTTCCATACTATCAAAAGAGAAGAGCACATATATTAAACATAATCTCTGAACAAGAATTCATTACATTAGCTCAGCCATGCTGTAAGGAGAAAGATAAAATTTGAACAAGCTTTATAAATACAAATATTCTCTCAAAAAGAAAACAAATTTGAAAAGTATCTAAGGAATATAATTTTTTTCTTTCCAGCGTTAAAGTATACTTCGTACAGGCAATTTTTTGCCAAGAAAATTTGTCGAATGGATTTCATCAAACAAGATCACTATGCATTCTCGAGATACTGCAGAGACTTATTTTTAGCGGGATACGGCAAAGCCGAACAGTTTCGTTCGTGATTTGTTTCTGGACTTGAACAGTGGATCAAAATTTGAGGTATTTTTCGGATATGAACATATTTTTACCAGGTATTTTCATTCTTTAATAAGAGCCCCTATTAATTCTTTTAAATAAATGTCTTTATTTTCGTTTAAAAAATCTTTCCCTCAAATTTTAAGATGAACGATTCGATTCAAAGTATGAGTGAATAGTTTTGTGATCCTCCAGGCTAAACGAGCATGATCGAGAAAAAATCCTCCCAGAAGTCTCGTAAGATGTGGACATTCGCAAAATGAAGTTAAATTACTCTGGATAATATACAACAAAATTCATCATTTCTATTACCGCTTACTATTAAGGCTGCCGTATACTAAAACTATAGGATTCTCTCACCTCAAAGTTATCCTATGGAGAAAATTTGTCCAAGGATTGGAAAGATTTTTTTTTTCAAAAGATTGTACTCCTTAATAGAGAAAGAAATTTTACACCTTGGGGCATTTTTCATTTTTTAATAAAAGTGCAAATAATATTTTTAATTTTAAATTATTCGGGGGGAAAATCTGGTATAGTGTGTTTTAAACTCTCAACAATTGTTTAGGTGGACGAAATTTATAAACTGAATCCTGTTGAAAGGT